>JAQQSQ010001339.1:0-12734 GCA_028627145.1 Eidolon dupreanum
ATTAAGATATTACTTGTGACATTAAAAGGCAATGTAAAACAACGTCTTACAATGATTTTTTTTTCAATGCCAGATGTTCCAAAATTCCCAAAAGAGAAAATCGAGCCCCTCGAGGTGGAGGAGGGGGACGCCGTTGTCCTGCCGTGCCGCCCCCCCAAAGGCCTGCCGCCCTTACACGTCTACTGGATGAACATCGGTGAGTGCTGCTCCGTTCTCGGGTCAAGCACGTGCCCGGGAGCATCCCGGCACCAAAGACGAATTGTAGCGTAAGGTTGTCAATGTCCGATCAAATGGACTTTCAGAACTGCGTCCGCCTCGTCTGCTCCAAGTGTGACATGAAACCACTAGAAAATCGCCACACGCGCGTGTTTCCATCCTGCCGTGCCTGCGGGGAGCGGAGGCTGCGGTACGATGGTTACGTCCGCGTGTGGACGCTCCCTGGGGTAGCACCCACGTCACGGCCGAGCGCGGCTCGTGCCCCTGTCGCTGCAGATTCTGTTTTGGTGACGTGTCACCCGCTGCCCACAGTGACCCACAGGGAAATTAGTGTTGACATTTGTGTCCCACTTGCCAAAACTTCTGCTAACTCTCGACCTGAAATCCCAGCGTCCCGTAGAGCCCGGCCCGGCCCGCGCCGTCACTGTGCCCCCAAAGCCTTTGCTCCTCGCGGCCCACGGAGAAAACGGTCGTGTTCGCACGGAGCTCGGGAGAGTGCAAAGCAGGCTGCTCCGGGCGGCGGCCGAGGATTCTAGACTCCAGTCACCTTAGAACTTTCCAGACGGCCCCCGGGAGGGGGACTGACTAGTATCTCAGAGACAACGTGCGGGGAGCCCTGTTTAAAAGAAATATCCTAATAAAATAAAAGCGGTAACTAGGCCAACGTCAGGATGGGGCCGTGCTCAGACTGGCCGCGTGGAGCCCGTCCCGTGGGGGCTGGGGGGGGGGGGCGTGCAGGCCGGCCGCGGCCAGCGCTGGACGGAGGTCTCCGGTCGCTGGTGGAGAGTGTGTCCTGGGGCTTTGTCACCGCGTTGCGTGTTTACCTTTTGCTCGCCCGCCCGCCGCTCCCGCGAGCCGGGAGTGGCGGAGGTGGAGCAGGCGTGGGGGTCGCGTGGCGGGGGGGACCCGGCCGCTCAGCCGCCTGCGCCCCCTGCAGAGCTGGAGCACGTGGAGCAGGACGAGAGGGTGCACGTGAGCCGGCAGGGCGACCTGTACTTCGCCAACGTGCAGGAGGGGGACAGCCGGAGCGACTACTGCTGCTTCGCCGCCTTCCCCCGGCTGCGGACCATCGTGCAGAAGATGCCCATGAAGCTGAGCGTCCGCAGCTGTGAGTGCCCCGGGGCCCAGCCCGCGGTCCGTCGCCGCGGCCGGCGTCTGCCCTCCGCCCTCGTTAGCTCCGCCCCCGGCCACCTCGCCCCGCGGGAGCCGCGTCGGCCGCTGCCCGACCCAGACCTCAGACCGCACGCACCTGCGTCTGCAGGTCCGGTCCCCTCGGCGGGGGACACTCACCCACACCCGGGGGCCCGCAGGCCGGGAGCGCGGGAGAAAATGCCAGAGTCAGACCAGAAAGAAGCAGTAGGACAGCTGCGTCGTCCCGAGCGTGTCGCCGTCCCCAGGCTGACGATCCCTCACGGCGCTTCTCTGCCCTGCTCGATTCCCCGGCGTCCCATGCGGGGGCCTGGCCCTGGGGTGCAGGGCAGAGAGACGGCATCGCCGCCCGTTGCCGCGTGGTCCGTGACGTTGTCCCGCAGTGTGTGTGTGTGTGTGTGTGTGTGCATGTGTGTGTGTGTGTGTGTGTCACATCCGCTGCGGCTTCACCAGGCGCCTTTGGTGGCCTCGGTCCTCCAGGGGGGCTGTGACTTCCACCTGCCCCCCCGGACTCGGCCACGGCGGCTCAGCTGTGTCCACAAAGACGGTGTTCTGGTGAAGCGTGCTTATGCTTATGCTGCATTTTGTAATTTTCTAAGGGAAAACTGTGACTTTTCATTCCTTACTGATATCAGCATCTACCATTGTGTTCGTGAGTTTTTTCTTCCATTTTTTTATTTCAGTAAAGCATGCTAATGACTCAAGTTCATCCCCAGGAATCGGTTCCAAGGGTAAGTTGATCATGTGTGGAGTGTGCCATTCATCTTCACCTGTAGCAGCTCATTGCCATCTCAAAAGTTGAGTCTTTCTGTTAATGCCTGTGTAAGTATTAAAATGCCTGAGTTCCTGTTAAGCAAAATCCCTTAGCATAGAGGTTCCCATGACCCCCTCACACCTTAAATATATGCAAAGGGAGTGTATTTACAAATGCAAAACTATACAAATATATATTTATATAAAACATAATTAACATGCAAATGCACACACAGACACACACGGAACCACATTATTTTTAATGGTGCAATTATTTTAGGTCTCCCCAAATGTCCCTCACTCTTGGTGAATAGCTATTACCTGCAGAAGGGAAAAAAATGGTTGCCAGTCAGCAGAAGTGGAGAGAACTGGGTTGAAGCAAGTTAAAGGGTTATTCTCTTGCAAGACTGCCCAGAACGCACAATACGGAAGTGTCCGTTATGGCGCTGAGGAAGAAAACAGTTTGCAGCATTTTCCAAACCCATTCGTCTGCAAAAATGCTTCGTACTTTTCCACAGAACATCTGCCAGAACTGGTGTCTGTGGACGATGCCTGGACACCCCTGAACTGCATGTGCAGTAAGCTCGCTTCCCGTGATGAGAAGGATCATTTATGTGAAGGCATCAACTATTCTTTGTGCCACTGGGGCTGGTGGCTTCAGTCCAGTGTCTAACTCCCTGGTGACACAGCAGGGCTGGCCGAGGCTCCTCCTGGTGACCCTCACCTTGGAGGTGGATGATTAAGCTTACGTCCCCAGCATTATTTTTTTGTTAGTACCTCAAACATATATCTAGTACCTTGATAGCACTTGTTAAAAAGGGTCATTTCAATATTTGGTTATCTTTATATATTAATATCAATGTACAGTAATCATAGTATATAACTGTCATTTAGTTTCATTAAATACCAAAACGGCCGCGGTCACCGGCTCGTGTCTGATTAGCGCTGAGAGGGCGTGACACGCGGTGCCCACGGCCAGCTCGTCCGGTGGCCCCCTGCCCTCTGCCCTCTGCCCTCTGCTCGGTAGCGGGGTGCCGGCCTTCCGTCCACACCACGTCACATCGCGGTGACGTTGAGTGGGACAAACGATTTACGTGAGCGTTTGGAACTAGAGTCAAAGGTTGTGTTGAAACTGGGGGTGTCCCCGCTCCCCATCGCTTGAGGAGAGGATTCGGAGGAAAGTGAGAAATGGGACATTTCCACGTGTGCTCAGCGGGGCCCGGGTTCCGGCCGGCGGCGTCTGCCGCGGGGCCTGGGGCGGCACGCAGCCACCTCCGCACGCCCGACGCGCGGCGTCCGCCACCGGCTCCCGAGCCGGTGTCTGCGTGTGCGGGGCCCGGGAGGCCGTCGCGACGGGATGCTCCCCCAGGCCTGGGGCTTGCGAGGGGAGGGTCACACGCGGCCACCGCCCGGGGCCAGGCGCGGGCACCGGGGCGGGGGGGCAGAGAGCCTAGGCCGGCAGTTCACCGGCACTTTCGTGAGGACACAAATTCCCCGAACCGTGTCTGAACCGTGTCCGGTCGCCGGAAGCTTCATGAAACTTGGCGCCACCCCCTCGTGCTGAGTGGCGTCTGTGTGAACGGAAACTTATGAAAATGAGGAAGCGCGTGCATCCGTGCAGACACGCACACGCACACGCACGGCACCCGTGTTTAAGTACGTTTTAAGAGACACTGGGCGCCCGGGACTTGGACCCCCCTAGTTTGCGAAACTCATGCGATTTCCCTTCTCTGTTCAGCGAACTCGATCAAGCAGAGGAAGCCGCGGCTGCTGCTGCCGCCCGCGGAGCGGGGCCCGGAGTCGCCCGTCACCGTCCTGCAGGGGGAGGCCCTGCTCCTCGAGTGCTTCGCGGAAGGCCTGTGAGTGCCGCTGCCCGCTGCGCCCGGCGCGCTGCGGGGCGGGTGCCGGCCCGCGGGGACCCCTCGGCCACCCGCAGGACGCAGCGCGCGCTCCGCCCTGCAGGTCTCGGGCTGCGGCCGGGGCCGGTTTGTGCTCAGCGCGCCCTGTCAGCACGTGACGGCATGATCGGAGGTGGGGCGACCCCATGGGTGTAGCTGGACATTCTCGCGATGGTACAGATGTCCCTAGATCAATCCCAGCTCACGTCCACCTGGTGCTTAGAATAACTTTCATTCTGTCCTTCCAAGCGCGGGTCTCAGGGGATGAGCCAGACATTCAAGGGCTGGCGGAAACGGCCGCTTGTGGGGAGCTGGGGTCCGAGCGGCCTGGCATCTGGCATCCGGCCGTTTGGACGGGTGGAGTGAGAAGCAGGCGGGTGGGCTGGAGGCGTGGGTCGGCTGCGTGCCGGGTGGCTGCTCGGGGCCCGGCCGGCACTCCTGCCTGGGAGCTGCGCTGAGGCCCCCGGACCCCCCACCCAGCGGGGTGTGAGCTCCTGGGCCCGAGTCTGAGCCTCAGGGAGGCAAGAGGCACAGAGCAAGTGTGCGTCAGCGAAGGAACTCGGTCTTGACCTCTAGTGTGTTGCTGCGTAGCTGGGTCGCGTTAACCATTGCCCGTCGATACAGCAATTAGAGATAACCGAAGCAGACGCTAGGAGTTAATTGTTCAGTTATTAACTAGCAATGGATTAATTCGGCTACGCATAAGTATTCCAAGAACACACACTCAGAAGGAAAAAAACCGGAAAAGCACGAATATCACAGCACGATGACAAAAGTAGCAAGTTCAGTCAAACAAATTTAAGTTCTAATATGTTGCTTTTTACCCCGAAGACCTGAAGCAAGTTAGTTAACTTCTGGGGGGTTCAGAGTCCTCCCTGGGGAAATGATTGTAACGGCACCCACCTCCCGTACGTCCTCAAGAACTCATCACTGCTGATAATAGAAAGAACATAGCGAGGGAGGGAAGCGGCATCGATGAGAATAGCAGGTGTAAGGCCCGCCCCAGCCACGTGGCCCGGTGGAGAGGGGAGGAGAGAATCACCACCCACTTCAGCCACCGGCGCTTCCCACTGGTCCCGAGGTCACAGGAGCCGTGGGGGGCCCTGTCCCGCCCCGCCCGGCGTCCGCGAGAACCTGCGGGCCAGCGCCCCGTGGGTGACGAGGGACCCACCGCTCTCCGCGTGCTTTGCGGTTGCCTTCTCGTTCCATGTTGATTGGGTGGTGCCGTCTTTCTAAGCCGGGGAGATCCGGCTCACCCCCCTTTCCTCTGTTCCCACTTGGATGGACAGGCCCGCGGGGCCCGGCGCGGTGTCCTGCGTCCACCTGCTCCGTGCCCCCCGCAAGCCGCAGCCTCCAGTGCCAGCCTCCGGGGAGTAAAGGACCCCAAGGCTTCCCTCGGTGGCTGTCGGGTCCCCTCTGCCCTGCTTGCCAGACTCGGACAGGGAAGAAGGCAGGGACTTCCGGCCACTTCCCACCAGCCGCAGGGAGATTTCACCTCTGACACTCCCCTTGTAATATTTCTGGGCGTCTGGTCACCCGTCTCTCACCCGGTCACCCGTCCCCCACCCGGTCACCCGTCCCCCATTGGCCATACCCACCCAGCACTCGCCATGGTCAGCCCCCTTAACAGAAGAGCAGGATTTCGGAGGAGGGGACAAGACCCAGCCCAGCCCTGGGGTCACACTGGTGGTGGTGGCAGGTCACACACCCCCCGGGAGGGTGGCTCTCACACGGTGGGTCTCGGGGTGCACGTGGAGATGACACGCTAAGAGGTGTGTCCCATGGGTTTTTTTATGTCTTATTTTTTTACTTTTAAAAAAATGTGTGTCGTTTATTTATTGTTTCTCAGACCAACTCCACAGGTCGACTGGGAAAAAGTGGGTGGCGATTTACCAAAAGGAAGAGAAACGAGAGAAAATTACGGCAAGACCTTGAAGATAGAGAATGTCTCCTACGGGGACAAAGGGACCTACCGCTGCACAGCCAGCAACTCCTTGGGCGCCGCCAGCCACGCTTTCCACGTCACAGTGGAAGGTACAGTGAGAACCCCGAGCGGGTTCATTTCCTTCTGTTTCAAAAAGTGGGAGCCGATGCATGTGGGGGGCCCCACCCCAGGGCGTGTGAGAACAGGTAAGCCGCTTCCAGGGGGCCCTGGGCTGTATCGTGCGCCGTTAATCCACTTCGTCACCCACCCACAAAGCCACACAGAAGGGACACATGACAAGGAATGAGCTCGTGTTAGGGACGAAGCCCAGACGGCTCCCCCGATTCGCTCAGGTGGCCACTAACCTGGGCCCTCACCACCGTATCGGGAGAGACGCCGTCCCTCGTACCACATGTGTGACGCGGCAGCCAGCAGTGGCCTGGAGGGCAGCGTGGGCCGCGCTCCCCGCCCTGCCACGAGCCTCCCGTGTCCCCGTGAGCCCGCTTCACTTTCTGCACCTCAGTCTCCTCACCGGTGAAGTGAGCGAGCGAGACCCGTGGCTGCCTTAGGCCTTTCCTGGGCACGTTTTTGTTTTGCCCACATCTGTGATCCAGACGATAGTCCATACGTTGCTTACGGGGAAGGAAGGGTAGGCTGTGGCATAAATATGCATTCTCCACCCACGGGTGCAAAACCGCATCATGCTTAAGTTATCTGTCTGTAAGCCCACGCCGCTGTGCGTGGGATACAGAAATGAGCAGGCAGTGATTCCGTCACTTAAAAAGGGGCAGCTGCGAAACGTCAGTGGCGGGTGCCTCTGGGCAGGGGGAGAGGCCCCCTGCTCTCGCTGGGCGTTTGGCTGGCTCAGGCCTCTGCCTGGTGCCGCTGACGGTATCGATCAAGCGGATGGGATGATTACTAGGCTGCTGCTCGCTGAGTGCTCTGGGCTCCAGCTTGGGGGGACTTGTCCCTTTTAGACCCCCGTTCAGAGACTGGCACCCTAGGGCTTCCCTTTACATTCCAATAAAGTCCACTTGGTCAAGCGGTCAAGCGTCAGCTCGCACAGGGTCCTACGTCAAGGCCCAGCGTGCTGACTACCGGGAGAAAGTCAAGGCTCGGACACGAATTCTGCTCGGAAGCGAGTGCTGCAGGACAACCGTTTGGGGAGCGCTGCTGCGCCCCGTTCCCGAGGCCTCTCCCACCGCACGCGTCATCAGCCAGGTTGCAGGGAACAGAAAACCCGAGACGGGGAGAGCTGTTTGCCTCGGTCCCGCGAGAGGGGGAGCAGACGGCAGGAGGCTCGGCGTCGGCCACCAACTGGGCCACATTCCTCCGACGTTGAATGGTTCCCCGAGGCGCTCCGCGAGGGAGCGCGAGGGGCGCCTGCCGTCCCGCTCCGAGCCGCGGCGCTCCCGTGTCGTGTCGTTTGGCACGGGGGCTGCCTGCCTGGAGGCCCGCCCCCCGCCCGGCACCAGCACAGCCCGGGAAGCGGAGCCCGACCGTTCCTGCTCCCGCCCGGAGCTGCTGACTCCTCCGAGAAGCCCTTCCAGATGGCGGGAGCCGCGCTATGGTGGCTGAATATTTTAACAATCTGGCCACGTCTCCTGACTGTAAGACCGGAGCTTTCAAAAGAATTGCAAGGGTTGCAAAAAAAAAAAAAAAAAGTCAAGGATGTGAAATAAATTACTCAGTTTGAAATGTTGACGGCAGGACTCCACGGGGTACAGGTTTCCTGAACAAATTGTCCTCGCTATTCATAAAACAGCTATTAGCACTATTGAGATGCAAATCATGTTTTTACTGGGGACACTTAATCCTCTGAAGAGAAACTGGTGAACGTGCCCCAGCCCTGCTTAGGGCTGGCGGGCGAGGGACAGGGACCCCAGCCGCCTTCTCTCTCTTGAGCGTAAAAGCGGCATCGATTAAATGCAACCCCGTTAATCACACGGGCGGCGAGTTCTCGCGTACTCGACTGTCCTCCGCTTTCCTGAACCTTCGCTCCCCCTTCTTTTGTGCCTTCCTGAGAAACGCAAATTAAATCACCAGCATCAGCCACACGGGGAAAGAGCAGGGCGTGATCCCGGAGAACCCAGGCCCTGCTTCCGGCAGCACGGGCTGCTGGCCCGTGTCCCCGCGCCCCTCGCCCCCGACGCGGTCACACGCTGCCCTTCAAGCTGCGGGCGCCGAGTGTGGAGGTCACAGCGCCTCAGACCCTGCGCCGTGCAGCGGCCAGATCAGCCAGGACGTCCCGACGACGGTCCCACAGCACTGCCTGGGTAGTGAAAAAAACGTACATCAGATCTATGAGTAAATTAGTATATAGAATATATAGTATTTATGGTACACTTATATATTATACCGTATATGTTATATAACTAATATGTAATATATTACATACAAAATAAAACTATCAAATCTATAAATTAATATAAATACATAATATATATTGAATATGTATATGTTAAAATGGCATCTAAAAACATCATAAATCCAGAAATCAAAATATGACCACAGTCACATTTGAAATGACTATTTAAAAATAAGTTCCCACTAATGGTGTTGTAAACTTTTGAATCCTTTAAGACCTTTGAATTTTTAGTAAGTATAATAAGAAACTATACATACTTACACAGCCATAATTGTTTTGCCTTTTTAAAGGTGGTTGTGAATTCGAATGTCACTGATATCCTTAAGAAAGCCTCATTTTCAAATGACAAATTTATTTTTAAAAAGTTTTAATTAATCCGAGATAGATGAACCTAATTTTTTTTAGTTATTTATAATATAGATATTTAATAGCAATCTGTTACTAAGGAAGTCACTTCTGTGTTGTAAATTTTTTAGGTACCGAATTTCCTGTGTCATTTTGTTTTCCTTCCAGTGGCAAAATCTCGAATTAGCTTGCTTATTATATTCTAAATGTTCAGACATTTGCATTTCAGTTTTCAGCAGCATAAGCTAAATGTATCATCTTACTTTTTTATCTACTATAGGATGAGTAAAGTTTCGACATCAGTAATTTTCATCAGTTATCAGACATCTTAGGAGAACTTAAAAGACTGGGAGCCAGTGATGGTGTTTTCCGTTTTAACCGTTCCTTTTCCCTCTTTTGAGCATTTTTTCCTTCACCTTTTCAACTAGCTCTTCCCTCTCGCGAATCCGTGCCTGTTCTAATTTTGGAAAACATCTCTTCGACTGTCTCTGCCCCTCGCCTAACCTCCAACCCCCAGAAGTGGCCTGCCCCATAGCAGTGTCCTGAAACTCAGTGTGCGATCTTTGGGAACCACGTCGCGGCTGGCTGAGGGGTCAGGACTGGAGTCATGGATCGAGGCTGGCCGGAAGTCAGTGACGCCCTCCTCCCGGGTCTCGCCGCAGGCTCCGTGGAGCGCTCATTCCCGCGGTGTCAAGCGCAGGAGACACGGGACGAGTCATGCGCTCCCGGGCCCCCAGGTCACTGGTCTAGGAGCTCTCCCCGCCGACCCCAGTAGGGCGGGCCGGTCTGGTGGCAAGTGACCCAGCGTCCCGGCCCCCAGGTTTCTGAGCAGGGCTGATGCGAAGTCGCCCTCCGGCTGCACGGCCGAGCCGCCCTTCCTCAGGACCGGCGTGCAGCTGCAGGGCACGCAGGCGGAGCTCCGAGCGCGGGTGCAGGCCGCGAGGGTCCCGCCGCCGGCCCAGTGGGTCTGCAGGCCCTCGAGGCAGGGGACAGACGTGGCGGGCCCTGGGGCTTAGGAGCACAGGGGGAACGCTGGTGACTCTCCGTGGCCGTAGTTCTTCTCTGTGGCTCAACCGATAAAACAGTAATGAATCAGAAGGGACGCCGATTCACTCGATGCCGTCACCCGGTCGCTCGCCCACAGGTCCACGGACCGACAGGAGCAGCAAGTGGGCCCGGGTGGGTTGGGTGGCCCCTCAGAAGCTCCGCCCTCCATCTGCGGGGATGGGCGAGGAAAGAGGGTGACTGAAACCCCCTTCGGAGGTTAGGCGAGGGGCAGAGACAGTTCAGCTCTGACAGATGCAGATCCTCAAGAAGGCAGGCACCAAGAAATGAGTGACATTTCTGGGATGAAAAGAAAAACAAGAATCCCGATTTTCTAATGCACGGAGGTTTAGAGAAATGTCACCATGCACAATCTCCTTTATTATTTTTTATTTGTAGTATTATTGACATGTAATGTATTAGTTTCAGGTGTACCACATAATGATTAATATCTGTATGTATCTCAAAATATTCACCACAATCATTCTAGTTAACATCCATCGCCTCACATAGTTACATATTTTTCCCTTGTGATTAGATCTTTTGAGATCTCTCTCAGCAGCTCTTAAATACACAGTGTGGCCCTGCCAGCCACAGTCGCCATGCTGCACATCCCCTCCCCTTCATCTCCTGTACTCGAAAAGCGAAGTCTCACTTTTCTTCTGAACATATGATGAGCTTTATGTTATGGAGCTTCTTCTCTAATCCAGATGTTTGATTTTATTGTGATTTTTATACAAAGACAAAAAAGTAACAATACCATCAGAAATGCACACACACATACCAAAAAACCCTTCGCCCCAGAGAGCGACGTGCAGTTTATAATTCGGACTGTTGCATCTTAAACTCACTATCGTGGATTATGAATACAGATGTGCAACGTGGGATTTAACGATTACGTCCACACCCTGTGGAATGAATATAGAAGCACTTCTCTCATTTGAACTTGCACTTACTGGGGTGATTTGTGTATTTTTGGTTTCCTGGTGAATTTATAGGCACTTTCTTCTCATATAATCCCCTTTTCCTCCTTTACTTAAAAAAATACAAACAGAAAAAGGTTTAAATGACATTTTTCATTTTACATATCCCTGTACTTTAAAGACTGGCTTTTTGACTAGAAGTGGAAATGCAGAACATCTCGGGGGAAATAACCCAGCATCACTTGATGGGAATTACTACCTGCAGGTATTATGCAATTTTCTCAGGAATCGAATTATCCAAACCATCCACACTTTAATCTAAATCTTTTATTCGCGCCTGACATAGTAATGTACTTAAGGTGACAAAACATGACAGTAATGTTTGCACTAAAGAAAAATGTCTCATTCCGTACTGAACCACTACTTAGAATTATAATATTGGAGCACTAGGCACAGAAAGATGCAAGTAATTTAAATATACTTTCCCTCCGTTGTTTTCAGGGCAAAAAGCTGAACATTGTTATTAGGCTCCCCTCCCGCCTCCCGTACCCCACAAAGAAAATCTCTAGGAAACCGAGGTTCCCAAGTTCCTAGATAAATAGATGTAGCTGAGGATATAAAAATGCTATAAGCCATTTATTAAGAACTATTCAAAATAGGGGCAGGACACTTTAACTTCACCGACATTTTTGGAAATAGTTTTTGAGCGTCAGCATTGCTGGACTCCGCGCTGCTGCAGGAAAGGGGTCCGCGGCCCGCTGCGTGAGCGCAGCGGCTGCTGCTTCCGCCGCCGGCATCGGGGCGGCGCGTGCGCACGGGACGTCGCCCCCGTGCTGAGCTTGTCGCGCACGGGCCCCGACCGCGGGCCCTGGGGACGGGATGGGGACACGCAGGCCCTGGGGACAGGATGGGGACACGCAGGCCTCTCTGCCAGCGCGTCCCCGAAGTGTGCGCGGCGCGGGCCTGGGGACAGCCCGGGGACAGACAGCCTGGGGACAGCCTGGGACAGCCCAGGGACGGCCCAGGGACAGCCTGGGATGGCGCAAGAAGGCCCGGGACGCCCCTTGATGCCCCCCGGCGCCCCGCACCCCCCCGCACCCCCCGCGCCCCTGCACCCCCCGCGCCCCGCACCCCCCTGCACCCCCGGCGCCCCGCGCCCCCCCCCCGCGCCCTGATGCCCCGCACCCCTCCCCCAGCGCCCCCGCGCCCTGACGCCCCGCACCGCCCCCGGCGCCCCCGCGCCCTGACGCCCGCCCTGTCCGCAGCGCCCCCCCGCTGGACGCGCAGGCCCCGCGGCGGCGTGTTCGGCAGCGGCGGCAGCGGCATCCTGCTGTGCGAGGCGGAGGGGGAGCCCGCGCCCGCCGTGCGCTGGACGGTCAACGGCGCCCCGCTGGAGCGTGAGTGGGGCGCGGGGGCGGGGGGCGGGGGGCGCGGGGCGCGGGGCGGAGGCCAGGCCGGCCGGCAGGGGGTCCCCGCAGGAAGCCGGGCGGGCTCTTTCTCAGCGTGAGGGTGCGCTGGGAGCCGCGCTGGGGTTCGTGGCTTTTCCACGCACGCGCCCTGGTCGTCACCGCGCTGGTGACATGGAAACACTAAGAAAACCGGATGCGACAGGGGCGCGTCCAGGAGGAGAGCCGGTGCTGTCGCCGCCCCCGTGAGGCTGGGAGCAGGCTTTAGCGGGGTGCGGGGAGCCCTCGGGGCAGGCAGCAGCCCCCGCCGGTGGCGCTCTGCGGGGACGTGGCCGCCTCCAGCCGTGTGGCCTCCAGGACGGGAGGTCCTCAGGGCCACGCCAGCCTGTGTCCCGCCCCGGCTGCCCCGTCCCGTGCGTGCCGGGCCCCAGCACCCGGTCCTGCGGGCTGCGGCTCTGCGCAGGGCTGGGCGGGGCCGGCCGGGGCTGACGCCTGTCCCCCGCCATCCCCGCCCTGCAGGGAGCCCCGAGCCGCCCGGAGCCCCTCCGCCGAGCCCAGGCTCTGTCGTTTGAGGGTGCGTTACCCTAGGTGCAGACGCACTTCGTTCACCCACAGCTTAGCTCAGTGTAGCGACCCCAGCATGACACGCGTCCGCTTAATCTCCTCCACCCGGGTCCGGCCGGGTCAGGGCGGGCCTCCTGCTGGCCC
>JAQQSQ010001340.1:0-12734 GCA_028627145.1 Eidolon dupreanum
TTACTTTTAAATCTACCTGCTTAACGGATCTCTCTTACATTCACCGAAATCTCCACATCAGCATATCACTCAAGGAGTATATCTTTCCTAACCTTTCAAATGCTCCAGTTTTAAGAGTCATTGTTGGCAGAATATTATATAGCTAAGAAAACACAATGGGACAGAGAAAGCGAGAAAAGAGATGTCAACAAACATGAAAACATGTTGCAAGAATAATTTAGCGAGTAATTCTGCCCTTAATAGACCTTGCTAAATCTCCCAGTCGAGGTTTTATAGGACTAACAGAGGGAATGAAAAAACTGGATCGTCACCACTGTCTCACTCATCAGCCCAAACAAATAAAGACTCTTATTCTGCCGTCCTTAAAACTCACATAGTAAAGGCAGAGCGTGTCACCTAGACTATTGCAACCAGCCTGCTTTTCGTGACTTTTCACTAGCGGCCGATAAGAAATCTTTGGGAATAGGCTAATCATGTTGACTCTCCATCTAAACACATAGATTGATCTTCATACAACTGACAACTGTGTATGTATTAAACATTTAAAATTAAGATGAATAAATGGTCTTTGCAAAAAGATTTTCTATCTTTTACATTTAAAAATGATACACTATTTTATACTTTTTTATTCTGCCTACAGAGAAAATAAGGGGAAAATATATGGTAAACATAATACATTTTAAAATACTAAGAACGAAATAATTTTAAGAACCTTGTTAGCTACAACAATGTCACAAGCTGCTGAGGTGAGCCAGGCTGTGTGAGACTAGCCATTTTCCGGTTTCCCACCAAAGTAGCTCAAACAATGTAAGTGGGATTTTTATTTTTACTGAAGAAAACAGAAAGAGGTCCCACCCACAAATATGGAGCCCTAGCAATTTATGCGAAAACGGTGGAGGTGAAATAAATATTGGAGGCATCTTCAACCCATTCATTGACTAGCAGCCATCTACGGAACCTGATGAAGAGTAAGGCTGGTTTTGTACATCTGTGGGGAAAGGCCACAGGACACAAAGTGTCACCAGCTCAGGGACTGGGACCACCGGGACACTTTGACACACCCTGTAGGAAGAGAAGAGACTGCTCCAAAGTTGACGTTGTGAATTTATCAGGTGCGTAAATGGAGCAAAAGCTATTTCTGTGGTCGACACCCACACGCAGAAGTTTAGGAAAGGCTACGCGGCCGGCGCCCCCGGCTCGCTGGGCGAACGCAGGGCGGAGGGTGCCGAATGGAGGCAGCGTCCCCCGGCCCTCTGCTGCTGTCTCCTCCGTGGAGTTTCACACTTAGCTCCTCTGAATTAAATGTTTCTAAGACTGGCCAAGGAAAGAAATCACAATCAGTATACACGAGCTCGTTAAACGTGTGTTCCATTAAATGAATGAGGACTTTTTTTTTCCTCTCAGTATTTTAAGAATAATATTCTACTTCGCCAGATTTCTGTTTTTAACTACTGAGAACTCACCAATCATTTAATTTACCTTTCCTTCGATGTCATTTATTTTCTATTTATTTTGAGTTTACCTTTGTCTTTACTATTCTGCTATTTAAATATAATGTATTTAAAAACACTTTTTTTTCTTTTTTGCCTTTACTTATCCAGCTTATCGAATGGCTTTCATCCATTCTAGATAATAGCCCACTACTTTTTTAATATTGCCTGCCATACATCTTCTTCATTCTCTTCCTCTGAAATCCCTATTAGATGAATATTAAATCCTGTCATTCTTTCATCCATGACTCTTCTTGTTTAAGAGACTTTTTTCTCGGTTATCAGTTTACTATTCCACTGGGTTCAATCGCAGGGCTGCTCCGGCTGCTGTGTTGAGAACATGTTGTTGGAGTGTAAGAACTTATCGAGGAGATGCTGACTGCGGGCCAGGTGAGAGGCGAGGGGACAGGAGGAAGGTCGTTCTCTACATCTACTATGAAGTCGGGGCAGCGTGATTCCCTCACAGGCTGGACGAGAAACAAGGGAAAGATGAGTCAAGAACCATGTTGAGGTTCTGACTAGAGCAACTACAAAAACAGAACTGCCAATGACTGGGTTGGGAAGGGGTATCATTAAAGAGAAAAAGATTAGCATTCAAGGGCAGACATGCTGGGTTTGGAGGTCCTTTAGCATCCATTTGGGGATACTGAGTAAGCAAGAGAAAATGAGGGGGGGCGGAGGGGGAGTGAATGGACCAAACAGAAAACAGCCAGCAAGACTGTAGATTTTTAAACCAGCTATATGCCACGCAGAGAATCCCACCAGAAGCCGTCTCTAAGGACATAGATAGGCTCAAAGTAAAAGGATGAGGAGAAATGCAGACACACATACTCACGCACACAGTGCTGTGGAAGTTAGAGAAACATCAGAAAAACGTAGAATTTGAAACCAGGATTATTATCAGGAATAAAAAGAGATATTGCATAATGATAAAATAGTCAATTCTTCAAGAAGACATAAAAATCCTAAATGGAAATACATCCACAAGTAGAGCAGCAAAACACAAGAGGCGTGAACTGAGATACCTGAAAGAAGAAATAGTTAAATCTACAATTACAGTCTCCAACATTCCTCTCTCAGTAATTTGAGAGCAAAATTAAGCAGAAAATCATTAAGCTGATAAGCGATACCTACAAAAAAAAGCTCTCTAGGTAAAGTTGACCTGCTGATGAGAGACTGAATGTTTCTCTTGGTGACAGGACACAGCCCAGATGTCCTCTCTCTCCAGTTCTACTCAACATCACAGTGGAAGACTGTGACGGCTAATTTTACGTGCCAACGTGACTGGGCTAAAGGTGGCCCAGGTAGCTGGTAAACCATTATTTCTGAGAGGTGTGTGAGAGGGAGTCATCAGAAGAGAGGATTTGGATCAGCAGACTGAGTAAGGACCACAGTCCTCAGCGATGTGAGAAGGCATCATCCAATCCGCTGGGGACATGGCGAGAACGAAGAGACAGCAGGGCTGACATGGTGCCTGCCCTTGGACATCGGCACTCTGGCTCCCAGGGTTTACACACGTACGCCACATAATTTAGCCTGAGTCTGAAGGCCTGGTATCTGGAGAAAATCCCAAAGAGTTTACTATGAACTCCTAGGACTAACAAGGGAGTTTAGCAAGGACACATGCAACACACAGAAGTTCATCATGTTCTCATATGTCGGGAGAGGAACAACTGAAACGTGATGTTTACATGTACGTGGACTCATTAACGACAGAGAGCTGGAAACAGTGAAGTTCAAGCCTAACAAAAACACGTCCAGGATCTCACATTAAAAATTACAAAACACTGATGAAAGAAATAAATGAATACCTAAATAACTAGGGACATATACCATATCAATGGATAGAAAAACTTCATATTTCTTCAGAGATTTACTCCACTTAATTTGATCTATTGACTTATCACTATCCCTTTCATCAAATCTTCCTTCCTTCCCCCCTTCCTTCC
The DNA here is from genome assembly GCA_028627145.1 of Eidolon dupreanum. Lineage (NCBI taxonomy): Eukaryota > Metazoa > Chordata > Mammalia > Chiroptera > Pteropodidae > Eidolon > Eidolon dupreanum. The sequence goes on from JAQQSQ010001340.1 coordinate 3,440, forward strand.
TTCCTTCCTTCCTTCCTTCCTCCCTTCCTTCCTTCCTTCCTTCCTTTTTCCCTCCCTCCCTCCTTCTCTCCCTCCCTCTCTCTCTTTCTTTTTCCTTTCCTTCCTTTCTTTCACCTTTTTTTTTTTAAATAGTAGCTATTCTAATAGGATTGAGGTGATATTCGTAGTTTTATTTGCATTTCTCAATGATCAGTGGCTGTCTTTTCCCCCAGTAAATGATCTTGGCAGCCTTGTCAGAAATAATTTGACCATATATGCGAGGGTTCGGTGTTAGCCTCTCTATTTTATTCCATTGGTCTTCATGTCTGTTTTTATGTCAGCACCACACTATTTTAATTACTGTAGTTCTATAACATGTTTTGAAATCAGGATGTTTGATAACACCAACTTTGGTTTTTTTCAAGATTGACTATTTGGAGTTCCTTGAGATTACATAAGAATCTTAGGATGGATTCTTCTATTTCTGCAAAAAAAAAAAAAAAAAAAAAAGTCATCGGTATTTTGATAGCGGTAATTAATTCTTGACTGAGTTCTGTCCATCTCCACTATATAGTGAAAGCTTCTAGGATATTCTATTGATTATTACTGTTCTAATATTTCTCAGTAAGATTTCAATTGTGTGTTTGTGTCAAGTTGAACCTACTGATTTCTTGTTAGGTACTTTCACTGAAGATTTTCAGATATGTCCTTGTTAAATTTTCTCTTTGTTTTTGCTACCTCTTGGCAAATCCGGCTAGCAGTTAAATGCCACTTATTTCCTTGGTCTCTTAAGTTTTTTCTCATGTAGTTTGTCTTTTTCTTATATGTATACAGAGTTTTCTCAACTTTTCTTCTAATCCTTCTTTTATTTGCATATATATAATTTTAAAGATATATTATCATTTATTTTTAAAGAGCTCTCTCTTATTTCCAAATTAATCCTTTCTTATTGTACTCCTTTCTTATTTTATAGTAGGAATATATGCTTGAATCTCTATTAAAATGCTAATTTGATTTATTTAAAACTTATCTTGGGCCCTCTAAAGGATCTTTTTCCTGAATTATTTTCACCACCCTCTCACACTTTTTCTTTTCAATGCCAGATGAACTTGGATTGTTCTTATCAAAGAATGACATAAGATAAATTTGACTGTAGATGAGAGACAACAGAGAGGTCCACTTGTCACTAGATATAAAGCTGTACCACAGAGTCAAATCAGTGGAAATATTGTGACTTCGGCAAAATAATTTCTCAATTATTCAATATCATACATCACAGGTCCCCCACCCCTGGGCTGCAGCCGGGTACCGGTCTGTGGTCTGTCAGGAACTGGGCCACACAGCAGGTGGTGAGCAGCTGTCCCACAAGCAAAGCTTCACCTGCATTTGCAGCCGCTCCCCAGTGCCAGCATCACCGCCTCAGCTCCGCCTCAGATCATCAGGCGTTAGATTCTCATAGGAGCTCTGGTCCCTGGTGCCGATGAGGTTGGGGACCACTGTTACACATGATAATTTAGGTTCAAAAAAAGTCAGAAGAATATTTTATATAGTAGTTATTATAACTATGACCTATGTAGCAAAAAAATTTTCCACACCCACATCTACCATTTTAGAAAGAAATAAAGCAGAGATAAATTCAAAACTTGAATGTCCAATATATCAGAAATGCTAGGATATAATTTTATGCTATTAGATTAGTGATAACCTTTCTAAGAAAGTAAAATACTCATAAAATTAAAATCTTCTATATGAAAAAAGTCACTAAGAAAACAAAGACAAGAAATTGATTTAAAAGTTGTATATTTAATATCCAGATAGTATCAAAATGTCATTAAAAGCCCTATAAATTTTAAATAAGTATCCATATATGTATGTATTATATATATATATATATATATATATATATATATATATATATAATGAATAAGAAAAATACAAATAGGCAAATCATATGCACAGGCTATCTCAGAAGGAATATAAATGGCTAGTAAAAATATTAAAGCAGGTCTATCCTCAGTACTAATTTGTAAAATAAAAAAAAATAAAAATGTTTAATGCAAAAATGTGGGCTAATGGCCAATCTACATATTTCTTCCTTATAACATTATGTTAGCTAGTAATTTAAGAAAACTGAATATATGTCATTGAATAAAGACTAAATAAATTATACTATATTATGACACAAATACAATGTAGCCATAAAATGAATAAGTTAAAATATATTAATAGATATATATGAAAAGATCCGAGTCTAATTGCTAAAGCACTATAATATATTTAATCCTATTTCTGAAAAGGGGACATAAAAAAATTACACACACACGCATGTTAACAGCACTAAAGGGTTTGGAATTCTGCAAACTTCACTCTTGAAAGCGATGAGCCAGAAGGCAGGACCAGAGGCCTTGGACTTGAAAAGTGCAGATAAGAGGGACTCCCACTCTTTGAATTGCCATCTTTTACAGTTAGAATGCATTAAAATGTAATTTGTTTAATGAAATGCAGTAAAAACCTTTCCTACTATTATTTGAATCAGTTTTATCTGAGTATGTATATTTACAGTCCTTCAAAATGTTAACAGAAGCACTGTTCTTTTCTTCCATCTGTTAGAAAATTATATTAATCAGCGGAAGACACTGCTCCGCAGAACGTTCTGAATTCATACACGCTTCGTAAATGAGGAGCTGAAAAAAATAACACAGGACTAGATTCTGAATGACACATCTTAGCTAGGAGTCTGGATACCCTCCACATTAACGTTTATTCGAAATTCAGGAAAAGTGAATATTAATCCCTCAGACTTCTACCTCAGGTTGTATGACCGTTTCACCTACACCGAATGAATATTATTACTGCATCGGAAGGAACGGCTTAAAGTGTAAATTCTATTTCTCTACAAAAAAAAACATCACAAGAGAATGCGATTAACCCCTCGCACAGCTACACTTTCCATGACACAATATGTGGCACATAAAGTTTCCATCTTTCTGACACAATATTGTTGCTAACGGCAAATGAATGACGCCTGTCAAAGATCTGTTAGCATTCAGGTTTTACCTAGTTAATCTGCAAACATTTACTGAATGTCTCCTATGCCAGGCGCCCTTCCATCTAAGCACTAAGAATGTGGCCCTGAAGAGGTGGACAGGATTCTGGTCACAGCGTTCACAGTCCACAGGAGTGGGAGGGGGCAGAGATCATGAAAAGCAATAAGCACTGGGAAGGTATCACTCTGGGTGGTGGCGAGGGGCGGACCACGCAGGCTGGAAGCTGAGGGGTGAGGAGCAGCCAGTTCTGCCAAGAGCTGGGGACGCAGCTGCAGTGAGAAGCAGCAGCCGTCCCTAGGCTCCGAGGACTGGGGACGGGGAGAGCTCGGAGCACGTGGCCAAAACACGGCCGTGGGCCAGTGGCCCTGGAGGCAGAGACGAGGGACAGAGCAGAGCGGAGCGCTCGCAGGCCAGCTCCCTGGAAGCTGGAGGGACCTGGTGGCAGTTTGCATTTTCCTTGAGGTTTCGTAAGAACGCCATCCAAGGGCTCCATGGAAATGCTCTGTGACTGCTTCGTGGGAAAAGAATTTTAGGGGAGCCAAAGTGGAGGCAGGGGAAGAACATGGGGCACTAACAGATCCGTGCCCGTGGGAAGCGAGGTCCATCCGGCGGAGGGTGCTGGGAAGATGCCGCGCCCTTACCTCACGTTGACAGTTAGCCGGACAGTCGTGAGTGACAGGAAGTGCCGGGACGGTCCCCAGGAGTCGGCCCAGGGGGCAGTGACAGTTACGGCCCTCAGCATCGTGGGTACAAAGTGCTGTGTCTCTCAACGTCTGCAATTCACGCCTTATTTTTAAAATCACTTAATATCCGCCCTCTCTCTAATCACTCTGAATTAGGAAATTTTATAATTGCTCCATTTCAAAACAATAGGTAGTATGTAGCATTCATTTCGGATTATCATCGTTTTAATAATGATTCACATTGACTGGACTTTAATCGCTCAGTTAATAGAAGTCTCATAAGAGTCGATTTAAACTCTACACATGCATTTCTAAAAATGGTGTCATAATTAGGGTGCTGTCAAATAAAATGTAAAACAAAATATATCTCCTTACCACTAGTACTTTAAGCAAAGTCTAACTGGAGGGAAATGATTGGTTTGTTACCTCACACTGTAAGGTTTGTTTTTCCGTGAAACTTTTTAAACAATATTTGATTGCTTTAATAACAAATGTTATAAAGCATTACTATTAAAATATTTAGATATGTGATTAAATTTAGATCTTCAACTCTGAAATATATGGATATGTTTACAAAACAGATTTAGATGGAAGCCCAATATATACAAATTGAATCTTTAAACGTCTGTCACTGACTAGATATGTGTCACTTTTAGTTTTTGGCAGACATACCATGATATGCCTTAATAATGCAACTGAAATAGAGAAATTGGTAAATATTGATACTTAGGATAACATGTAGAGATAAAACAAAAACAGTATTTTATTTGGCACTCTATTTGACTATGAGTATTTTGGTGCATAGCGAAAATTTAAATGAGTCAATGTTTGTCAAAATGTATCATGTATCTAAATATTGACATATTGGATATTCAATAAATAATCTAAGTGTAAAAGACATGCTATACTATTTACATCTGGTATGACAGCACATGACAGCCTTTTAGTGAATTTCGGTAAACATATCTCTACTGTATAACTCACTCCCACAATTCTTTGCCCTATTGGCCATACATCAGAAAATAAATGTCGATTATTATTCACTGACTTTTCAGTAAAGGGGCCAAAACTTTGGCTTTCTCTATTAGCGTAAAAGAAAAATAAATTTTAATAACTAAGGTCGAATTGATGAAATCATAAAATAATTATTTTGTATGCGACACTTCGGAATATTTTACATGAATAATAGAAAATACAATTTGCTTACTGGGAAGACATCCGTATCAGCTAAACTGTAAGTTGAGAAGATATATTTCTAAATTTATGACGTACACATGATTTTTTAAGTTGACAGTACGCGTGTGTTACAGAAACGAATCCATTCTGGGTGGTGTGAGAATTTGGTCAATTGCCCACGTGACGCATCTGTCAGACGCGGTCATCACAGCACTGGCACTGTCCTGTCAACGTTCCTGTCGGGGACAGCAGCTGCTGGTCATCCCAGGATGAAGCGGATTTACACGGGAATGAGAGTGAGCCTGCGTCACCACGCCGGCATCCTGCAGGACCTTTTCCTAATGCTGAAATTTTAATCGAATTCCCTTAAACTGTCTGTTGAGCCGCCAGCTGGAGAAATCAGGGGAAATGCTTTTTCTTCGCATCTGATATAGACTGTATTGATCATCTGCTGTCTGTGGGCGCGTGACCCTGAGCTACAGAGAGTGTCAGGCCCTGGTAACGGCCCACCCAACGCCTATTTTCTCTTTCTTCCTCGTTAAGAAGTTCTTGGTCTTATCTGAGATGGCGGGCAGTAAGTCCAGCTACAGCAGTTTGCCCATCGCCACGGAGCTGGGCGCAGCCACATGACAGAGTTCGGGCCGACGTGTTCACAGAGCAGGCTCACCCCTCGCAGGGCCCCTGCGAGTGTCGGAGAATCTGCAGGCACACGGTCAGTTTGGCCTTTTTCCCATGTCGCAGCGATTCACTTTGTGAATCAATCTGTGTGGGCCATGGGTGCCCGGGCATTTGGTCACTTCACTCTGGGTGTCTCTGCAAGAATGTGTGGATGAGATTGATGTGCTAATTGGTATACCGCCTTCCTCGCAGGTGGGCCTTGTCCGATCAGCTGAAGGTCTGAAGAGCAAAGACTGACCCTCCCCTAAGTGAGAGAAAATTCTCCATCATGGTGCCTGCGGACTGTATCTTCAGCTCAACAGATACACATCAGGAGTTAAGGATTCTGGAGAGAAAAGGAGCACACTCAGGGTTCTCCAAAGAAACTACATACACGTGTGTGTGTGTGTGTGTGTGTGTGTGTGTGTGTGAGAGAGAGAGAGAGAGAGAGAGAGAGAATATATCAGGACACTTTGCTAGAGAATTTTGTGCCCGGATCGCATTATTTTGCCATTTGTCAAGCTATGCTTTAGTATTTTCTCATCAGCTCACACAGTGGAAACCTCTAAGAAAAATTCTAGAACACTCATTACTTGCCCTCAGGTGAGGACAAAAGGTACCAGAGACAAAGCCGCCTCCAGCCCTGGGCTTCCTTCTCCTCACTATGACTTCAGACAGCATCGCTCTCTGATTTCTCCTGACCAAAGCTTCTCGGTGGTAGTTTCTAAGCTGAATTCTTTAACTGTTTCATCAACTTCTAAGAAACAAAGTGTAAATTCCTATAAGCCAGTTGGATACAGAACTTATAAATGATTTTTGTCCTGTTTTTTCAAGCCTTAGTATTTTTTCCCAAGTTTGCTTGCTACTCAGTTTAACCTCGTTGTTCTGTTATAGAGGGAAATGTACTTTTCCATAAAACCCCTTTGAAACAAAACTACTTTTAAAAGTAAGTTACAAAGAGGATCATAATTAGCCCAAAGGAATAATTATCAAAATCGTATGTTAGTTATTGAATAGAGGAATAAGGGAAAAGAATGGTCCCCATATCTCATAAACGCGCATCTCACTAATCGGAGTGTAAACAGACATTTTCTCCATTGGTAGCAAATTCTGATGTCCAGCAGCATCGACATCAGAAACTCAGAAGCAGGAACCTCGCTCTGAGATCTGCAGCATCTGAACCAAACCTGTTCCACGAACTACTCCCATGCGCCTAAAATCACCTGGTCTGCAGCTTGTAAGAAGATGTGCCCTGTGCTTACCAGTGCTTCTGATCATGAGATAAAACCCACAACTAAGGAATAACATTTTCACTGCTGCGAATGTATTCACGTGCGCAGACACAAGACGGAGGTTAGATGAAGTGGTGAAGTATACCAACTGCACAAAACAGTGTGAAGGGAAAATATAATAAACTTTAAGTAGTGAATAACCCATTGCTTAGAGTGTATAAATACTATTTTATATGTTTTGCACGTTTTATTTCATTGACTCTTTCTATAGTGGTATGTGTCAGATTTCATAAATATCCTCCATTTTTATGAAAGGAAAAGAAAAACAGAATGATCAAGCACCTGGTCTTGAGATTATACAATTTGTGGAACTTCAATTCAGGGGCACTGAGCACCTGATCAGAGTATGGAAGAGACGCAATGCTTCTTCTTAATGGGGGAAGACAAGTGGACTTTTATCACTTACAGATGCCTCTACTCAGCTTATGATGAAACGAAATGTTATTAATAAGCAAAATGTTAGTTTAAAGAATATGTGTATGTTTAAGAAATTGAATGTATATCCTTTACATATTTTGAGGTCAAGGAACAAAAGTTTTGGGTCTACTTACATTACACATTTACTTTGCATTTTGGGCTGTCATTAATTTTTTCTTTTTTTTTTGGACATCTGCTAAACTTTTTTCTTAAGCTGTTGGAATAGATATTGTGACCCAAGACCCATGCTTCTCTAAATATCTGAATCTCTGTGAAGTGCTATCCTAACTAGGGCTTTATACATTAATTATTCATTTTAATCTTTGTTTCTGTCAGTAGTTAATATCTTCTTATGAATGATGGAAATAACCACCCCCCCCCCCGTCTTATAAATCAAAACTGAATTTCACAGGGCAGGGAGGACACTAAAGTTATTCAAGTCTAGCATAATACATCCAAAAACATATTCAGGTCTTCTTGAGAAATGTCTGTAAAACCAGCCTTGTAAAAGGCACATAAATTTCAACACGAGTCAGTATAAATATATTGAGTAGCAGCTGTGTGTACACAGTGCTTGTTTTAATTTCATGTATTACATGGTTTCAAAGCATTTTATTACATACATATGACGTAGCTTTTTTTCCTTTTTATTTGCCATTTACATTGAGTTGTCATTATTATAAACACTCTTGATGTTAAAATTTGGTCCACATTCTTATTTATATCCTTGGGTTGATTTTTTAAAGTGGAATCACTATATAAATAGTATGTACATTTCTAAGCCTTTTAATACCCAGCTAAATCAACCTTTAGAAATATCACATGAACTGTCACTTCTATCTACAGTGTATCTCGGAGATTTGGCCTCTGCTGACAATTATTACTGAGTGTTATTATTGCTTTTTAGATTTTCGACAATTTGATAAAAAAAAAATGTATCTCATTTGAATTTGCATTTCTTTGATTTCTAATGAGGTCATCCTTGTAAATGTATTTTTGGACATATTTATATCTCCTTTTCTGAATTGTTGGAGATATTAGAGCATATCATTTTATCGTTTCCCTTTCAAAAATCGTTACTCAGAAATATAACCCTTCATGTCTAATGGCTGTGGGTGGAGCTCCCCATTACGTCTTCTCCCTTCCTGCCACACAAATTCCTAGAAGTGATGAGCTCTGTGACACACACAAATAAACTGCATTTGACTACACAGCTGAGATCATGCATCGAAACAGACCATTGTACTTTTTGGCGAGGGGCATATAAATGTTAATCATTGCGTGCCGTTTGCCAAACAAATAGATCAAAATAGTTAGAATACAATTACATATTTGTGAGTTAGATAACACCACAGCAGTCCCTTCTAAATCAGTGAAGGTAAATGTGGCCAATCTATGTTTATCTCTGCCAATGTTTATCTGTTGCTTGATTCTCTGGCAGTCACTAAATAATTGGCATAAAATCAGGAGAGAGAGAGAGAGATGCCAAAAGCCATATCTCTAGCATGCCCAGTGAAATTAAAGCACCAGGAAAAAAAAAAAAAAAAACACTCAGAGGAATAAGAGGAAAAGCCGACTGGCTGGCTGTGTTCTACCTGCCAGGGACAGCACATGCCAGGCTGCCTACCTGGTCATAAAACTGTCCCTTCTGCTCTTACGCCTGGCTGGCCTGGCACTCAGAGCGGCATCAATTTCCCACGAAATGAGAATGACCTCACCTGTCACAGTGAGACCATCCAGAATAGAACCAACGAGAGGACATCTAATTTTTCCCGGTTGTTGGACTGATCGATATGTGCCTGGACACCTCCGTCGGAGCTGAAAAAACAGTAAAGTAGCTCAGGGAGAATTCTCAAAACCTGTAGTGAGCAGGTCTCGAAAGCTAGGGCCGAGGAGTGGGCGGGGCTCAGAGATGGGAATCTGTGCTGGTCCACACTGAAACAGGACACGATTAAGGCAGAGAGCCCTGTCACAAGGTGCACGGACGGTGAGGGCAAATACGTTCCTCAATCTTTGAACATGTCCCATGATAGGAAAAAAAAAA
>JAQQSQ010001341.1:0-12734 GCA_028627145.1 Eidolon dupreanum
GGAGCTTTTGGCTCAAGTGTACGTTCTCGTCTCCCGGAACTGGCCTTGGCCACGGATGGATGAGGTGACCCTCCCGAGGTGTGTCTTTGCCAGAGCAGCAGAGGTTTGGGTCCTGGCCAGGGCTGACCCAGGACGAGCTGCTCCCAGCCTCCGCCTCCACGTCTCGGCATGCCATGTTCCCAGCCAGGTAGAGATCCAACCCCACGCTTCTGATCCCTGATCCCACTGGCTTGTGAAGCCGGACTGTGCTCCTGTTCACAGGCCCCAAATCCCAGTCAGCTCTTACTGGGAGCTTAGGGGATGTTAAGGAGGTGACAGCATCTTTTGTCCTACGTTGATATCCCAGAGGGACCCTCGGGTGTGGACACAGAGGCAGGAGAAAGGACGACTTGACTCCTGGAGAGACAGACACGTGTGGCTTCCAGAACCCAGGTCCCCAGACTCCTTTCCTTACTGTTGGGAGAAGGGGTACTGCCTCTCTAGAACTTTGCAGCCGATGGGATGGGGGCCCCTGTCTTGGAAGCCAGCAAGTGCCTGCGATCCAGCCTCCACAGGCCAAGGGGAAGGAGAGAACGGAGAAGGAACAGCCCTTAAAATACCCTCGACTGTTTAAGGGTTGGAGATCTGCACTAAATCTCACGAAAAAGGAGTAATTACGCTGTCAGCAAAGGCGATATAATTTTTAAGACTCGGTTCCACAACCGTAATTTTTCCCCATCCTCCCAGTGTCTCCCGGGGGATTTAAGGGCCAATTACCTGTCAGTTTGCTGAGAGGTGTTGTTCCCAGGCAGGAAGGTATCAACTGCTGTGGCTTCCCGAAGCCCCACTTGACAGCAGGGTGTCTGGGTGGGGGGACCCCACGGCCATGAGGGGCGTGCTGTCTTCAGTCAGAGGAGAGTGTCCCCAGAGCTTCAGGGATGAGCAAAGGAGGGCAGAGCAGAGGCCAGCCCTGAGTCTGGGAATGCCATCACGTTTTTCCCTAGTGAGGCCCACCTGGCCAGAGGCCTAGGGTGAGGGCTTGGGGAAGGTGGGTGGGGTGGCCAGGGGTCAGGGGTTCTGGGGTGCGGGAAGTCTTCTAAGAGAACCGGAGCCTCTCAGGGCTGGCCACACCCCCTGAGCCGAGTATGGGACTGCCACACAGAGGGAGTAGCTAGGACACCCTTAAACATATGGGCTCTGTAGTCAGGGTCGGCCCAAAGAAATCTCTGGCCCGTGTGGATTTGGGCAGCTCCTTAACCTCTCTGTGTCTTAGGGAGAAATGGGCTCAGGCTGGGACCCACCTCCTTGGGTTATTGGTTATCATGACGTAGTAGGATAGGGGTGTCCTACCCCTATCTAGTGCTCGATTCCTGCCAGGAGGTCACCCACCTCTCCTGAATACTTCGGTGACAAGGAGCTCACTAGATGAAGAGGTGGCCGATTTCCACGTCAGCCCACTCTGCTGGTCCGGACTGGTCAGTCTCTTCTGCAGTTCACCCATTGGTGCCATTTTAACCCTTAAAGGTCACTCGTGTGGCCCTTGCCAAGCGAGCTCTGGGGCTCAGTCGTTGACACCAGCAACCCTCTCCCCACCCCACTCAGGGGGCTCACGGCTGACCTCTCCTTTAGTCCTGATGCTTGAGAAACACAATTTCTGCCCTGCCAAGAACGTCCTCGGACTCCTGCCTTGGTGACCCGACCCCAGGATACCCTCCCTGGCGGTCAATCCTGAAGGTAGCGTATGTCTTTAAGGATCAGCGGGTCCATCTCCTCTTTATGCTTTTTCCCACTTTTTCCTTCGTTACGAAGCCCCAGGAACTCCTTGGAGCTTCTCTCTTGAAAGACATTATTCCTGAGGTCCAATGAGCCTGCCTTCCTTCTGGCTCGGGCTTCTCCCCGGGGTGTGTTCCCGTTATGTCCAGCAGAGGACGCTGCGCTTCGCATCATCGTGAGACCCAGGAGGTGCAGGGCACTGCTGGGAATTGAGGATTTTTTGGGGGGCGGGGGCGTCCCCCCACACCTGGAGCTCACTTGCGTTCTCCGGAACCCTTGTTTTTCCCAGGAGCAGGCTCCGATGAAGGTGCGGGGTACCCTGTCAAATATCCGTTCATGTTTGCACACTACGGAATTGGTATTTTGCCACTCCCGCCTTTTTTGTTGCCCTTCTCCCCGGCAGGGCTCTGCTTCCTCGTCGGGAGGCGTTACAGCCCCGTGGTTAAGATCAGGGCAGCCTGCGGCCAGATCATCTAGTCCAAATCCTGACCGCCTTCTCTCAGACCGTGTCACCATGGCCCTGTGTCTCGGTTTCCCCATCTGCACAACAGGGATGACATTCGGGTGGTCGTGAAGGTTAAAGGCGTTAATATATGCAGAGCATTTAAGAAGTGCCCCATGAGCATCGGCCCACATTATGACCAGGTTTTGCTCATTTGTCTCTGACCTCAGGCTTACCTGCCCCTCGGGGATGCAAAGCCCTGCAGATCTCTGGATTACAGCTGCTCACATGAACCCATCCTCCCCAAGATGCTCGTCAGGGATTCCTCCCGCCCTCCCTGGGGCTTCTCCCGTGGCTCCATTCCCGTGACCTCTGTTGAGCCTCGTGGATTGGGATTCGGACACCCGTCTATTAGGCTGACTTATTGCTCTCCTGGCCCTGACTTGGAGGGTTCCCCTCCTTCAGGAAGTCTTCCTAGGTCTGTAGGATGAGAGGAAGGAGCTTCATCCACAACATACCCTCTGGACTTCCCAGCACATCCTGATGGGACTCACTCGTATTTGTTAAGCTGTCTCCTTTTTGAAACCTTGTAACTTGTAGATCTGGGATTTGAACCCATGACCGACTGCATGAGTAACTAACACCTACTCTTCCATCCTATAACTGTCTTCCTTTCTCTCTTACCTCACCTCCCACCCCCCATAATTGCACGGGTTCAAATGCACAAAGTCATAGAAATCATTCATTTCTTTAAATTTCGTGGTCCGGGTATTCGACAGTGTTAGCTTCCCACTGGGGCTGTGAAGCTCAGGCTATAGGTACAATCTGAATCGCTGTCTATGGCAGCCAGAAGCTTCTTTACTGAAAGAGCCAAGGCAGCGTCGGAGCTGGGAGAACTGTCTGACGCGTTCTTCCTACTCGCTGCTGGGGAAGGGTGAGGAGGCTGGCAAAGCCTCTGGTGTGTTAGCCGTAGGGTGATGAACGATGACAATGCTAGGCCTGGGAAGGGTCCCTCCATCCGCCGCCCCCCCTCCCGTGCACCATGTGCCGACAGACACACCAGATCCAGCGGGTCCCCTTTCCCTTGGCAGGCGGGTCTCAGGGGGCATTTAAAGGCAGAGGGTCCTGGCCGTCACGTACCAGGGCCTTCAGCCCTCAGAGCCAGCCTCTCCACTGTGGAGTTGTGGTCGAACATGACACACTGGTGAAGGGGATGGGCTTTGGGTCAGGCCAACCAGGTGACATCCCAAACTGGCTGACAGGTGTCGTGACCCCGGGTTCTACATCAGTAATGTGGCGATTAACCATATCAGCTCCACGTGGTTACAGAAGAGATTTAAACGTGGTAAGTTAAGGCACGCCTAGCACCTGGCACTCAGAATGCTCAGTAAATGTGTTGTTTCTGCTTTTACTGGAAAATAGAAGGAGAGGACAATTCGGCACGACAGCTCCACTGCTCACACCTTAGGGTGTTTGATTTCAGCCATGAGAGGACACTCAGGTCTCCAGAGAGGAAGCCAAGCAGGGGCCCCTCCCCAGTCCCCGGGGCCAGCTCCTCCTAAGACTCGTGGGAACGGGGTGCGTTAACATCGCACGATCCAGGCAGTCAGGAAAATAATTAAGTGCTAACTTGTCATTTTTTTTAATGAAGTTCTGGAGTTAGAGATTTATAATTGCTAATGAGCCAGGCTAATAATTAGTTGCTTTATAATAAGGGCGATGATCACTCAGACAGAGGCAGAGAGAGCCAGGCTCTGGCCTAATTTTTCTCCTGTAATTATGTGACATGCCCAACTGCCTGGAACTCCTCTCCCCCTTCCGTCCTTCTGCTCCAGTGTGGTGCCAGGCTTCCCTGGCACTGTCCCCACTTCCCATCGCCCCCCGCCTCTGGACCCCAAGATCTCAGTGCCTCCTGCCAGGCAACCATTTTCCACGGCCTGCCTCCTCTGCTGTCCTTGTGCCCTGAGCTCACCCACCCTTTCTCAGGAGCAGGGTGGGCTGGGGGCTGGTTCCCATAGGGCTGGAATTGAGAAGGCACTTGTCTCTGGGCCGCTCTCCACCTTGTCCTCCACTGTGGAGAAAGGACAGAAGCTCCTGTCCCTCCCCTTGGTGACCGATAGCCGGAGGGAGGCTGGCAATACCACTGCTCCTGTGGCAAGCAGAGAATGTCACGAGCTGTACGCCTCCAGGTGACGGAGCACAGCTGTTGGCAGGAAGGGAAACGAGCTCCGAGAAGAGTCTGCCCAGCTCCTCAAGGGCAGAGTGGCACATGCCATGGAACGTGGTTTAGAGCCCACGTCCGCCATCGCCTGGCTGAGGGCTCTGGGTGAGCCTCCCCACATCTCAGGCCCCAGATTTGCCTGGACACAGAGTGACAGAGCCGGACTAGGAGGACTGAGAGGTCTCTCCCAACACTGAGCCTCTAGGGGTTGAGGGCTCTGGGACATGGGCATGACTTTGCAGAGAATGCAAGAGTCCACAAGCATGCTCCCCCCTCCCCGCCCCCCGCCCACAGTACTGAAATCTCCAGTAGCGCTTGGGACATGGGGACTCACAGAAAGGAAGAGTCCCGGGGCAGCCAATGAGGGAGCTAGATACAGAGGGTGGCCCTTCTGTCCCTGTTCACTTGTGGCCCGGGACTTACGAGAGCGGATATTTGTACTGCTTGGGGGTAGACCAGATCTCGAAGCGGCCCCTACCTTTCTCCTCAGGTGCTGGGCATCCATTTTGAATTGAGCAGGTGAACCGCAGTCTTGAGAGTTCATTCACTCTTCAGTACTGGGAACGGTTATCGCCTTGCCCACCCCCACCTCCTGGAGCCTCCCGAGGCTGAGGGGACCCTCTGTGGTTAGAAAACAGATACTGTGTACAAACCACATGAGGTTCACTAACCTGATGCGGGCTTGTGTCCTGAGGTCTGTGATAGGTTCGGGCAGTCTGTGACCTTGAGTGGGGAAAAAAAATACGTTCTACTTTTCATTAAATGTAAATAAAATGTATTGTTTCCTTTGATAATGGAGATAGGCGACAAACCACAGAAATATCAGCAGCACTTGGGTGTTTTGTACCAATGAAAAACACAGATATTTTCATCTCATGTTATAGTCATGGCAGATATCTCAAAATATTGTTTACACTCATCACTACTTTGAAATTATGGTAGTTATTAGACCTGCAGCTAGATCTTGTTTTTTTTTTTTTTAATGTGTTAATAAAAGAGCACATGAATTACCATATATTAGATTTTTAAAGTACTAATTGCTACAGATTTGTTTTTTTAATATTTTGATAACCGTCTTTCGATATAATTGCTTTCCTTTATAAGTCTATATAATCTGTTCTTTCTTTTTTCTCTCCCCAGCCTGCATTTGAAGTCCACCCTTCCTTCCCCCCATCCATTCCCACCATGGAGCATATTGGAGGACTGCTATCGATAAAGATTGATAACTCGACAGAGAGGGGGACAGGAGTTCAGAAGGGAGCAAAGGTGTTCGTGTGACCCAAGGCCTGGCCGCCCTGCCTCTGCTGGCTTCCTGCTGGCCAGGTAGGTGGCTACGTGGGGGACCCAGGGGCTGAGCAGAGCGGGGGGTGGACAGTGTGTTAACCCTGAGCCTACATTCCTAGTTCCATCCACAGTTTGGACTCTGTACACGTTGGATTACGTTGCTGGAACCAAAAGAAGAAAACAGATGGAGCTCCGAGTTTGCCTCGCCGTGGGGTGTGGGGTGTGGGGTGTGGGGCAGGCCGTGTGGCGTCCCCACCCCAAGCCGTAGCTGCTGTTGGATTCCTCCAGTATGGTGGCCAGGATTGCAGAGAATGCCACTCAGAGGCCACCTGGACAGTAAGAGTCCTTGGTGCTGACTCTCCTGCCTACTTTTTTCCAGGACAAAGGCCACATTCTAGGAATATTTTTGTTTACTTTTTTGTTTTGAATATTTTTGTTCGTCCATTCAAGCAAATATATTGAGAATCTAGGGAATGACACTACATAGCTATCGTGAGCTCAGGATAGAGCTGGGGACGTCCATTAGGCAAATGGTGTGCCCATAATTAATTACAGTTAATTAATAAATAATAGTGATGAGTAATCGATGTTGGGGGTTGTGAGTGACTCTTACATAGAACTCCACATTCGATGGCAAGCCGGGCTCTCGGTGGTCTCCTTCCAACTGCCGCTGTCGCGTGCTACTTGCTTCTGATTTTCCATCTTGTGGCCCACTTAAAATTCAAGATTAGATTCCCTGGACCTACAATTGTTATCGTATACTCTGGATGTGTTAGAACAGCTCTGATTTCAAGAATCTGTTCCCGTGTGCCCTTAAACCATTGAAGTGCCAATATTTCAGCAACAGAACGCCACCTCCCAGATGGCCACATACACTCACACCAAATCCTCTCAGGCTGTGGGTCCTGATTTGAGGTCTGGAAAATGTCTTGTTGGGATATCCTATGGCTCATCCACTCCTTCTTCCTCCTCCCTCCCTCCTTCCCCTCCTCCCCTCCTATCTATCTCCAACAACAGCTACTGCAAAGTCATTTTGAAATTAGGGTAAACAACACAGAATGAGGAGGTAAGGCTTCAGTATAAAGAGGTCATAGAATACGTTCTTGAGCCAAATAGGAAAAGAGTGTTTTTCCCTGCCATTTGTACAGATAATTGAGCATTTTCTGTTCCCTCACGCAGTACGGCCTGTCTTCAAAGACTCTTTGTGTGCGTTGCAGAGGACTGAGCAAGTTGTGAGCAGATTGGGCAAATTAAGTCTGGAAGTAAAACTCTTCCTGCCTGGAAGATGCGGGGCTCACTGAGGCAGCCAGCGCCTCCGCCTCCACTGGCGTGGGCTCGGATGAAGGTGTTTTTGCTTTGGTTTTTCAAATAGGAACAAAGATTCCTTTACCAATGGCTGTTGTAGAATAGAATTCTGGCCCACTAGGAAAACCACTTCACTCACAACCATGGTTTATACCCGTGATAGGTAACAGCTGTCACTTATTGAACACACACTATGCGCCTGGCCCCTAGGAAAACATCCTTATATGGGTCACCTCATTAAACACTAATAGCCCTGCGAAGCACGTACTGTGTTTTTGATGAAGAAACAGAATTATGGGGGGGGGGGTGGTAAATATCACACAGCAGGCCAATCACAGGGCTAAGATTTGAATCTCGAAGTCTTTCCCCAGCCCTTAATCTTAGATACCATGCTATGTTGTTAAGGGCAGGGTCACTCCAAAATCCCAAAACATCTAAGCAGAGGGAAAGCTTTCAGGAAGAGAAAAACTCCTGGGCAAACTTTTAGAAAGAGAATAACATAGCAAGGCAAAGGGTGAGAGGGAAGAGAACAGAAATGGACCCCGTGTATCTCTCACATATACCTGGCATGTGCCAGAAACTTCACTTACACTTTTCCTTAGTTCTAAAGATCACATGAGTTAGGTAGAATGATTCCCATTTTGTAGACGAGAAAACAGAGGCTATACCAAAATCTAAGGTTAAAGTCAGTATATGGAAGAACTGGCCTCCTGACATTAATCCTCTTATTCTATTAATTCCTTCATTTAGCAAGCCAGCGAGGGGTGGGGGGAGTCAGAAGGATGGTAGGGAACGACTGGCATATGCATCAAAAATGTTGTTAGGAATTGGCTCCAAGATGCCTCCTCCAGGAAGCCCATGAAGATTGGTATCTGCTTTGGTTTAATACTCTCTGAGAGCCTTGAGCCTAGCAGACCCTTTAACAAACTTGTGAAACCGTGACTGAACGAATACACACCTATTTTAATATCCCCTTAAAAAGAGCAAGCATGCTGTCTGGATCGGGGACATCCTGTCCAGCTCTTTGGCTCTGGTTTCGTCCTTGTCCATCTCTGCCTGTCTCTTATCCATCACTCTCGCTTTTCCTGCCTTTTCTCCTTAAGAGCCAGAAGGGAAATACCCTGCTCCAGGGCTCAGCTGCCTCCTCACTGAGTTGGGCTTCAGAGGATAGTATTTAAATCCTGTTGAATAACCTGTTTCCATGGGAGATTGCAGCCAGGTTAGTAAATTCCCCACGTGCTCCCTCCTTAGACAAAACGGACATCCCAGGTCCGCAGACAATTAGCCATTGTCCTTTAATGGTGGAACGGAACAGAGCGAATGGTGGCACTTTAAAAGAAACTTGTTCCCATTCAGACAAAAAGTTCGGCCCACTGCTCTGGAAATTTCTGGTTCACGGCCGATTTCTCTCCAGGTATAAAGGAGAAAATAAATACCCTTGCAAAGCAAGTGATTAATTTCAGCCTGCGTGTTCGAGGCTCATGCTGATGGCTGGCTTTAGGGCTCTTAATCGGTGGCTCTGGCCAGGTAGGGAGTCCCATCTCTGGGATTTCAAACTGGCAACTTCTCGGCCAGCACGTGACTTTTGGGCTCAGAAGGAATATCCCTCTTCTTATGATCCAGAAAGTGGAAGGGCAGTCAGCAAGAGAGGCTGGTAGGCAAGTACTCGTTTTTTTTTCCCCCTGGATCTCGATGACTTTGACCCTGGCTTCTATTAGGACCACCACCACCACCACCACCTCCATGCCTTTATTAGGCACCACTGTGTGCATGGCTCTACAGAAGGATCCTGGGAGGCGTATGGGTGTGCAGGCCTTGGTGAACTCAGTAGCATCTGTTGTTTCTGAGGGTGGCTCAGAAGATGTCCGGAGGATGGTCCAGGTCTTAGGCCTCTAGTTTTTGTTCTATCCAGCAGCCCCCCAAAAAGGAACCACCTTCTCCCATTTGCCCAGAAGCAATCACATTTTGTGAATCTGTCATCTATTGGTGTGCAACAAATGACCCCAAACTTGGTGGCTATTTATTCGGTCTTGATTCTGCGGGTTATCAGTTTAGCCCGGCTCAGCCGGTCTGGGGCTTCTCCTGATGGGGAACAGGCTTCTCTGAGCTCAGTAGCTCAGCTGGTTAGGTGGGGACTAGCTGGTTTAGGATGGCTCAGCTAGGTCAGCTGAATGATGGGGCCCCTTTTCCATGTTGAGCGTCCCCTTCCGCGGGCTAGGTCAAGCTTGTCCCCAAGTGGCCTCAGGGTTCAGAAGGCAAGAGCTGAAGCTTCGCGGCCTAAGAACTGAACATCATCAATTCTACCACATTGCATTGTCCGAAGCAGGACACAAGGTCAGTTCAGATTCATGGGGTAGTGTGGAGGGTGGAATAGTGTCCCTCCGAAATTCATGTCCACCCACAACTTCGGAATGTGACCTTATCGGAAATAGGATCTTTGTGCTTATAATCAAGTTAAGGTTCTCTGAATGAGATCGTCCTGGGTTTAGGATGAGCCCGAGATCCAACGATTGATGTTCTGAGAAGAAGAGAAGGTTCAGGGACGGAGAGACACAGTGGGAAGACGTGTGAAGTTGGAGGCACAGATTGGAGTGATGCTGCTGCCAGCCAAGAGATGCCAAGGATTGCCAGTAGCTCCCAGGAGCTGCGTGAGAGGCGTGGAACGGATTCCCGCCTCGCGCCTTTAGGGGCGGGAGGGGAGGGTACGGCCCTGCTGACGCCTTGACCTTGGACTTCCAGCCCCCAGAACTGTGCGAGAAAGAATCCTGTTGCTTAAGCCCTCCAGGTCACGTTCGTCTGTCGCGGCAGCCCTGGGGGGCTGATACAGGTGGGAGGCAGACATCTCTTGACGGGAGAAGCTGCAAAGTCACGTTGCAAAGGGTGAGGATACAGGAAGGAGGGGAGAGATGGAGGCACGTTCGCAATCTTGCACCTCGCCTTACCAATCCCCACTCTGTTCCTGGCAGGTGCCTTAAAACCGACGAGCAGCCGCGGGAAGCCAGACGCCAGACAGACACTCACTGTACCAAGTGGGTGCTGTTCTGCCCCGGGCCCCAGAGGGAGTGAGTCTACAAGTGCTGGCACCTTCAATGCATCCAGCTCAGAAGGTGCTGGGACCCGCCCCGCGCCTCGGCGGCAGCTTCAGTGTTTCTGGTCCAAGCGGCTCGGGATGAGCGGACCGGGCCCCCGAGCCCGCCCCAGACCTGAGTGTGTCCCTGTGCACAGGAGCAAGCACGCCCTCGGGCTGACTGACATCATGCTGGAAAGGAGTTTTGGCAGAGGCTCGCTCTGGCTTCACAGATACCTCCGAGAGAAGCCTACTCGTCTGGGAGTTCAGATTGCAGCTCCTGTGATGTTACCCCACGTTTCTAAATACCCGACTGGTGTCCAGGCCGGCGTGATGCACGGAAACCTGGATGATGACCCCAGCCCTGGACAGCTGGCACTGCCACAGAGGCTGCTGGGATGGCCTGGGGCACAGCTACCATCGGGCACACCAGGGACTGGTGCCTCTGTGGTCACCACCAAGGCACCGACAGACCAGTCAAGGGCCCCACGTGGCCCGCATCCAGGCTGCCTCCTGCAAAACCTGCGTCTTCCCTTCCTCCAGGGTCCTGAAAAGTTGTCCTGAGTCAGGTGGAAGGTAGCGTGATGAATAGGTCGATAGGAAGCCTGCTTCCGGGGGGAAAATGAATGAGTAAACAACAACTCAACCTAAGTACAGCTGGGAAAGGTGCCCAAGGGAAGTCAGAAAGGTGTGGGAGAGGGCATCTGAGATGGGGATGGGGGGATGGGGGACATGTTATTTCAGTTGAGACTTGAGGGTACACAGGGTTGAATAACGTCCTCCAAAATTCACGTTCTTCCTAGACCCTCAGAATGTGATATTATTTGTTAGGGTCATTGCAGATGTATTTAGTCAAAATGAAGTCACACTGGAGTGGGGTGGCTCCTCAATCTAGTGTGACTGTTGTTTTTATAGAAAGAGAAGAGACAGAGCCACACCCAGAGGGAAGATAGCCACGTGACTCCGGAGGCAGAGATTGGTGTGATGCGACCACAAGCCAAGGAATGCCAAGAACTTCCAGCAACTGCCGGAAGCTGGGAGAGGCAGGAAGCACGCTCCCAGAGCCTTCAGAGAGTGTGGCCTAATGACAGCTCAATTTTAAACTACTGGTCTCCTGAACTGGGAGGATAAATTTCCGTTGTGTTAAGACACCCAGCGGGAGTATTTTGTTACAGCAGCCACAGGAAACCCAGCTAAGGGGGAGGAGCATTCCAGGCAGAGAGCCCAGGTAGTACAGGTGCCTTTGGACAAGAGCTGCTGAGCCAAGGAGAGCAGCAGAAAGGAAGCTGGGAGGGGCATCAGCAAGCAGCAGAGATGGTCCAGGGCTGTGACTGACACCTAGCCACAGGGTCTGTGGGCCACGGTAGTGATTCGTGCTTCCTTCTAAGAACAATAGGGAGTTATCGAAGAATTTTAAAAGGAAGAAACATGATTTGAAGTTCACGTTGAAAGATCACATCGGCTGCTCAGGACAGCCACCTTGAAAGAACAGTCTGGAGTTCCTCAAATCGTTAAAAATAAAGTTTTCATACGACCAAACATTTCCACTTCTAGGTAAACACCCAAGAGAACTGACAACATATGTCTGCGTGAACGTCTGTGCGCGAATGTTTACAGAAGCATTATTTACAGTGGCCGAAAGGCAGAAATGACACATGTGTCCATCAATTAATAAACAGATGAACAAAATGTGGTACAGCTACACAATGGAACACTATTTGGCCGTAGAAGGGAATGAAGCGCTGATACATAACATAGCATGGGCAAACCTCAGTAACGCCACGCTCGATGAAAGAAGCCAGTCAGGGAAGGCCACGTGTTGTAATGATGCCATTTATATGAACTGTCCAGGACAGGCAGATCCACAGGGACAGAGAGTATAATAATGGTTGTTTAGGGCTGGGGGACAGTGTTAAGGGGGTGACTCCTAGAAGGCATAGGGTTTCTTTTGAGGTGATGAAAATGTTTTAAAATCGACTACAGTGATGGTTGCACGTACGTGTGAAAACACTAAAAAACCCTGACTTGCCCACTTTGGAAGAGTGGACTTTTTCGTGCATTAGTTAGATCTCCATAAAACTGTGATGACAGTTTATAAAAAGGAGAGTGAAGGCAGGGCGGCCAGTGAGGAGGTCTTCGAGCAGAGCATCCTGGTGGACGAAAATGGTGGCTTGGGCAGGGTCCCAGAAGTAGAGACAGCAAGGAGAGATGAAAACGAATGGATCGAACAGAATAATAATAAACAGGGAAGAATGAATGATTCCCACATTCTGAGCTGAACAACTGGTGCGCGTTGTGCCGTTTACTGGGATAGAGATGACTCTGTCGGAGGCAGGAAGATCAAAGTTTGAATTTAGACATATTGTATTTTACATGACACATGCGGACATGTCAAATAGGCAACAGGTTATATGGAAACTTACAGCCCTTGGGCTGGAGAAGTGAAATCGTACATAGAAGCATGTACAGCCGTGAGACTGCATGAAATCACCGAGAGAGAAAATATTCAGTAGGAAGATGAGAGGACTCAGGAGACTTGGGAGTTCCAACTTCATCGAGTTGGGTAGAGGAGGCAGAAGAGAAGAGGAGGCAGAGGAGACTTGGAGGATGCAGCCAGAGAAGTAAGACGTGCAGGATCTCAGAGGCCGAGAGAGGGACGTTGC
>JAQQSQ010001342.1:0-12733 GCA_028627145.1 Eidolon dupreanum
AGCTCTGGCTTATGGAGCAAGTGTTACTGGGTGCAAGGACCCACTGGGATCACTTAATATACTAAAACTTATTTCTGCTCAAACCACCCTGTGAGGAGATACTTTTATTTTCTTCATTTTACAGACAAGGAAACTGAAGCCCTGAGAGGTGAAATAATTTGCCCAAGACCATATGACTAGTAAGAGGAAACACTTGTATTCAAACCCAGGTTGGCTGGCTTCAGTGTCTGTACACTTAAGTACCACTCCATACTAGGAGGCTTCTGAAAAAAGGCACTTGCAATAAGCTATGAACACACTGTATAATTTTTCCAGAAGTTTTATCTTTCTAAAATAAACTTGTTTTATATGTTTCTAAGAAGCTGAAATGAGAAAAAGAGAGTAAAGAAAGGTGTATAATAATGTTCCAGATTTCTTTTATCTTTCTATCACGACTTAGTTTGGATTGTCACAAGTGTCTCCTATTTCTTTGGGCAGCCAGTGGGGATTCTAAACCTGTGCCAAACTTTCCAGAACATCCTCCTACCATCCTTTCTCATTGCTGTCCACCCCTTTCTCTTCTTTCTCTTCACTTGTCCTCTTACCTCTGCCTTCAGACAGATGAGGCGAGAAGAGAATGGGCCAAGTCTTACTATTGGGAGGGATACCTTCCAGCTCCCTAGTCACTTTCTGCCCAAACCTGTTAATCAAATTCCGTTTGGCTCTGAGTGGCAGAAAGAATATAGAACTAAAAATATACCACTCGATGTCCGTGGGATCGAATTCATGCTGCATTGAAAAAGAATCACATAAATCCATTCTATAAAAGTATTCCCAGTATAAGCTTAAGTGGGGGAAAAAAAATCACACAGCAAAACTGCATTATAGTGTAATACTATTTATGCAAAATGTCCACACACACGCGCGCGCGCGCACACACACACACACACACGTCTGTACATGCCTAAAACATGTGAATACCTCTCCAAATGAACAAGAGGGAGCAACAGGGAACCGGAGGAAGATCCTACTTTCATACGTATACACACAATGAGTGGCTATTACTTTCATAATAGTAAGAATGTAGATAATAATAAAAATAAGAAGCCACTTAAGCCACAAGCAGAAAATCAAGAATCAATAGTCCTGTTTTTTAAGTTTTTACCACCCATTGTTAACAGGTACGTTTTCTAGATCTTAGCTGCTTGCTGTCAACTTGATAGCATTTATTTACTTATTTATTGGCTTCCTTTCCCCTGCTTCGATGCCAACTAGAAAATGTAGACCTTGCACGGCAGGCCTTCCAGAGTTATTGTGTTTCTGAGGATTAGCATGTAGAGGTTTAAATTTGACCTTGACTTTCCACAATTCCATTGCTCAGGGTATTCCCTACGGAATGACTCCATGAATTTCATGTTTTTTCAGAACAGTTTTCAGAAGGAGGTATTGACAAGTCAGAAAAGGACTCACTTCTCCACAGTCTATGAGTCTGTGCTTCTTTTCGCCCTCAGCTCCTACGGAGATGGCCCTGGAGATGACGGCTTCCGGCAGCAAGTCTACTGCAGGCTGAGGGGACCACCCTTCCACAGCGGCATCTCTGCAGAAGAGCAGGTCTGACGCAGGGTCTTCCTCCACACGTCCCTGCCCTCCCTTCTTTTAGTGTTGGGGTTTTCATTTTCCTTCTTCTTCCCCCACCCCTAACACACACACACACACACACACACACACACACACACACACACGAACACACTCATCTTCCACAGCCCAGAACAAACAGTGGTCTGATACTGTCTCATACAATCTGCATCCCGTGACCACGGAGGAGGACAGAGGTTGCTAGGTGAGAGAGACCAGGTAGCCTTTGGAGTCAGAGACCCGGGCCCCCCATTCTAGTTCTGTTGTTTACTCTCTGTGGGACTTTGAGGTGAGTTGCTTAACCTCCCTGCACCTCAGCCTTTTCACCTGAAAGATGGAATTGGTGACAGCACCTGCCTCCGGGCTATGGTTTTGAGTATCCAGTAGTAACAGCACATGGAAGCAGCAGAAGAGAAACGAGTGGCACTCAGGCCGTGACAATTTTCTTTCCCAGCAGGTTGCCAGGACCGAGGACCAGGATGGTGCGGTCCGAGGTGTGGAGCCAGGACAGTTCAAGGCAGATGGTCTGGGACAGGGGGAAGTCAGTGAGGAAAGAGAGGGTCAGCCAGTGGTGGTCCCAGCGTGTGTGGGATGATGGGGCAAGCGTCTGCTTTCCACACAGAGTTTGTTATAGAGAGACCATGGGCCAGAGCTTCTTCTAGTGTGAGGCCAAGCTGAGCTTGAAAGTGATGACAGGCCACAGATGACAAGGGTTCCACTAGGAATAAGGTGGCTGATTGTGGATGATCATTCGACAAATATTTGGGGAGATGTCTGCTAAGTGTCAGTTCTGTACCAGCTCTTATAAGGAAAACAGTGTCTAGAACTTAGTAGTATGTTTGTTGACTAAATTAATAGATGAGAGCAGATATTGAAGACCTACTATGTGCCGGGTAGTGCAGTAGGTAGTATACCTATCCTGCCTCATTTAACTATCCTTATATGCAGGACAGTGGCTTTATGCCCATTTTATAAATGTCTGAACTGGGAATCAGAGAGATTCAGAGATTATGGAACTTACCCCAAGTCTCACAGCCAGTGAGTAGCAGAGCCAGCCTAGCTCCAAAATCTATCCTCTTTCAATTAAATCATACTCCTGTCTACCGCCCAAATGGCTGTTCCGAGCCTGAAGGCTCATGTGATCTAATTGATAAAACAAGGCCTAAAGAGGAAAAGCAAAGACTGTGATATCTAGGTTAATAGCTCAAGCCCAGACTCATGGAGGACCACGCCCCTGCTCTGCTTCCTACAGAAGGGGTGGAGAACACGTAATGCGTTACACCATTAGGTAGCTGGAGAGAAATTCTCCCTGAGCAGAGAGAGGGCTGTGACTCAGGAGGCTATGGGTCTTTTTAAACCCTGTGTTTGCTTCCCTCATCCAAGGGGAGCTCTCGCACCGCCTACCTTCGCGACGTGGTCCTGCTCTACGCACAGGCTGTGAAGGACGTGATAAAGGCCAGAAGCGATTTCTGGGACAGGCGGCGGCTGCTCAGAACTCTGAAAGGCTCTAACCAGACAGCGGTGCAGGGTAAGTGGCTTGACTGCCGGTGGGTTTTTGGAACTCGGGCCCACCTCTCTAGTCAGTGGGGCTCTGGGATTAAAGCCTCTTTTAGGGCTTAACTCACAGCGAGGCACAGAATTCCTCCCTCTTGTGGAGATTTGGTCTTCTGGACGGTGGTGGAGGTTAAACCTTCCAGCTGCCACAGTCTCCTCTTCCTGCTCTGTCTAGAAGGCTGCCTCTGTGGTGGCTGCCTCTGCGATGCCTAACCCCTAACCCCTCCTCCTCCCAGAGCCTCTCCCACAGCTCCTTGCAAACTGGTACATCAAGAATAAAACTCGAGAGAGTGGGACCTGTCTGCTGGGGTCACTTCCATGACCCTTCCCATCCTGTGTCCTCCCTGGTGAGGCCTGGGCCTCATTCATAACTGTCAGCCCATAAAGATGGGGCCTATATCCTATTGATTCTCCTTGCCAGGGTGAGGATAGGCTGGGATGTGAACTGTTTTGGAGTCACCCTGGGAGCTGACTAACTGCTGTCATCTTTCTGTTCTCCAGTTTTCTCATTTGTAAGACAGAGATAGTATCTCCCATGACATGTAATAATAATAGCCAGCCGTGATGAGGGCTTATACCGGTCGAGGTGCCAAGAGCTGCTTTGTGTCACCTCATTTAATTATCACATGACTCATGAGGTAGCGCTATTTCTATCTGTATTATGTTATCCAGTTGAGTAAACTGAGAGTGGAAACATTTCTGAGCTTGTCCAAAGTCATAACGTTGCTACATGGTGGAGCCAGAATTCAGAATGGGCCTGACTTTCTCCAGGGCTCATGTTTTTCACTGTCATGTTAACACTAAAGAGTAACTAAAATACATCAAGGGCTTGGCATACAGTACGTGCTTGTTAAATGGTAGCTAGTTATATCTTTTCTTTGGCTTCTCATTCACTAATAAATTATGACCTAAACTTTGTAGTAAAATTTGAAAAGGACAGCCCAGTCCAGCTCTTTGGGGTTTTCATAAACTCAGTTCATATTTACCACATCAATACCCTTTCTAAGTAGAAATTTTAACCCACGTTCCTCCCTTCTTTTCTTCTCAACCCTGAAACATTTGCCTAAAAAAAAAGGGAGGGAGTTTGTCTTCCTGTTCTCAGTTTATTTCCCTCCGCCAGGCCAATTTATTCCCTCTTTCCCACCCTTTTAGAAATTCCTAATGATGAAATTAAGGGCAAGTGTGAAAGGCAGCGAGGCCCTTTAAGAGAGCCCAAGGCCTCTCACTTTGGGGTCTTGGTGCCTGGGCCCCCTGTACTCCTTCCAAACTGGCTTCTGCTCACTTATGGGCTGCAGGACTGACTCAGGATATTTGTTTTTGCTTCTTGTGCTTTTTTCTGCCATGGTGTCCAGGACCACAGCCACAGAACTGGTCAATGCCAAAGACCTTTCCACCATTTGGGAAGAGACCCCCGAGGAAGGAGGCCAAATTAAACAACAAGGCCTCATCCCCTCTTCGTGCAGTGAACAAACTGTAGACCAAGATCAGCAACTCTGGTTTGCTACATTAGCCTCATCCCCTTTCCTAGGCCAACCTGGGAGGGCGCTGTGCTTGAGCGGCGCATCCAGGGCTCCAGTGCGCATGTGCTTAGCACAGCACAGCGCTGGGATGAACACGACGCTTGGGTCCCAGTAGGCCTGCCTCTTCCTGTCTCTGGGCTCTGTCGGGAGTCTTGCCTCCAATCCCTGCTTGTTAGGAGTGGATGATGGTACCTCCTCTGCAGGGTCAACGGGAACTAGACATGTGAAGTCATCACGACCCACAGTGCTGGGCACGGAGTAGGTGCTTAATAGATGGTAATTTTGTGTCCTGTCCCCAGTGGAAACAAATCAGTAATAAGTCCTATGTCAGACCATGGTCCTAGTGTGGGGTGTGTAGGAGCTGTGCTTCACTCCTCAGGGATCTCAAATGTGCCTTTTGTGCATGGGGTTGAGCACATCCTAAGCAAGAACAAAGAGCACACTAGGGCCCGAACCTAACGCCACGGCGATACCCCAGTGCAAACCGCAACCAGGAGGGAGGGGCTGCTCTGAGGACAAAGCTTGCAAACTCATGTCCCAAGGCCTGGCATTTTGGAGGGAGTGTGGTGAGGGGGACGGTAGGAGCCTGGAGGAAGTAGCTGTTCCCAGTCCCATCCAACTGCCTCCATGTCATTTGGCTTCCTTTTGTCATATCTGATTGTTCTAGGGAAACATTAACCTTGAATTTAATGTAAAATTAATTGGAAACTTTTTTTTTAATGCTGGGTGGGCCTCCCCAGTATAGGCCTAGCAAAACCCAAAGTGGGCCACCACCACCAGGGTACCACCTCTGCAGTGCTTTTTTTTGCTCTCCTCCTGGACCCTCTGTCATATTCCCTGACATGGCCTTACAGCCAGGTTTTGAGGGCTGCTAGGGAGGGGGTTCTACTGACAGGAGTTTGAGTTCTGAGTTCTTCTCTGTCTTACTTACTGTGTGCAATCTTCTCTCTTTCCAGGAGTCACCGGTCCCGTGTTGGTGGACTCCCAGGGAGAAAGGTGTATGGATTACTCAGTCTGTGCGCTACAGAAATCTGGAAACGGGCCTCTCTTTCTTCCTGTTCTCCACTATCACAGCTTTCAGAAAGTGATCAGGTACTGGTGGGACATTTCTTCAAGTTTAGCTCATGCTATAGGAAGAGAACTGGGAGGAGTGGGAGGGCTGGGAGTCCTGCTGGGAGGCCCGTTTGGGATCCACCCCACATTGTCTAGCGCTCTCTAAACTCAAAAAAGATCAGCTTTGAGTCTTTAAGGTGATCTTGCTCTTGATTGTGGGTATGGCTTGGCTACTTCAGATTCCAGTTTAGAACACAGCACACTTAACTGTACCTTCAAAGGGGTCTGGTCCTCCTATGAGGCAGGTCACACTGGCCCATGGTCTCAGGCAGAGGCCCTGTCCAGGGCTCAGGAATCTCTGGGAAAAAAATCTCTGTTTTTGTTCTCGCAGCCATAACAAAGATAATGCCAAAAGGAAACCTAAAGCTTAATTTGATTTCTACTTGCCTCCACCGTCACCACCCCCAATCCAGATCTGATATGACACTTTCTTCTCTCCTACTCTTATGGAGTTTAAAGGTATCAAAATGGGTTGGCCCAGGAAATAAAATAACCATGGCAAACTAGGTCCTCAAGATTGTAGAAACAGGAATTCTCCATGTAGGGGGAGATGCTTCGGCCCATGAAATGTCAAGGTGCTCTGTAACGAGATTCACCTGCACCAAACATGGGAGAAACTCCCAGCTATGCTGGAGAATTGACACATCATCTTTTAAATCAGAAGTGACATGGTTTAAGTCAAAAGGTTGAGTCAATTATTCTACTCTGCAAAAAGATATTGCTTTTCCACGAATTAGATTACCTGCAGACTGGATTTGAAGAGTCTAGGGGAGGTGGGAAAATTGGATGGGTCAGTAGACACGTGGATTAAGAGACCAAGGCCTGCTTGTTTAAATGACATGTGTGTTTTATTTGCCTCGGTTATACCTGAGGCAGAGACAAGTAGAATACATCAAGTGGGCACGGACCTTTAATTCTCTTTTTTGAAAGACCTGGGAGGAATTTCTCCACTATCACTTGGCCCCACAGCTCCTTCCTGAAGGCAGACCTGGCTGTGGATTTTGCAATGAGTTCTGTGAAGCTCAGCCTACTTTTACAGGTCAGCATGGGTGTTTGAGGAAGGTACCTGGGCACGATTCACTACAGCAGTGCTACTGACATTTTGGGTGGAACAACCTTCGTCTGTGTGTGTGGAAGGGGGGCGCTGTCCTTTGCGACGTAGGCTGCTTAGATGCCAGTGGCACTCTCTAGCTGTAACAACCTAAAATATCTGCAGGCATTTTACCAGATATCCCCCCAGGGAGGCAACATCGCCTGCCTCCCCTGTTGGGAACCTCTGCTTTAGGGGAAAGTGGCTCCTGATATTTGAGGCTCAGGAACTTTCATTTCTAAGGCAGTAGAAAGAGTCTGAATGAGGGGGTTGTGACCTGATGCTTGGGAGCCCAGCCGTGGAATGAGATGGGTTTTACCTGAGAACACCTTTAAGGAGAGCACATAGTAAATGTTTAATAAAAGGTGGTGGTGATATTAGAAGTTATTTCTCTGGAAAGGAACTTTCTGTACAAACAGGGAGGTGAGTGTAGTTGCCATGGGAACCAGAAAGGAGGTCAGAAAAGTATTTCTAAAAAAGACAAGTCCAAGAGGTCTCAGTGCATCTTAACTTGGACTCACATCTGGGCAGCTTTTGCAGCATCTGCTTGGCAGTGCCAGGATGTGCTTGCTTCTTTTAGGCAGGCCTGAGTAATGACATGTCTCTGCTCTCTAGGTGTGACTGCTGTGATTCTCACCACCACCCTCCCAATTACTGCCTTGGGAGCTGCCATCATAGGTCTGATTTTAAAGATGCAGAGGAGAAAACTGCTGAGGCAAAATAAAGATGTTTGATGGCAAATCAGTTATGACGACATCATTATTCTGCCTCAAAACAAGGTGAGGCCACACCTGGCTCAGATATCTTTCCTGTTCACTGCTGGTGATTTGTGGAGGGGACCTCATCTAGGAGCTTATAAGAGCAGAGGCTGACTTGTTAATAGGTGAGAAGTCTCAAGCCCTGAGTTCTGGTTCTGAGCCTACCTTTTCTTGCTGAATATCTCTGAGAATGTCATTTCTGGGCCTCAGTTACTGAATATTTAAAAATGATCAGATAGTCTCTCAAGTTCCCTTCAGCTTTCTTACCTTGTGGCTGTAAAAATTCTTATATCCTGCTGAAATAGTAAAGTCGTCTTCTGGAAAATACCTAGTCATTTTCCAAACCACATTAACTCCTTTAATCTGATGACTAAAATAAGGTTCATTTGCTCACCACACATGTGTTACACATCTTCTGCAGACCAAGTGTGGTGAAAAGCATGGAGATACACTACAAATGAGATTCTCCAAGAGGTGTCTACAAGGTAAGACAGAAGCCTTGCAGGTGAGGAATTAAATGTCTCAGCTTTGTGAAGGCTTCAGAGAGGAGGTGACAATTGGGAAGAGTGGGTTCACCTGTGGTGACCAGAAGAGAAATAACACAGAGTATGCCAAGGTGTGAGGTATTCACGGCTGGGAGGGTTGGCACGCATTTAATAAGGATGACATTATTTGATAAGTTCATGACATTTATGTAACTTCAAAAACTATTGCCATGACTTGTCTTTACACATATTTTAGCTTGAAATTTTGAAGTGTCTTTTCTTTCTTTCCTTTTTTTCCTTTTTTTTTTGTTATTACAATTAAACAATGTAATCTTTACAAGCATATATTGATTATTCTGGAGCATTTATTGTCTTATCAGAAATGTTTAAGAAACCAATGTTCTTTCGAGTTAAAAGAGTTGAGTTTATACACGTCAGTAAGAGCTCTTTGTTTTTGGGAGGAGGGCTATGGAGGGTGTGAATGTTACTTTCAGTTCAATTTATTAACATCCCACAACTAAAATATATTTTATTTCAAAGATCAGCAATTTTACAATTTCAGATAATACTTGTTCAGGAGTACATGTTACTCAAGTATTAAGAGACTGACAAAATATGTAGATCTACTGTTGAATCAAAATTAATGTACTGAAACAAATGTGTGAATCTTAAATATCGCAAAGCAAAAGGAATTTGTTCTAGAATGTCGTTGCTTGCTAAACAAGCCCCAAATTTAGACCCAGGTATACAGATTTGTTCTAACAGACATTTAGGTTAATGGTAAAGGTAAGGAATGCATTATGGGTCAAAATCAGACATTCCTTTCATAATGTATCGATCTTATTCCTGTTACATTGGCTTTATTTTCAGAATTGTAGTGTGTAGAATTAGCTTCCTTTCCTTGGGGTTTATGTATATGCTATTATTTAATAAATTAGTTATGGCCTTCAAATAAATAAATAAATAAAACAATGACTTTGTAAGTATCAACTTCGGAGGCTTCAACATGCTAAGATCAGGAGATGGGGCTTCATTAATAAGACATTTCAAATGTCCCTGGGGATTCTGGGGCTCACTGGTCTGATCTTGGGGTGAATAATAGATTAAGGATGCTGATGTGGTGGGGAAGAATTCTGAGCCCTCTCTTTTCAATCATAGCAGCTCTGATCTCTCTGGTTTCCACGTTAGGTTCCAGGAGAAACTCTTCTTGAAAAACAGGGTTCCTCAGCTGTAAAGACATTCGGTAGGGCTGGGGATATTAAACAGAAAGTAACGTGGTTAGGTGTTCATTTAGGAAAATAACTCTGGCATCAGATCACACATCTAGTCAAGGGCCAGAGCCAGAACTTGAATTTGGGTAGTCTGACCCCGCTCTCTTAGTCCTCACACTGTGCTGGTGCAGATGCAAGAATAACGCATGTATCAGCTAGGCACTCATATCACCTCAGGTCAGAACGATCAGGGTTCGAGTCCTAACTGTCCCATTTATTATCTGTGTGACCTTGGCATTTGTTTTTCTCGTCTATAAAATGCACAGTTTGTTCAGTACTTGACCATGCTACTGACAGTGACTGAATTGTGTCTTGTTTTACAGCCATCCTAGAGAGGCACACCGGTATCAAGAGGGAAGAGCAGCGGTTCATCTAGCATGATGATTTCTGAGAACTTCAGCTTCTTTGCCAAGAGCCAGCAGTGGGAAGAGCTCTTTTATGCCCCGGTAGGGCTTTACCAGGTACTTTTGAGGGCAAGGTGGCTCCATGAAGGGCTTGGTATGTGTCTCTGTTCCATTCTCTGCGTGTCTTTTCTGTCAGGGAGGACATTCTGAATAGGGGGACATTCTCCAAGTAAAAGCCAGGTAGTCCTGTGACTCCAGACTGGTGCTTCTCATCTTGCGTATGCATATGAATCACCTGGGGCTTGTGTTAAAATGCAGATTCTGGTTGGGCAGGTCTGGGGTGGGACCTGAGACTCTGCATTTTACTAACAAACTCCGGGGTGATTCCTATACTGGCTTCTATGTTAGATTCAGCTTTATCAAACAGAACACTCTATGAATACGGTAATATTCCAAGTCTGGTCAGTCTAATATGGTAGCTCCTACCATAAGGTGACTATTAAACATTAGTGTGACTGGAGAACTGAATTTTAAATTTTATATACTTTTAATTAATTTAAATTTAATTGGCCCCATGGGGCAAGTGGCTATCTTTTTAGACAGTGTAGTCCTAGAGCACGGATTATTTCATCATTGGCACTTTATTTTTATCTATCTATCTATCTATGTATCTATCTATTTATTTATTTTACTTTACTTATTTATTTATTTTTAGGTGGGGCAATGCTTGGTTGACCTCACAGGTTGCAAGGACCTTGTCAGCTTAAAATCCCCTATTTTTTATGCCTCCAGCACCTGGTCTTCCTAGGTGGTCTCCCATCCAAGTACTAACCAGGCCTGACCCTGCTTAACTTCCAAGATCAGATGGGATCAGGCTTGTTCAGGGTGGCGTGGTGGTGGACTCATTGGCACTTCAGCACTTATTAATCACTCGTGGATATCGATGCTTCTACAGTATAAACAGTGGCAGCTCCTGAAGCCTGCAGAGCAATTCCTGCCTGCCCTTTCTCACCTTCTCTTCCACATGCTGGACCATTATGGCTACCTGTGCTTAGCACTCCTTTGGAAGGTTAAGTTCCCTGGGGGAAAATTTCATAAAGAAAAGAAAAATCTATTTTTATTTCTTCAAATGGAAGTCTTAGAGAGTAAGGGCAGAAAGCTCCAAGCGAGGGAAGACCTGTTCCTTGCTCTAAATTGGGTTTAGCAGAGATTAGAGCCCATCATTCCCTAGGCATCTAAGTCTATTTTTTCTAAATGTTTACTTGACTTTTCAAACTATGAAAAAGCTCCTTGGTTATTACCACCCAGGATCTCTATTCATACAAAACTGTATATTGTGGTCAACTAGCCATTGAGAGCTGGGAGCCAACAATCTATAGCATATCACTGTTGGTTAATCTTCCTAAAATGTTTTTCCTTCTCTCCGTCAAATATCATCACTGGGATCCCTATGTCTGTTGTTTGTAAGAAAGTTTCCAAACTCTTTAACAAGGGACTCAAGGCTCTCTACTGGCTAGCCCCAATCTACTTTCAGAAACTTTTCCCCCCCTAGGCCTAAATCCTATAGTCATCTAATTAATTGGTCTTGCTGATTATGCCATGTATTACGTTTCATCCTCAATACCATGGCTGCCTCTCCCTCCCCCTTCCCCACTCTGGAACCTTCTTATCCTTCAAGATTCAGCGGAAGAATCACCTCTTCCTTCATCCCACAGGAATCCCTTTCTTTTTGGAACTCCCATCACAATCCTGAGTACTTTGCAATTAATTCCAACTAAAAGCGGCACATCCTGGCGTGATATTTAATTCCTACTGAGATTTATCTTCTCTGGTGTCCAGATTCTATCCCTTCTTCTATCCAGATCTTTGTATAGTTTTGTGATGATTATCAGTGACTTTCCAAAAGCAGACTCAATATACCAGTTGAGGTATATTACCTAACAATAAGATATGCCACTTACTGAAAACTTGATATGTGCCAGGAATTGAATTAACAGTGTTAAATATTTTAACTGATTTAATCCTTGAAACAACTCTATGAGATAAATATTATTTTTAATCACCATCGTACAGGTGAGGAGATGGAGGCTTGGAAGAGTTAAATCCCTTGCTCAAACTTATGCAGGTAGTAAGTGGTAGAAATGGGCTCAGAACTAAATATCCGACTCCGGACTTACACTGTGACCTCAATTCACTATTTCTTTGAATGATAAGAGGACATTATTGTGTAATAAAAAGTGTGGTCTTGGAGTCAGTTCAAATTCTGGCTGTACTACCTGCAAATGTATGACCTTAGACAAGTTACTTAACCTTGGTGAGCCCGTCTGGAAAGGAGCTAATTATTTCCACCTTGCAGGACTGTGACACCTGTTAAATGAGACATTCTGTGTTGACTAGCTGGCTCAGTGCTTGGACACAGGGCTGATCTTGGCAGTGAGGAACTTGGTAATCATAGGCTGGTTTCTTCCTGGCCCTCCTGCTTCCCTTCCTAGTTCTTTCTGAGTAGAGCTTTTTCTGAATCATCTTGGGTTAAGAACATTCCACTTTGTCTCTGGTTCCAGGGAAACCATGTGGCCATCTGCTATGTTGGTGACCAAGCAGAAGCCTGGATCAGGAAGCCATCTGTGCTGCAGGAAATCTGGCTGGCGAGGCCCCTGCCCCTGGAAGGAGATAAAGTGGTGCTATTCTCTGGCCCTCTGTTGCCAGTTCCCCATTCCCATCTGGGGTGGGAGTGGCCCTAGTCCAAAGGAACAAGGGTGGAAAGCAGCTTTCCTTAACTGGACCCACCTCCACCATCCCCTGGCAGCCACTGACTTTAGATCTCAGGCCCTTTGGACTGACTCAGGCTCCTGAAGCCTGGACTGCCTCCTAGCCTTTCTTTTTTCCCCTTAATTCTCCCTGGGCTTCATTCTGCCTCTTCATCCTTGTGTTTGTGACGGCTGCTTACTTCTCTTGAACCTGGTCCTTGGAGGGAGCCAGGTTCA
>JAQQSQ010001343.1:0-12732 GCA_028627145.1 Eidolon dupreanum
ATATTATTTTATGATCTTCATTAATACTGGGAAACATTTGTAATATAATATAATATAACTTGATTTTAATATAAGAGAAAAGAGATGAAGAGGTTAAAGGCAAAATGTTGATTGTAAGTGCCTCTGGGTGTTAGTTTTGGGTGATACTTTAAAGTTTTGTATGCTTTGTGTACATTTTATATTGTCTATACTGAGCATGTATTATTTATCATCAGAAAATTTTAAAGGTCTTTAATTATATGGTACACTCTCAGACTTGGTGTTCATTTCAGCTCAGCTACTAACCAGCCAAATCATTTATTCTTTCTCTGACCCGCCTACTTTATCCTTAAAACAAGACCAATAATAGCTTGCCTCCTGAGAAGCAAATGAAGTTCATACAATTGCACAAATTTTTTTCCAGCTTTATTGAGATTTAGTTGATATATAACATTGTGTAAGTTTAAGGTATAAAATGTGATGATTTGATACATAAATATATTGTGAAATAAACACCGAAGTATGGTGGGTTAACACATCCTTAACCTCACGTAATTACCATTTTTGTGCATGGTGGGAATATTTAAGCCCAACTCTCTCAGGAGCTTTCAAGTGTACAACACGGTACTGTTAACTACAGTTGTCCAGCTATGCACTACACCCCAGAACTTACTCATCTCATCGTTGGAAGTTGGTGACCAACTTTTCCTTATTTTCCCTACCGCCCGCCCCCCAGCCCTCAAAACTACCATTCTACTCTCTGTTTCTATAACTTTGGCTCTTTTTTTTAGATTCCACGTATGAGTGAGACCGTATAGTACTTGCCTTTCTCTGATTGACTTATTTCACTTAGCACAGTGTCCTCAAGGTCCATGCATGTTGTCGTCACAAATGGCAGGGTTTCAAGGTAGTGATTTTATTTCCTTCAGGTATATCCCAGAACTGGGGTTCCTGGATCATATGGTAGTTCTGTTCTTAATTTTTCGAGGAGCCTCCACACTGGTTTCCACAGTGGCTGCGCCAGGTCACATTCCCACCAGCAGTGCTCCAGCCTTTCCTCGTCCCCACGTCCTCCCCAACGCCTGTCATCTCTCGTCTTTTTGGAGATAGCCATCCAAACAGGTGTGAGGCAGTGTCTCACTGTGGTTTTGGTTTGTGTTTCCCTGGTAACTAGTGGGCGTCTTTTCATGTACCTGTTAGCCGTTCGTATATCTTCTTT
Source organism: Eidolon dupreanum (assembly GCA_028627145.1). NCBI lineage: Eukaryota > Metazoa > Chordata > Mammalia > Chiroptera > Pteropodidae > Eidolon > Eidolon dupreanum. Next base: position 1,199 of record JAQQSQ010001343.1, read on the forward strand.
GGACAAATGTCTGTTAAAGCCCACTGCCCATTTTTTAACTGGGTTACTGGATTGTTTTTGCTATCGAGTCATATGAGTACTTTATATATATTTTTTGATATTAACTTCTTATCTGATATATGATTTTCAGATATTTTTTTCCCATTGTGTAGGTTGTCCTTTCATTTCATTGATTGTTTTTTGTTGTTGTTGTTGTGCAGAAGCTTTTGAAGTGATGTAATTCCTCTTTTTCTTTTCTTGCTTGCTTTTAGGGTCATATACAAAAAATCGTTACCAAAACCAATGTCAGGAAGCTTTTCTCCTATATTTTCTTCTAGAGTCTTACATTTGTCTCTGATCTGTTTTGAGTTTATTGTTGTGAGTGTATAAGATAGGGGTCCAATTTCGTTTGCACATGAATATTGAGTTTTCCCAGCATCATTTATTGAAGATATTATCCTTTCCCTATTGAGTGTTCTTAATTCTCCTGTCAAATATTAGTTGATCGCACATGCATGGATTTATTTCTGGGCTCTCAAATCTGTTCCATTGGTCTATGTGTCTGTTTTTATGCCAGTAACTGTTTTGATTACTATAGCTTTGTAGTGTAGTTCAAAGCCAGGAAGTGTGATGGCTCCAGCTTTGTTATTCTTTCTCAGGATTTCTTTGGCTATCTGAAGTCTTTGTGTTTCCATACAAGATTTGCAGTTTTTTTTCTATTTTTTGGAAAATTTTCATTCAAATATTTTGGAGTATTGCATTGAATCTATAGATGCTTTGGGTAATATGGACATTTTAACAATATTCTTCTGCTTCATGAACATCTTCATGCATCATCTTCAGTTTCTTTCATCAATGTCTTATAGTTTTCAGTATATAGATCTTTCACCTTCTTGATTAAATTTATTCCTAAGTATTTTATCTTTTACGATGCTATTGTTAATGGAAATATTTTCTTAATTATCTTTTTGGATGGTTCATTGTTAGAGTACAGAAACACAACTGATTTTTGTATGTTAATTTTGTATCCTGCAGCTTTACTGAATTTCTTTATTAGTTAAAAAAAATTGGTAGAGTCTTTAAAGTTTTCTCTATATAAAATTATATCATCTGCAAACGGAAGAAACTTTACTTTTTCCTTTCCTATTTGGATGTCTTTTATTTCTATTTCTTGCCTAAATGCTTGGGCTAGGACTTAATACTATACTGAGCTTATCTTTATCCTGATCTTGAAGGAAAAGCTTTCAACCTTTCACTGTTGAGTGTGTTGTTACTGTGGGTTTGTCATACGTGGCCTTTATTATGTTGAAGTATATTCCTTCTGTACCAAATTTGTTGAGAGTTTTTATCATAAAAGGCTGTCAAAATTGTCAAATGGCTTTTCTGTATCAGTTGAGATTATGTTATGACTTATCTATCATTCTGTTAATGTGGTGTATCACATTTATTGATATGTTGAGCCATCCTTGCATCCCATGGATAAATTCCACTTGATCATGATGTATGATCCTTTTAATGTACTGTTGAAATAGATTTGCTAGTATTCTGTTGAAAAATTTTACAACTATATTCATTAGGGATATTGGCCTATAGTTTTCTTATACTGTCCTTGTCTGTCTTTGGTATCAGATTAATGTGGCCTCATAAAATGAGTTTGGTAGTGTTTTCAATTTTTGGAAGAGTTCGAGAAGGATTGGCATTACTTTTTCTTTAAATATTTGCTAGAACTTACAGGAAAATTATCTACCATGAGCTTTTCTTTGTTGGGAGGTTTTTGATTCCTAATTTAATCTCCTTAGTTGTTAATTGGTCTATTGTGATTTTCTATTTCATCATGAATCAGTCTTGGTATGTTTTATGTTTTGAGAACTTTATCTGTTTCTTCTAGGTTATCCAGTTGGTTTGTGTATAATTGTTTATAGAAGTCTCTTACCATTTTTCATTTCTGTGATAACAGTTGTAATGTCTCCTCTTTAATTTCTGATTTTATTTGTGTTTTCTCTCTGTATTTCATAGTTAGTCTAGCTAAAGGTTTGTCAATTTTGTTCACCTTTTCAAAAAAAAAAAACTAGGTCACATTCTGCTGATCTTTTCTATTGTTTTTCTGGTCTCTTCCTTTAATTCTGCTCTGGTCTTCTCATGTCATCCCATGCTCTCCTGGAAAGTTTCTGCTGAGAAACCCCCCGGCAGTCTTATGGGAGTTTGCTTGTATAAAAGGAAATTTTTCTTTTGCTGCTTTTTAAAATTCTGTTTGTCTTTGATTTTAGATAGTTTTATTATAACACGTGTTGGAGAATGTCATTTGGGTTGAAATTTTTGGAGGACTTTTGAGCTTCATGTCATGTTTGGATATCCACATCTCTCCCCAGATTTGGAAGGTTCTCTACCATTATTTATTTTAAGAAGCTTTCTGCCTTTTTCTCTTTCTGTTCTCTCTGTGGACCTCTAATAATGCATGGATTGTTTTCCTTAATAGTATTCCACAGTTTACACAGGCTTTCTTCACTCTTTTTTCTTTTTCTTTTTTTTTTCTTGCCTCTGACTAGACCATTTCAAATAACTTCTTTTCTGCTTCATGGAGTTCTCCTTCTGCTTCATCCAGTCTGCTGTTGACATTCTGTTACAGTTTTCATTTTATTTATTGTATTTCTTAGGCCCAGAATTTCTGTTTCTCTTTTTTTATTTCTATCTCTGTTAAACTTTTCATTTTGTTAATGTATTATTTTCTTGATTTTGTTGACTTGTCCATGATTTCTTGAAGCTCACTGAGCTTCCTTAAAACAACTACTTTGAATTCTGTGTTAGGCAAATCGCAGATCTCTATTTCTATGGGTTCAGTTACTAGAAATTACTGTGTTCCTTTGGTGATGTCACGTTTTCTTTATTTTTCATATTCTCTGAAATCTTGAATTCTTATCTTTACGTTTAAAGTAGTCACATCCTTCCATCTTTACTAACTGGCTTCAGGTGAGAACTACCGTTCATGAGCCATGTTAGGGATTTTGAGGCTTTCTCAGACCTTTTCTATAGATGTGCCTCCTTTGACTTATTCTCTCTTGGTGTGTGTGGTGGGGAATTCTTAAGATTGTGTGCCTTTTCTCAGTCCTGTAGAGCAGTGTCAGGTGCTGATACCCTCCCACTGGCTTGCTTTCCCAAGGGTGGTGCTGAATCTCAAGTTTGTGTGCTCATTCCCAGTAGCCAGCTTTCTGCACATGCCCAGTAGCCATCTGCAAAGACTTGCTGTCACCACCATCAGGGATATACAAAGAGAGTAAGCCACAGCATTGAGGTGTATGTGGGTGAGGTGCATGAGGGGTGGATGGAGCCTGTGGGTACCTTGGGGGGATCTGCAGCAAGGTGTTCCCAGCAGCTCCAGGGCGAGCTTTCTGATGGAGTCAGTGAAGCAGTTAGTGTTTATTCGATGCCCTCAGAGGGCCCTGGCTATTATTTCTTCCAGCTTCTCCTTGTCCTGCAGTTGTGCAGCACACCACAGTTTTCTAGATAGGGTGAGAAGGAAGCGGATGTCTTTGGCGGTGTTCTGCACAGCCGTGGAAGCTGAGCGCTCATTCACATGCCCTCGCTTTTCCTCATGAGGGAAGTCACAAGCTGGGAAGGTCTGGCTCGGCCCTGAGCGGTGCCACCTTGGGGGAGGTTGACACAGGTAAAGTGAAACTGTTCCCCTTACCCTTTTCAGTGGGTCCAGCCTCAGATTTGATTTTGCTCCAGTGTGGAGCTGGAACATCCTCTCTGGCTGGACTCCTGGACTTCCACACAGGCACACTCGCGTGGGTGATTGTCAAAATCTGTATTTTGTTGGGGGGGAAGGACTATAGAAAACTCCTATATTGCCATTTTGATTGCACAAGTACTTTTGAAAAGAAAAAGATTAATAACAGTTGTGAGTTGAAATGTGGTATTATTTATACCAATGTTTTTAACTTGTAAAAATATGTAATAGCATGGTAACAGAGCAGTGCTGTTTGCTGTTGCATCCTGTTGTTCGGGGTTTAATTTTCCTGATTTCTCTGCCTATGTCCAACAACAACCTTGATCGCCTCCCTTGTCCTCCACTTGGGCAGCACTCCCTGACCCTCCTGCTTAGAGTTATGGGAAGGCATGCACAGAGGCCAGCCTATGGGGGAAATACACGAGTAGGAGGAGACTTTGCGTGTTAACTGAACTGTCCATTCAGGGGAGGAGAGAGAAGATAAGAAACTGGAGATGGAACCAGAAAAGTAGGCAGGCAGATTGATGAAGATGGATGGGCTTATCACTGTAGAAGCTAAGACGTTGACTAAAGCACAAATAGGTAGAACAAGGCAGTTCTGGAGGAATTGGAAGAATTTGGAAGGCAGTGCCTTCTTTGCAGAGATTTGTTGTTGTTGTTGTTTTTTTTTTTTTGCATAAGACAACACACTGCATGGTGCTGGGTACTGCGCTGGACCTACAATAACAAAATCAATGATGTACACCTCTTTGGTTGAGGACATTTAGTATAGTACCAGCATTCATGTAATGGGCCAATGGGAATTAATAATGGGAAGATAACCAGAGACTCCTAATAAGATTTGAGATCTTTTTCAGCAAAGCAATTTTAGATAATTGGCAGCTCCTGGAATCTCTAAGGAAAGAGGGTTTTCCAGATCATCCTTTTGATATAACAGACGGAATATGTGGAATGCTCTCTAAAATGCTACAGTATCCGTGACTTTACATAATTTAATCATGCAAATCTCATTATCCTCCCGCCTGCAGGCTTTCTAGCAGAAGGTGCAATTATATTAAATGTAGGAAAGAACTGGACTTCAAATTGAAGTATGGATAGAGACCTGCCTGGTGTCTCATTGCTTTCCTGGGGGTCTCATTACGCTCAGATTTCCTTGTCTCCTTTCTGCATACTTGGCAGGGAGCACACAGTCTTGAAACTATTGCACATAGGGTGAGAAGAGACCTCCTGGGTTCAACGAATCCATCTAAGCAGTTGCATAAATGCATCTCAAGGTCCTTATGAAAGAGCAAGGGAAGCTCTGCTAATGAAGAGCCAGGTTTCCGACCTAAAATTCACTGAACAATAAATTTAGTATTAATTACAGAGTCTTTGAAATATCAGGTACATTTTTCCTAGCATTTGTGGTACTTTGGTTTGGGGAAATTTAGTGGGGTTTTCTTCCCCTTCTTATTTTGAAGAATTTTAAACACTTACAAACAGAGAGAGAATCTATAATGAGCCTCTATCTTATGTCTGGTTCCCTGGAAACAGCCTCTGAAGAAGCAGTTGGGGTGCAGGTGGTTTTCTGGGGAGAGCTGCGATGATCCGAATCTGCCGGGCATGAAGGAACCAAGCAGGGCAGGGCAAGGCACTTTCAACAAAGGCCTCAGCCGGTTCTGGGGACCCTGGAGCTGGGGTGGCCCAGGATTTCTCCTGCCTTGAAACAAGTGTGTGTGGGGGTGGGAGGAGGAGTGTGGACATTTCCATCCTCTCATTATCTGGTCATCGAATGTCGGCTGTCCCAGGGTGAGGGGTCGGCCTTGGACAAGCAGCACTCCTAGGTTAAGGGAGAAGCCGTAGAGGGACCCAGCTAGGAGCCTCCATCAGCCAGCACTTGCTGCACCAGGGCGGCCTGAAGGGAGTGCTGGGCACGGCCCAGCGGCCCCCGGCTCCGCCCTTGTCAAGCTAAGGCTCAAGTCGCGTTCTCTCTGCCGCCCCCCACTTCTCCACTTCCACCCCCTGGCCTATTTATTTTTATTTTTGGACAGTTTTGTGGAAGTATCATTTACATACCATAAAATTCACTCATTTTAAGTATATAATTCAATGATATTTCGTAAATTTACCAAGTTAATGCAACCATCACCCTAACCCAATTTTAGAACATTTTCATCACCCTAATAGCATCCTCCCTTTTGAAAATTACTCCTGTGATTTTTGAAGCAAATCACTTTAGCAAGGTTTTAATGCAATTAAGTTCTTAGCTGAAGGGATCTATCAATAGAAATAAAAAAAGACTCACATTCACGTGAGTGTGCGAGGTGCCACTTAACAGTTATTTGAGGTCACGTCATGTAAGACTTTGGGATCTGTAACTAACTAAAGGCTGTTTCCATAGGAAGTGACTCCTAACTCCCTTTGTTAAGTGGTTTAGTCCCAAAGGTCATCTAAGAATATCACATCTGACAAAGGCTCTGCACTTTATAGTTCTTTTGCTTTATTCCTCAAGAGAAGAACCGGGGTTAGAGACGGGGGCCATTTAAGTAGGTCTAGGCGTGGGCAAGACAGCAGTCAAAGAGAGGGGCTGTGTGCAAAAGGGAATAGTAGCTCCCATGGCAGGCCGTCTTTGTATGTCATCACCCAGGAGAGAAAGAACAGATATGGAGAAGATGGAAATGTTCTGTCAGTTTCTATCAACAGATCTCTTCAGCTAAGGAAAATCAAGACAAAGGGGAAAATTCCTTTTGTTGGATGGCCAAGGCAGAAAACTAGGCTATTTCTAGGGTTGGTATAATTGCCTTTTGCACATTTGTCTTTCTGTTGATAAAAATAATGGGTCTCGAAAAAGAAAAGGTAACTTAAAAAAAATGAGATATAGTTCACTTACCATAAATTCACCCTTTTTAAGTGTACATACAATTCAGTGGTCTTTAGTATATTCGTAAGATTATGCAGCCATCACCACTATATAATTCCAGAACATATTCATCACCCCCAAAATAAAGTCTGTACCCGCTAACAAGTCACTCCCCATCTCATCTTCTCCCCAGCCTTTGGCAACCAGTCTACTTTCTGTCTCTACATATTTGCCTATCCTAAGCATCGCACGTAAATGGAATCATGCAATACATGGCCTTTTGTGTCTGGCTTCTTTTCCTTAGCATAATGCTTTCGACATGTTTGCAGTGCTGTAGCGTGTACCGGTCCTGCATTTCTTTCTATGGCCGAATAATATTCCATGCATGAATTTCATGGAGAGACCGGATGTTGTTTATCCAGTCATCAGTTGGTGGCTGTTTGGCTTGTTGCTGCATTATTTTTTGTATTATAAATAATTTAGCTATGAATGTTCATACACAAATTTTCATATGTTTTCAATTCAGCTAGGAATGAAATTGCTGGGTCATATTGTAACTCTGTTTAATTTTTGAAACTGTTTTCCCCACAGCAGCTGCACCATTTTACATTCCCACCAGCTATGCGTGAGGGTTCCAGTTCCTTCACACTCTCACCAGCACTTGTTTCTCCTGGTCAGTTTTGTTTCATTTTCCTCATTTTTAAATTATAGCTGTCTCAGTGTGTATAAAGAAGAAGGCAGCTTTTAAAAGGCACTGACAGCAAAGAAAGGTGAACATTAAAAACAAAAGTCAAGTTATATGCTTGGGGTTCTCAGTTCTGCGCCCACAAAGCTTCATTCTTTGTGCTGAGTGAGTGAGTTTGGAGGCCGTCACTGCTGAGAGCCTGTCACTCACAGGACCACGAGGATGCCCATTCTAGACTCGCTCATTGACCAGGGCCTGCTGTTTTGTAAGACCTAGACTGACTACAGCCAATAGTTATTTAAAAAAAAAAAACATAAATGTGTGTGTGTATACGCGTGTGCATGTGCGCACACACACACACACACACACACACATGCACACACACCAAGCAAAAACACTAGAAACAGAAAGTGCTAAAGAGAAAAAGAAAAGTAAATAATTCTGGTGACACTAAAGAAAGTGTGTCTCTATCTCAGGCAATTTCCGTGAGTTTTTAAAGTGTTACTGTATATGGATTTTGTGTTTTTTCAAATACAAGAAAGGATAGTCTGAGAAAGAATTGTCTTCCAGAAAATCATGAATCAAGGACCACAGCTTTGTTGACAGTATGTTCTAGGCACCTTTGGCGCTTAGATGTCACTGCAGACTTCTTATTGCACACGCAGTGTTTTGTCATCAATGAAACACTTAGTGTTTTTCTCTCATCCTATCGTTGCCTCTAAAAGTCAAAACACAAATTACTGAATCTCAGATCTGTCCACTGGTGACTCATGAATCTTAGAAAAGCTTGCTGGAAATGGAAGGAGAAGTTGGAATGGTGGCTGAATTGCTTATAAATGTGAATTTTCTGTGCCGTACCTCCCCATTCCTCTTCAGGAAAACATCTGTGGGGGTCTCTGAGTGGACAGGCAGCTCCGAGAGCACCCTCTCTCTTGTCTTCCTCAGCGTGCTTCCTCTGTGATTCTGCTCTTTCACCTCCTGTTCTTGTTCCACTGTGTGTGTGTGTGTGTGTGTGTATGAAGAAAGAGAAAGAGTAAGAAAGAGAGAGAGAGAGGATGGATGGATGGATGAATGAATGGATATTTGGTGCACAGGATTATCGAGGCTGACAAGTCCCAAGTCAGCAACCAGAAACACCCTCACAGATACACCTTAAATAACGTTTGGCCAAATATCTGGGTACCCTGTGTTCCAGGCAACTTGACACATAAAGGTAACCATCACAGCCCCAGCCAGAGATGCTGTGAAGGGAAACCAAGGGACTGTCCTGGCGTCTGGTCTGGCCCAGAGCGATGAAGTTGTATTCTTCTCTTCTTCTTCACCCCTCACAGCTCATGATATTTAAACTTTCCCTGTTCTTATTTGGTAAAAATATTTCTTATTCATTCTTATTTGTTAAAAATATTTTTTTAAATGGTTCCAAAGCAAGCAAGCTTAATGTCTCTTTCAGAATAACCTTGAGTCAGAGAAAGTCCTGACAAAGGTCTGTGTGGAGCTGCAGCAGCGAAGGGCCATTCTGTGCTGAGACACAGAGAGAGAGAGGAAGGGAGGGCACATGGGGATCACGTGAGCCCCGGGCCGCGGGCCCTGCATGGTCGCTCGGTGTCGGGCGAGGGCCCAACCAGGTGGGCCCGTGTGACTCAGAGTTCTCCTTCAGGACAAATGTAAACCTTGGAGAGGATAAAAAAAAAAAAAAGTTTCTGGAAAGGATTTTCTCTTTGGAACCTGAAAACCACTGGTTGTTGCTATAAACTTCTGGTTTGAGTGTCAGGGGCAGACCAGTGTGACATAGGAAATGTGTTCTAGAAGCTGCCATGAGTGGAAGTTTTGTTATGTTCTCAGAAGTACAATAATTTGAGCTGAGTGATGAAGAGCAAGCACCATTGCCTAGAGTGTCTGGAGTCTGGTCTGTTTCTTTATCTTCATTCTAAAAGAACACATTTACTGAGGAAGACATTTCAGTGCATAATATATATTTGCACGACCATAAGGGATTGCTTTAAAACAATTTTCCATCAAAGTACAGAAATCACATCAAACTACCATGGTCTAACTGCTTTTGTTCTGCAGACTGCTTTGGTCTGTTTTGATTTCTGCCATCTAGTTCATGTGACACTACTTGGGCCATAACATTGCCAGACAGTCACACATTCCCTGGGGTCCACTCTGTCCCCCACACACTGGTCTATATTATTCACTAACTCACCCTTTAGCAGATCATCCTAAATGGTTTTATGACATGATTTTTCAAAGGGATGATTATGTAAATATGCTGAAGGGTTCTCTTATTTAGATGATTTTAGATGTGACCTTTTATTAAGAGGAAGTCATAAGGTGTTGTCTGCTCAAGGTCCCAGGGCAAAGCCAGGACCACTCAGGTGGAAGAGCCATACACTAGACTGGCTGGGGGGCCCGGAACATTCTTCAGAGTGTGCGGTGCCTAGCAAAAACAAAAACAAAAACAAAAACAAAAACAAAACAAAACAAAAAAAACAAATCTCAAAGCAGAAGAGGCCAAGGGGAGATACGATTGGAGAGACAATCAGCTACAAGCCAGGAGCAAATTCAGAGAGTCAAGAGAGAATCAAGGATGGATGGCTGGCTGGCTGGCTGGCTGACTGGCTGAATGGATGACGGTAGAGATGTAAAAAGCGGCTCAGCTGCCAGGGTGGGCTTCAGAGCACTTCTGCTGTGCACCCCATGCAGGTGCTTTGAGAATTTGCATGATAGCTTAAGGATGCCATGCCCAGCTAGACCCCAGCCCCCCTCACTATGCATTTTTTTGTGTGCAACATCTTTCTTTATTCAACATGTCTTTAGTTAGCTTTTCATCTGGGCCAAGTCCATCTTAAACCTTGGGTAAAACTATTTTAGCAGAGGCTGACGTTACCTGTGCCTTTGTGGAATTCACAGTCCAGGACAGGCAGGAGCAGAGTAGGAAGACAAGTGTCACACAGACAAATGTGCTAGTGATTAATTCTAACTGGTGAGTGCTGGGCAGAAATACAGGTGCTAAAGAGAATGTAATTGGGGGAGACCTAATCTGGTCTGGGGAATCAGGAAAGGCTTTTCTGAAGTAGTGACATTCAAGTTAGGACCTAAAAGATGAGTAGGAATTGGATGTGAGGTTTCAACAGGTACAAAGGTGGCCCAGAGCCAAGGAACCCTGCAGTGGGGGGCTGTGATTGTGCACCTTTGTCAATGTTGTTAATAGAAATTAAACCCAGAAACTCCACAGACTTAATCAACAAAGGCATTGAGCATTTTGCAGGCATGAACAGTAGGCAGAAAACTTCTGTTTTGTTTCTGCTGCTTGAAGGCGTCATTAGACCTTTCTCATGTTACCTAAATGCACATGCTCCTCTCCCACACATCTGCTACGGGATTTCAGTCGAGATCCCCACTGGCTAAGAAACCCTAGAATGAATACAAATACATACAATGAACTTCCACTAAAGCTGGACAAACAAAAAGTAATTAAAGAGTGTTTTTCAGACTTGTCATGAAATTGGGGCCCTGTCAAATTGTCTTCAGATTCTGAATCTCTGAGCACATGTGAAATTGCATAGTTGTCCTCCATCAGTTTTGAACATAGTCACTTACCCGAGAAAGACAAAGATGTGCTTACAGCCAGCTGGCAGTCCCCTGCCTGGAGTCACCAGGTCTGTGGACCGCCTGTAACCAAGCCAGGTTCCTAGATCTGTTCCAGAGCCATCTCCAGTCTCTTTTTATTGTTACATACTCGAAGAATGCAAAATTATTTTATTATCAAGAAAATTGTAATAGAAAAATAATGGCGTTGCCAAGTAGAATCTTCCTAATTGGAACTAATTGTGGGATGGCCGATACGTAATAGTCCAACAGTTTATTGCAGAATACTACCAAAAATTATACTTAATACCTTCAAGAACATCTGTTAGTGCAGAGTTCATGCTGTCTATGTTCTACCAGAAGGTCACTGTCAATCAGTACTTCACTATCCTGGGACAGCCTGGGAAACGTGCCATAGTAGGCCGATAGCATTCTGACCCTCGCCTTGCGAGTCCTCATTTTATAAAGTTACAAGAAGATACCTACGTAACGGAGAAGTCACAATCTTAAATTGTGCAATTATGTAATAAGGCCAAAATTTTCACAAAATTCCATCGTAGCCAAGTGCACGGACATCTTCACAAAAACCCACCTATCTGTGGGGAGTGGGGACCAGAAGCCCTGTCACCTTCCTCTCCTTTCCAACCACGAATTTCTCCTCTCTTCGATGCCCTCTGGTCACGCAGCCGGGGTCACATTTTAACAAGTCCTTC
>JAQQSQ010001344.1:0-12731 GCA_028627145.1 Eidolon dupreanum
CAGTCACGCAGGTGAGGGCCCCAGAGTACCTGACTCTCAGACCGTTCATTCTAATTGTCCTCCTCCCTGCAGCAAAAGCCTGAAATGCTGTTAAAGGATATCAGCCCTCCCCCAAATAAAAACCTGTTTCGATTCCATAACAGCCATACACTCTATTTGTGTTTAACTCCTGGTCTTCGTATGGCTGGATGCAACATCCTCTTAAAGTATGTCAGTCATAGTTGGCACACCATTCAGGCCACCAGATTTCCCAGGGGGAAACATTAGAAATGGCAGATGGGTCAGGGCCCAGAGCCAGCACATCTCTGTGTTAGGTCCTACGGCTTGCTATACTGTCGCCAGTGCCATAATAATGGATATTTAGAATGATCTTGAACCACTGAAAAGGCTCTACTGTGTTCAGGATCCTCTAATTGAGAATGCAGGGGGTATCTGATCAGTTTTCAAATATCCCTAAGTTAAATGGTCTTCTTGTCCTCTTGATTTTGCCAAAGCAGTGAAGTGGATGGCCATGGTTCTGTACTGTTCCCGGATGCTACGAGAGAACCCCTTGTCCAGAGCCCCCTCCTTCTCCTTGACTCTGATGCCTGGATAAGTAGGTATCACCTAAGGATCCTTCACTCTGCTAGGTTGTTTGACAGAGAGCGGAGGGAAAATTGTTGGACATCTCACCCTGTTTTTGTCAGCCTAGAATGATGCTGTGGTCCTTGAGAGTGCCGGGCCAAGCATCTATCTGATGTGCGCTAAGCAGATGAGGTGCCCCATGCAAGTAGGCGCTTGATACCCTGTGTTCATCTGTTCAGAATGGAGCCTCAGAAAACTGAAAAATTAAAAAGCAGCCGAAGAGCCATGGGCGGCCATTTAATCCACCCACGTAAATCCACTTCCAATTGCCCGCGGGGCAGAATCCAAGGACACCTCGGGATTTGGTGAAGTTTGGATCTTCTGCCTGACGTCGCTGTATCTTGGGCCCTGAGCCCTTTCCTCTCCCTCTCCCTCAGCTGCCTGTCCTGTCTTCCTCCTCCCTCTCCTTCAGTCCTCGGCTACAGGCCTTTGCGCGTGTCCTGCACGCCTAGTATCTTTACTCTCGCTTTATCTTCAAGTGTTCTGTATTTGTCTCGTGGTTTTTCTTTTCTGGGGGAGATAGGAAAGAGTATGAGCAAGGGAATGTTGCCAACTCGAGATGAGTCAGAAACAAAAGTATTCCTGCAGGTGTAAGACAACGAAGAAAATATTTGCCTTACAAAAATTGAGCTAAACGCCAAGCCTTCAGAGACAGCCAGCAGGGACTGCAGAGAGGTCCGGGCTTCAGATGGCAGGGGACTGACTGCTGCTAGGGCTTCCTTACCAGAGCAGGGAGGGAGATGCTTCTCTCCCTGTGTTTGAGGCAGCGAGGGTGTCTCACCAACCGGTCTCCGTGGTCCGGCCTCGGGGAGGCCTTAAGAATGCTGCTCTCTGGCTCACTCTGCATCTGCACTGACAAAAATGCCCTATTAAAGGTGAAAATATTCCCTTATATGTAAAAGTAATGCTCTGAAAAAATGTACAATCCAGTTCGGACACACATCTCCGGAACTCCAAAATAATATATTTCTCGGATACAAATCTCATATGTTGAATCATCTCTTCACTAAGTAACATTGCCATAGATTTTATAAAATTATTTCTTTTTCATGTTTATATTTGGGAGAGGGACCTGGAAAAGGAGGTTAAGACTGCTAATAAGATGAACTCAGCTGGCAGGTTCCGGTCCGTGGCCTGTTAGGAACCGAGCCACACAACAGGAGGTGAGTGAGTGGCAAGGGAGCCAGCGAAACTTCATCTGTATTTGCAGCCGCTCCCCAGCGCTAGCATCACCGCCTCAGTTCCACCTCAGATCATCAGGCATTAGATTCTCAGAGGAGCAGCGGTCCCTTGTGCCAGAAAGGTTGCAGACCACTGCCGTAGGTAGTTATCTATACCTGGGTCCCTTATCTGTAAAGGGCCGGAGAGTAAATAGCGGAGGCTTTGCAGGGCTTATGGTCTTAGAGCACAGGAGCAACCTGGACGGTATAGAAACAGACAGGTGTGCCCGTTTGCCAGTGGCCCATGGGCGTACTGTCCCATGCTGATGCTCTACTCCATACGTATTTAGAACTGGGAGTGCCAGGATTATTTGGTCATGATTTCCAGATTAAACTATTTCATCGAGCTGCTTGTTGGTCAATGACAGACAAGGAATTTAGCCCGCATTGACTTTTTGGGTGTGGGGGAATGGGATTCTTAGATATTACAGTAGCTTTTTATTTTTTTCTTTTCTCTTTAAGGGCAGCATACTTAGAATGTAGCTTATGATACTTTTTAGATGTGCACTGTATATACAGATGAGTAGAACTATAAAATGTTTTTGTCTTAGAGAAAATGATTCTCACTGCTCTGTATATAAGTACATGAAAAATAAAATTGAATTTATAGGCATGCAAACAGATACAGACAACAATTTAAATTGGTATATTGCAATTAAAATAGTGCCTGTTTTCTCAACTATGTCTTAGACTTAAATGACCTTAGTGCAAGTAATGTTTAATAAGGAATTTGCAATGTGTAATTCCTCAGTGAATTATTAAAAGGACTGGCATTCCTAACTGTATAATATCAACACAAGTATATAAAATCTACCCTACCTCCAAATGAATGGGTGCTAACATTCCTACTGGCCTGCAGAGAGGAGAGGGTGACAAGCATGCTTCAAGGGTTATTTGCTTTTGTATCCTTCTTCATTATAGTTACATTATTGTGCTTCCCCTATTAAAGAACTAATAGCTGTTTCAAGTCACTTACTTTTATATGCTCGAAATTAGCTATTCATGATGGGAGAATAGAGGAGCGTTTGGGAAAAAAAAACAAACCATATTTCAAGTTTGGGGAAAACTGGTTGAAAAATCAAAATGGGTGAATCTTATAACTATCACAGTTTCTTTCCTTTTTGCTAGTGAGAAATGAGAGTGTTATTTGTATATTGTACCCTCTCTGCCGAAATGTAAACCTTTAGGAGTTCATTGAGACCAGTGGCTCAAATTTTGTTTGAGTGATTTGAAAAGTTATCTAGACAGTCTGGACAATAAGAGAAATTTGCAAATTCCTCTCTTCCAGAATGAGTTTCTGGCTCCCTGTAGTGTGATTTCATTTTCTCTACATTATTTAGTAGATAGTCAACCCATGATGGCCTGGAAACGAGAGTCAGATGCTTGGTGAGATCTTGTAACTCAGAACATTTTGTGTGCCCGTCTGCAGTTTCTTGGCCTGGAATGTCAAAATATTTGCAACTGTTCTTTCTGTAGAATGGTCTGTCTCAGCTGGTGACTCTACCCTCTATCTAGGTATCCCAGCTGGGGACCTGGAAGTTGTCCTCGGCTCTCTCATCCCTCTGGCTCCCACCTGGTCTCAGTGTTGGTGTAAAAGACTTCTCAAGTGCTGCTCACATCTGCCCTTTGCTCCCTGACCTTCTTCACACCTACAGAATTCTCCCTCTCAAACGTAGGCTGTATTCATTCTACTACCCTTCAGCGGTCACTCACGGCCATGGATAAGGGTCTGGCTCCTTAACTTTGACACGTGAGCCTTCCGTGCAGCCCTCAAGTACATCTCTTGGCCTTGGCTCCCCCTCAACCCCCAATCCTTGTTCAGTTCTACGTTGCCCTCAGAGGCCACACTTTTCCTTCTGCACGCCTTTGCTGGCACCCAGAATGACCACCTTCTCATCCCTTTTGTACAACTGGCTTGTCTTTGTTTTCCACAACCCCTAGATTGCCCCAGGCAGCTCTCCCTGTCTCTGCACCCACCTCGCCCAGGTGTGGGGACCCTGAGCTTTGTTTGCTCACCTGTGCATCTGTCTGCAGTCGTGCTGAGTGCATGGTATTGGGACTTGCCTCCGCTAGACTCACCCCCGCATCCTATTGTCATCCCACATTGGTCCAGGGCCACCGAATCCTTGACTGCCATCATCCTACCCACCCCTTTTATGCATATAATCCCTTGTCTCTCCCCCTTCCCTGCCAGTAGGCTGAATTTATTTTCCCTGGTTTTGTACTCTGCCAGTGATTTATACATGCCCATATTTTCTTTACTCTCTGGTTTCATAATTTCTCATTTATTTTATTGCTCTGTGTGTATCTTTATGACGCTCATTCTTCATAAGGTGCAGGTTGTAAATTTTAATAATTTCAAAATTCTCTACTAGCACAGAACCACATTATTTCTAGCTCCTTTTCCCTTTGAAGTTACCGCAATGCCTTTCACGCCAGGAGTGCCTCACCCTTACCCACTCTGTCCATGGTTGGGAAACACCTCAATCTGAAGGAATGTCTCAGCCTAAGTGTATTGGGGGAATTATAGCTCCCTCTGGTGGCCAGACCATCAGGTGCGTTTTCATTCTGGACTGTAAAAATGGTCTTCAAATCTGAAAACCCTTTGGAGTTTCTTTAAAATTAATTTTTAAATTTTAAAAATTTATTTCGATCTTGTCTTTCTTGGCAGATATTTAAACCCTTCTCAAATAGTGACACACAGACAAAAGAATAATTATACTTTCAGCAATTCCAACTTTTTATGCAGTTAATTTTAAAGTAGCCGACATGAAGCATTAAACTTTATCTCCCCCTTTTTCTTTTCCTCTGTTCACCAAATAATTTCCTAAACTTGTAGAATTGTCAAGATAAAATGCCATGGACTACAATGGCATGATTAACCAATATTGGGAAGAAATGAAAATCTCCAAATCCTGGGTACCATATTCCAATAATGGCCTCATTAACAAAACGAATGATAATGCATTTTTAGTTTCAATTTCTTAATGGATCAGACCTTCAACACTCTTTCAGTTTCCTTTAAGAAAGGAATTTCTAGAATTATATTCTTAGTATAGACAAGTCAATATTATTTTAAATAATTGCCTATATCCATGTGAATTATGGGAATTAGATTGTCTGAAAAATATTTGTATTTGGCGTTGGAATTTAAAAAATACTTTGCATATGGTTCTGTCTGAGGTCATGGGAACTTTTAGTACTCCAGAGAAGTTAATGAAACAGTCATGACATGAAGAACAGACTAAAAGACAGGAGAGGTTTAAAAAATATTTTTCCTCCTGTCATCTCTTTCCTGTAGCTAAATTTTCATGATGCATGTAGATAGCATTACTTTTCAGATAGGTGATAGAAACTGTCAAAGAACAACAGCAGCCACCATTTTTAATTTTTTTAAAATGCAAGATGGGCTGATTTTCTCTAAGATAGGCTTATTTTATTGTTGTTGTTTTTTGTTTGTTTTTTGATACACTTCTAGTGGGGGCAGGGGAAGGAGTCATGAGTCTGCAGCCGTCTGCCTTAGTGGGCATGTTATATCAGAGGACTTACATAGTAGGGTGTGGTCTGAACTCTCATGGAGGAAAACGGTGTTTGTCACTTAATCTACCCATTTTGCGATAAAGTCCTTCTCTCGGCCATTTCTTAATGTCTGCTAACACTGACAAACAACAAATTGGGGAGGTACTAGGGAGAAAAATATTCATTGGTTTGAGATGATATTGAAATAGCTTATTATTATTATTTTCAGTTGAAGACATTAGGATTTATTCTCAGGGCCGTTAGGACTATTTTCATGAGGTAATATTTTCATGTGACAGCCCCCAATAACGCTGAAACACTATACAAATACTGGGTCTTATTTATTTTCTCTAGACATCTGCCCCCGAAAAAAAGCCAGCCTCCAAAGCAAACAGGTGAATAAACAAACAACAAACCCTAAACCATCTCAGCTGGGCTTTATTTGCAGAGTGTATAAACGGAGTGTCCCTGAGAGCAGTGAGGATGGCAGAAAAAAATGCTGTTGTGCTTGACGAGGTTATCAGTACTGTGACCAGGGCCCGAAATGGGGTTGAAATAATGGCATAGTAAATGAAACACTGGGAGGAGAGTCCACTGAGGAGAGAGGGGTCAGTTCTGTCTACATGAAACGCAGCAGTGCTAACGGGCAGCGGCATATCAAACATGGTTTTCCAGCATGATAACGAGCATTTTGCTTTTAAATTTACATATTGAAGGCATGTAGAAATCGGTGCACGTTTGCTGTGGAAATCTCAGTCGATAAGTATGAGGCAGGAAAGCAAAACCTCCCTCGGCCTTCCCCGCTGCGGTCCTGCTTTGAGTGTAGCCCGAGGCGGGGTTGAGGGGGGGCATGAAACTTACACGGTACAGTCTTACTAACTTGTTTATCACTCCACGGTACGCTGTACACTGTCTCCAGGTCTTCACATGCGTCTCTCTCTTGGCCTTTTCTGTGGTTACGTAGAGTTGCTCAGAAGTCACCGTGTGCAAAGCAGATAGATCACCGTTCCTTTAGGTCCAGAGCAGCCAGGACTTGGCCTAAAAAATGACTTCGTAGTTTGTCCAGAAGTGACTGCAGTCGCCCTTACTTTTGCTGCAGCTGGACACCTGTGGTTTGTACCTTGATTTTTCAGATTGTTTTTTGAGCCCCTACAATGTTCCATGTACAGTGGAAGGTACTGGGCGGGGATGGGAAGTTAGACGGGGTCCCTGCCTGCTCACAGCTTAAATTCTGCACCCCCTTCATCTTCTCAGTGTTTGGCCACTGCAGAGGAAGCCACCTTGAAAGATGTACACCCCCACCTCCCACCCCCCAACCCCGAACCTCCTGCCATGGGAGACCTGGCTGGAGGAAGCTTACTCTTGGTAACCTGGGTTGCCACTGGTTATAATAACGCTTCACATGGGAGCGCAGATACCGGGCTGGCCATCCTTGGTGCAAACATTTGCCGGGAGAGGTGCACTTATGTTGGGACTTTAGGCATCCTTAGCGGGGACTTTACAGGTCGTCATCATCCAGTACGCCCTCTAGGTAGGACGAGCACCATCACCTGCACCCTGAGCCACAGCTTCTCACCCTGCAGTGTGTCCTCCTTGCAGAGCGCTCTGACCGTAGCATCTCATCTAGCTGACTTAGTATTCGCTTTAAAGCTCTGTAGTACACTCACGGGCCTGTTATCTACAGCTGACTGTTTCTTGCACGTATGGGTCACGTCTAAGATTGCTTCGTCAGCTTCGCTTTACCTAAGTTTTACTTGGCTCACTCTTAGTTTGCAAAAACGTTTTAACCTAAAAATTGCTTTAAAAAAATTTTGTCCTCGTCCCTTTTTAGTCTGTTTTATTTGTTTCAGCTTCGATGTCAGAAGAGTTCCCAGTTTCTTTATAGATAAAAAAATTAGTTATACAAGAAGAAACGGCTACCTAAAGGAAGTATGCTTGTGTTTTGTGCCTTTAGGCTTGACTGCGTTCCTAGGAGGGATTTGTAGAAGGAGGGCAGGTATGTCTTGGTAGGCATGTGTGGCTTTGCTGTCACCTTTCTCTTAGGAACTGCTGTATGACGGAGCCCCATCTCACTGGAGGAAGGTTCTGAGGTCGTGTGCTGGTCTGTCCTTCTCACGGCACTGTCTTGCCCTTGGTTTTCCTCCAGCAGCCTTCTGGGCTGGTTTGTGTGTTTTTCACGGAGTCTTGTGTTTGGGGTATAAGAGGTGTTCTTTTTCTAAGTCCTTCTCCCCAAACAAGGCCGTGCATCCTGCCTGAGAGAGAAGGTTGTGTCAGGTTTGTTTACAGCTCCATTCGCACCAGTGATGCCAACTAATGGTGGCCCTTAGCGATGGTCCCTGTTCCCTTGGCACTGGTCCTTGTATCAGAGGGCAGGGCAAGTGAGCAGCTCAGCAGGGAACACAAGTTCATGCTGATGCCACAGGAATGACAGGGAGGCTTTAATGGTGATGCGACCCTGGTGGTGAAGTCACGCAAATCTCTGGCTCAGATAAGTGTCCCTTCCTTGTAAGTTTCTGCTAGGGACCAAGCCAGGGCTGCTGGAACCAGTTTCAGAAGGAATGGTACCTTTTCCACAGCAAACACTTTAAAACTAACAACGTCCAGAAACCTTAAGAATTTTTTTTTGAAAAGAGGTTTACGGTCTCCACAACGAAAAAACGAGAGAAGCTACGAATGATCAGACTGACGTTCTGAGGTATAAAAAAAAGTGTGTGGTGAAAATACACCATAAAGTTAAGAAAAGGGCAAACTGGGAGAAATTACCAGTTTCTATCACAGAGAAAGAGCTAATTTCTATAACATGTAATGATCTACAAATCAATACAAAGACCAGTAACCTAATTGATAAATGATGGTCAGTACAATTAGTTTAGAGAAAAGGGAATACCAGCGGCAGTTAAACCTAATGAGAGAGTAGGTCTCACTTATAGTAAAAGAAGTAGCAACTAACATTCAAATAAAACACCATTTTTAAAGATCGTATTGCCAAAAATTGAAATTTTCATAGCTCAGTATGTCGACAGGAGTGCAGAGAAATGGACGCCTTTTAAACTGTCGTCGGAGGGTGTGTACATGGGTGCAGCCGCTAGCAATTTGGGAATGTTTATGAAGATGAGAAAGGCCTGTACACTTAGACCCGGCGCTCCCGATTCTGTCCGTTTATCCAAAAGGTACCCCATGCGTGAAGTGCGGGGCGTACAAAAGTCCACATTCTCTCCTTGATCAGTCAGAAGAGAAGTAGAAAGAGCAGCAGCATCCATGGAAAATGGCCGCGTCCTGTGTCCAACAGGCAGCCTTAGTTCCGCTCTCCCACCCACACTCCCCACTCTGCCGCCTTTTCTGCTCGTTTTGCCCTCAGCCGGGTTTTCTCTAGTTGATGGCAGCTCTGGGCTTATCTTCACAGCAGAGAGGGTGGCTCCGGCAAAGTTGCAGGCTGGCTTTTTACTGGGTCACCTCTGACCTGCGAGCAGGGGAATGGAAGCTTCTGTAAATTGACCTATGGTGGAGGAAATCACTGGTTTATATATAAAAAAAAAACAAAAACAATGCAGCCCTCTGACTCTCTCCCCATCCTGTCATTTCCTCTACATGTTCCCGGTAAATCTCTCTGCCCCTTGTTACGTCATTTACAGGCAAAGCAGCAGAGTCTGAGACCCACTGTATTTTCAGACATGGTAATTTTATGCTGTGTAATTAAATCATAATCATCACATCAGTCTTATGAGGTAGAAATTATTCTCAAGGTTAAGCAACCTACATAAAGTCACAGCAGGTGAGTGGCGGAGCTGGAGTTGGGAGCTGTGTGTGCTTGCATAGACTCTGCTCTTGTCCTCGCTGACCGCCAGTCTGGGGTAGGGCCTGAGCGTGGCTGTGTAGAGCCGCCCCCCGGTGGTTAGGCCGAGGAGCAGAGCTGGGAACCACTGGTCCACACCGCCAGTGAGTGACGAAGTTCCCGCGGGATCATGACGTGGGCAAAGGCTCACCTAGCTCCCTGATGCTCTGCTCCCAGGCTGGGACACACCACCAGGCCTGGCTTCGTGCAGGAAATACCTCTGCAATAACTAAGAGGTGCTTGGAAAGTATTTCAGTAGCACACAGTGGGCAGGACCCGTAGGTAGGAAGGCCTGGGCATAGTGCCGAGTGCCTTGAGGGTTCTAGAACACATTGGATTCCCTAATCTCTGTGGCCGATGGTTCACGTCAGCTTCTCATGAAGTGGCTCTGGAGGAACCTGGGGAACCCAGAGGAATGTTGGATGACTTGTTTGTTCTCATCTTCTGCACTCACTCCTGAACAAGTTGCTCAACCAGATTAGGGGGTGAGGGATGGGGGACAGGAAACCAGGAGAGAAGGACAGCTTCTGGGCGGAAAATCAGCAGGCAGACGCACCAGCAGTAGGGACTGGGGAAAGAGGGTTAGGAAGAAAAACAGCCTTTTGAAAGGGTTCTTGTAAATCAGAAGAAAAATAAAAAAGAAACTTATATTTAAAAAACTATGTGATTACGGTTTTTAAGTTCAATAAGCTTCATTACCTATAAATGCTTTACTTAATAATTTCTGTAGTAGGTGAATGGAGAGAAAGTAGGACTACTTTTATTTTTCTTTCCACATATTACTGAGATTTTTGTATTCTCTTTTAATTATGAAAATCAAATGATCAGATACTTGAGATGGAAATATATGTTAGTAATATTCAGAGATGATTACATGCTCCATTTCCTTTTTTTTTTTTTTTTTTTTTTTAATGAAAAAGAAGCAGACAGAACTTATATCCTGAAAGCAACTAAGAAAATCACATTGGCTGTCAGGCCCCCTCCCCCCCGCCACCCCCACAGGTATTTGAGTTGTCCTTGGTCTGAGCTCACCTTGTTTAGGGCCACTCGCTTGCTTCTTGTTGAAGAAACAGGTACATATGGAAGGCCTGTTTGATCTCTTGTGTGCATTTTTGCTACTTAGCTTCCATTTAGTCCAGAGAAGAGCTTCATAGTAAAGACTTAAGATATATTCTGAGGGCTAAAAGAAGGGAATTTGGAGATGAGCTAAAGAAATAATGTCTAAAATGTAAAGAATGTGGGGCAAAGAGGCATTCACAGAGGGAAGGTGGTCCAGCGAGCCAGGACCTGCGTTTGATGTGCAGGGAACACATTATTTTCTACTCTCATCAGACAGGTCTTCCCACACCTACTGGAGAAAAATAGAAGTTTAAGTGTACAAATAGAACTTGAGAGTTAAAAGAGACCCAAGAACCAGTGGTTCGTAAGCCTGGCTATACTTAGAATCACATGGGGAGCTTCAAAAATACATCGGTGCCAGGACTCACCCCAGAGGGCCATTTGGTTGGCCCACAATTGCAGGTGGAGGCAGGCAGAGGACTGGGGCTTCCTGTGATGGGGCTCTGCATCCCAGCGACCATGGGACACATGGATCTAGCCCCAGTGCCCTCTGTGTTGCTCAGGTCCCATAGTGTCTGCTCTAGATTTTCCAAGTGAGGTCACACGTTGGTGCAGGGATCCGCAGAAGCCTCTGACACTTCATTCCCAGCATGGGCAGTTAAGTAAAAGCATACGTAGGCCTGTCCTGTGGAGAACACAGTCTACTTCACAAGCAATCCACATGGATTAGTCCCGCAGGTAGGTCCATTCATTCCTCATCTTTCTAATGAAAACAGCGCACAGCCGAACGTTCTTCCGGTGGGTCTGTGTGGCGGGAGTTATTTCCCAGCTCTGCTCTCCTGCCTCAGAAACCAAGCCCTGACCTCCCCTCCCAGGTCCCTTTGTCACGCAGCAGCAGGGCTGTGAACAAGACTTTTCTCTCACCTGTCCAGGGTGCCAAAGCAGAGGAAGCCCTCCCAGAGCCTTGCAGTCCCCCCAACTGCTGGCAAAGCCTTTATCCTCTGATATTTACTCAACACCTGACACCTCCTGAGGCTCTTTACAATTGTTCTGGGAAGAAAGCATTCTTCCTCAGGTGCCTATTTTTAGACTTTATAAAGCCCGGTTCAGATTTATCCACTAAGCCTGTTGTTTGAAAGGCAAGGGCATCTTTTGTCTTTAAAAGTTCAGCACCCTCTGGCTTGTTGACCCCCTGAACCCCCTAAGCTCTGCAGTGCTCTGTCTGGGATTATGTCTCTTCCCTCCTTCTGACCACAATCAGAACCACAGGTAGTGTGACCTTTACACCAGAGTAGTTGAAATAATACAATTGGAGAAAGAAATTTACTTCAAAACAGTGAAGCTCCAGTTACAACGAGAATGACCGGTATGTCTCAGAACTCCTAGTCTGCCCTGGGCATAACCTGTCCAGCTAGACTGGTTTGAGCTTTGGGTTGTCCAGTTGGCTGTCCAGGTTCAGGACAAGTACCTCTGACGGTTACCAGCTTAAGCAGTGAGCAGCTATCAAGTTCAATCATGAACTATATGAAAGAGTTTTCAGCCTTCAAGGTAGGGCTGTGACCACATTGCAGTGACCACCACATTGCAGGAAATAGTGAAGAATGTATTAGTATATTCTTACATATCCAAAAAATTAACTATAAGGATAAAGAATTGCATATCATAATGAAAGAGTTAAAACAACCTAAATTAGTTTCATTATGGCATATCTCTAAAATGGAACAGTTTGATGCCATTAAAAATTGAGTTGTAGGTATATATTTAATGATATGGAAGCATTTTATAACAGAATGAAAAGGAAAGTCACAAATCGCTTTGTATAATTTGATCCCATATTTTTATAAGAGACACATATATACAAAACTATTGAAGATCTGAAAGGGTGTTAATATGTTAATATAGTAATAGTGTTATCTCAAAGAAGGGAATTCATGGGTATTTATTTTCTTCCTTCACCTGCATGTGTATGTATAATTTTCTTGTAAAGACTCTATACGGCTTTCATAGGAATTAGAAAAATTTATTTCAGTTTTAGAAAATAATTGCTTCTTTGAGTCAGAACCTGTGATTTAAACCTCATAGTTGACCTTTTACCTCTATTGTTTAAATCCATCTTCTTACACCTTCAAGAGAATAAAACAATGATAAAAAGCTTAAAATGACAAACATTACAGAAAGGACTATTGATAATTATAACGGTTGAGATTTTTAATTGTTATTTATATCAAGTAATAGTATTCTTTTTTCTTCTCTGGTGTGTTTGGGTTTTTATAGCAGAAATGTTAGTCCTGTGGACTATATACTTTGTTGAAGATTAGAAGCTTAATCTTTGTAATGGGAAGCTAAATAATGAAACTTGTTCTAAATGGTGTTATAGTAGGTGGAACTCTGAGCCCACGGGCTTGGCAACAGAGGCTGTGTTTCAGAATTCAGAAACTGTTTCTGTGTCTATTTGGGTTCTGCAGCTATGTGCTCTG
>JAQQSQ010001345.1:0-12730 GCA_028627145.1 Eidolon dupreanum
TTTTTTTTTCTTGGAATTTTAAAGCTTGTTCATAAAAATCAGGCAAGTCAAGGTTATCCACATCAGATTAGCAAAGAAAACTAAATGAATGGCAAATTTTTTATTCATTATTCTTACACAGCAAGCATCTGATAATAGCAAAAGTAGAGCAATATTAAACTATGAAAAGATGACCACCAGTCCAGATAGTTTCACAAGAAAATTATAAGCATAAGGCAGAGATATTCATTCATCCATCCATTCACTCATTCATTTGCTCAGCCAGTCATTATGGAGGGATTCACCTGTGCCGCTAGGCACTGAGTTGGGTGTTGGAGATTTTGCAGACTGACGTGGATGCTTGCTTCTCAGATGGCCTTGATCCAGCATGCGGTGAAATGCGTACTTTATTTTCATGAGTAGCAAAGAGTGATGCATCTTCAACTTTTAAATTTAGACAGGCCTTAGGGATAATTTAGTCAAATTTCTTGTTTTTACTGAAACATAAAAAGTTGCAGAGTGAGTTTTACTTTGATTTCCCAGAGTCTCATAGGTTATTAGTGGGTAAACATAGGACAAAACCCTTCCTTCAACTCTCGAAGGCTTTTTTTTGTTATATCACAATGGCCGCTTTAATCAACTGGGTACTTTGGACCATCATCACAAATGTATTTTAGACAGTGGGAATAATGTTGCAGGCTCTGAATTTGTAGATATAATGACTCAAATGTCATTTTTGTCCCTGTAACTTCAAAAACTAACAATAATTTAAAAAGAAATATTTAGACTAAGTTGTTCACTGTAGTCAATCTAGTGCACTGACATGCAATTACACTTGAAAACAGTTTTATCAAAGTGAGTGAACACTTGACACATACTCTGTAGTAAATAAAACCTATAAATTAGCAATTTTTCTCAAAAAAAAATTTCCGGACCACTCAGTTCTGCTACTACTTTCTCATTCTCATTATTTTAGTTATTAAAATAAAATGTTAGTTTTATACTTATTTATATAATGAATTAGCATTTTATGACAATTAAAGGAAAGACAATAATTACCATAAACATAGCATGCAATTGAGATGTCATAGATGTGTGTGTAATATTAGTTATAAATCTATCACATTTTAAAAATATTTGATAGATCACTAAGTTCTATTAATATTTTTCTAGCTAAATTCTTATTGTTTATGCTTTTCTAGTATAATAAAATATAAATTTCATTATAAATGATCATGTTACAGTATTTAAATACCAATAAAATATAAGTAATTTATCTATAATATCAAAGGCTATTTTTATTCTAATGATTTCACAAAAGTTTGACATGCCCAGTTGTACTTTGAACCAATTTACCAATCCTTGCTTATAGTGAAAAAAATCCCTGTATTTGTATAGAAATTAATGATAACTCATGTAATCAGAAAAGGAAAAAGATGAAGTGTTATGTTGTTGGGACAATGCCAACTATGGCTGGCTATTCAGTAGAATTATCTCCCTGGTACGTATTTAAGCAAGGAGTTGTAATGATGTGCACATTTTATTCCATGAAAAGGTTCACAGTTTGCTAAAATACAAAAAAAATAAAATAATAAAATAAAATAAAAATAATGACCCATCTTCTTTTCCAACAAGAGGATGTGGAAGTTGCAATTTTTGGCTTGCATTCATATTCAAGCAGCATATTAAAAATGGTGAGTCTGAAATTAACTGGAAGGATTGAAAGAAGTCTAAATTTAACTAGCTTTTGTACCAGGGTGATAGCTGATAAGACATTTTAAATAGTGAGAGAGGCAAATGTTCTTTGCTTTACAATCCCTAGTGAAATCTAGAGGAAAAAGTACATTTCCTGTTATAATAAATAAAATGAAAGCAATGTTTGTGTTTCCCAAAACACACTTTTGGCAGAGTAAGTGAAATAAACAGAAACTAAGATTTTAGCTCAAAATATGAAATTTATGTGAGTAGCTATAACACGTTATTTATACTTGTACTTTGTATGCATCAATAAGTAATCCATTCTTTGCTCATATTCTCATGACCTTCACTTATTTTGGGAAAACATTGTGTCTTTTCTAGTGATTTCATTATTGAAACAATAAAAGAAATATTACAATGTCATTGTGCTTGATGAAAAGAAATTTGAAGTATGCATATTGAGAGTACTCATCTTCTAAATCTCTCACAAGCCACTCGAGACTTCTAGCATCTTCATCTCTTTCTGTTTGTTCTCTTTTGGCATATCCAGAAACCTGTGAGCAATTCTTAGAGAAACTTTTTTTTTCTGTATACACATCAAAGTGGCAACTTTTTAATGATCCCTGAGCTGGAGAAAGCCAGAGAGTTTTTTCTGCCTTTGTGAAACTATAAAAAGAAAGCATGAAATATTTTTTTTTCTTAATTGCTTTGCCAAGCTCCCAAGGTAAGCAAAAGAAATTATACACACAAAATGAGAGTTGTTAAAGGTTGTTTCTATGGTACAGACATTTTTCAGTGTCTAACATACATTTGTAAAAGTGTTGTATCACGTATAGTTTCAGGTAACATGAAACAGAGTGATGACAATTTTAAAAAATTTGTTAATTCAAGTGGACCTTCATGGGATAGAGTAGAAAAGGCAGGAGACTTTTACTGAAGGAGTGAGTCTTAGCCCTGGGGGGTTGGTTTTCTTCTTTTAAAATGGAGCATCGTAAACTCAATTAAGCTAGTTTGTGTATAGGATCTGCTAGTTTCCTTCGGCAATTTTCTGACAAAGCCACATTATTTTGACTGATTTTCTTCATTAACTACCTGTTAATTTCTAGTCACTAACAAGGGTGTGTGGATATGTGTGTTTAGGCAGAGCTTAGTATAATTAGGAGAAGGGATAACATATTTTTCATTTTAGGAGAAGCAAAAACATATATACATATATATAAATAATTACAGATGTATCCTGGGCTCTAAATTATTTACCAACTTTGAGGAGAAAAATAATGGACATTGGACTTTTGAGTTTGAATTTCAACCACATTACTTAATATGTAGATGATCTAGGACAATTTACTTAAATTCTCAAAAATCCCCCCTTCTCTCCTCTAATATGATAAACCATATGAAATACCTAGTCCAGTAACTGATACATAGACAGATGCTTCTCAGTAGAGGGTAGCAACAGTAATTAGTAACAAAACAGGTTGTTAATAAGGGTATCAGTTATCTCTTGACCCAGTAATGCTGCATAACAAACCTTACACAACATAAGGGCTTAAAGCAACGACCAAGAGTCTCGGGTTCTGAGGGTGTTGGTAGCCTCACTAGCCTTGCTCACTGTTTATGACAGGCCGCTGGGTCATTTAGGGACCCACCAGTTAGAGCAGCCTCATCTGGGAAAAGTTAATTTTGCTCCCCAGGATTCCTTATCTGTCAGCAGGCTGTCTCAGTCTTGTTCTCATGGTAGAGGGCTGAATTCCAAGAAACCGAAATAATGTACCTAAGGCTTTATGGTCCTAGATAACACACTGTCACAAAGTTGTTTCCATCTCATTCTCTTGGCTGAAGGAAGCAGAGTTTGAGTGGTGGGTAAAATGGATACCACCTTTTGTCATGAGAAGCTGCAAAGTCATAGTGAAAGGAAAAAGGGTACAAGGAAACTATTCGGTTGGGTCATTAATGGAATCAGTCCTTCACCATTAGAATGCTAAATTAAGTTTTCACCACCATTGTTTTAGGTGAGGTAGACACTTTTCAGTAAGAATACTGAGAATAAACTGGCCTCCACATAAATATTCCACATACTAGACACTACTCTAGGTGAAATGGGATAATAAAGAGAAAAAATAATAAAAGTGAAGATCTTTGTGGAATAAAATACCTTTATTGACAATTTTAATATTTAAATGATAATTCGATAAGCCTTATAAGTAACATTGACATGGATAACAGAAAAGCAACTTTAAATTAGAATTATTAGGTTGTTTATTTCAACAAATCAGTTTGTTACTCTGGTTCAATTTCAAAAGACTAAATAGGGAGGGGTGGCTATGACTTAGGTCTCTTAAACTTATTTATTACTCAGTTTTTCTTGTTAAACGACAGTTATTTTGCTTTGTTATTCTAATGCATGAGACCAGTGTTGAAGAAACAGGGATGATCGTTATAGATATAAGACCAGGGCACTCTTTCTGAACAGATTGAGGAATCATGACAAATATATATCGTTTAGGAGTGGGCTCATGGCTTTTTATATGAAGCGAATCTTACACAATCGCGTGTCTGCACCCGAAGTTCTGGCTGTGGGTTGGCTGCCACTGCTGGTCAGCAGGGCGAGCCGGGAATCAGCAACGGGCATGGTGTGGGCGAGAGCGAGAACAAGTAGGAAGGAGCCTGCTGCACCTCTGCAGCTGCCACAGCGGATTTCAACAGCATCCTCTAGTGACAAGTCCCTGTTTCACCTCCTCATTATGAATGTTATGCAAATCCTCTTTTAACCAAGTTCAGCCTGGGATCTTACAGGGAAGGGCATTTGGAAAACAGTTCTGGATAAAACAGCTCCATGCAAACGCTGTTGGAAAAATGACGCCGTTATACTTGTTCAGTGGGGGGCTGTCGCAAACCTTCACAGTGTCTATGAGGCGCAGTAAAATTAAGGTGTTCCAGGATTGTCACGTTGGTTTAGCCAGAATCCCTCCTGGCCTCTGAGGTTTCCTCTTGGTCATTTTCCATCCGCTGGCCCTGCTTCTTGCTTAAAACCCCACTGTCCCTGCTGTGCTCAGAATTGAGCCCAGTTATATATTGAGGTGTTTTCTCCATATTGCAAGAGGTCATGAGTAAAATATATTTTTAACCTCTTTTATCCCTTTACGATAAGTTTTCTTTAATAGTTCACGGAACTATTCTGTGTGATATAGTAACGGTGGATAGACAACATTATGTAGCCCATAAAAAAGAGTGAACCTTAATGTAAAAGATGGACTTCAGTTAACAATTATGTATCGCTATTGATTCATTAGTTGGAATAAATCTGTTACATTAATGCAAGATGATAATAATAGAGAAATATGTATAGGGGTGGGGAGAAGTGTATGCAGTAAATCTCTGTTTTCTGTAAATTTAAAACTGTTCTGTGACATAGTGGCTTCATTGGCTTACCTGGGAAGGGCTGGAGAAGGAGCTAGTGGAGGTTTTGACCTATAGCTAAACAGAAGATATTTATGCACCTGACATGCAGATGCTGCATAAGCAGTTGGAGCTGGATTTCAAAAGAGAGCATTTAGTTAGAGCTGGATACGCAAGGGTTATTTAGAGCAAAGGCAATAAATAAAATCTCAAAGTGTGACATTATAGAGGGGAAAAAATGAAAAACAGGATTAATCCCCAAGCAAGCCCCAATTTGGAAATTGGGGAAATTAGTAGAAGCAGGAAAATTATTTGCTTTTGTAGATAATCTTGACCTGAGAAATAAGAGGAAAATAAGGATGGGACATCAGAATGTAGCGCTGCTTACGTGAGACTTGGACCCCAGATATTCTTTTAGTTGAAACAGGAAAACCCCTATTACCCTCTGTAGCCCAGAAAAGCCCCCCTAATGCACCTGTGTAGAGTGAAGCTATAATACATGCCTGATGTACTCGAAAGTCAATCTGAACCCTCCTTGTTTTCCGAAAAGTCAACCCTAATAGATCATTTTAGCCTAAAGAGACACACAGCAATCAAAGCTTGTCTTCAACTTTCTCCTTTTACTCTCAAAAACTCACTCTTCTTTCACATTCTTCAAATCACCACCTGAAGGAAATGGTTGGTAGCTGACTCCCTTATTAAGCTCTGAATTAAAGCTTTTCATTCACTCTCTTAGTAGTTTTACCTTTTTGACAAGAGTAACCAAGAGTGTGTGAATTGTGTGCATAGTGCTTTAAGGAATTTGATGGATTCTCTTATTAGCTTATGAAATAACGCATTTCCAATAATGATAACCTTAGATATGTTTTAAGACTCTATATTATATCTTTTATGTGACTTGATTTACTTGTACTTAGTTCTCTCAAGTCCTGGTTACAGTTCAATTATTAGAAAAATAGTATACAAAAAGTTCACCTCCTGTGACTTATGTGGAAATAACATTAAGCAAAAAACCAACAGTTAAATAAATATTCTAGTGACCAAGTTCTTTAAAGCAAACACTAGTATCTCAAGGTTTAAGACAATACATAGACCTTTGAATTATTAAAAAAAAAATAAGTGTTGTAATATTACAGGTAGTTTCTTTGTCTCATTTAGTTAAAAGGCTGAAACAGGAACTTAATTTCATGTTGCCATGAAATTTTATGCCTTGTACACAACAGATGCAAGATGTATTTCTTATCCTTCCTCTCTAAATAATATGAAATACTGAAGACAACGTGTAGTGTTTTCAAAAGCAGTCGCACCATTTTTTTCAAATGTTTGCAACTTTCCTGGAAAACAACAAACAATCAAAGAAATGGTATATTCTCTGGATTTAACTATTCTTTTTAATTCAACTTAAGCCAAAGATATTCGGAATTTCTGAGAAATTATTTCCACATTGCTTGGATGAACTCTTTAAATTGTCTTTAGATATAACATAGATGCCATCGGATGGTCATTTTCAATAGAAATGTCAATGAAATAGAAGAAATGGAAGTAAGATTGACATAGGAAGGGGACCTCATAGCAAATGAGGAATTGAAGATCGCATGCCATTTTTTACTTGCAAGCCTTTCTGCTTTAGAGTTGACTAACAGACCGTGTTGTAACGAGAGAGAATGCAGTGGAAACCAAGGAGAGCGTTAGGGATGAAATCTCCTCCAGCAGCGTGAGGGCCGTGCGGAGATGCGATGGAAAATGGCATGGTCAGGGAACATCGAAGGTTCACGGTGGTCGGACAGCATAGTGTAGGGATGCCACGCCATCTGCTTTCTCCAGCAACGGCCTGCCTGTAGTATCTAGGTGGTTGGGTCACTTAAGATTGGATTTTTGAATGTGCAAATAATGGAAGAAGAAAGGAAAATATGTCGGAGGTATGCAATCGTTTTCTGTGGCTGCTGTAACAAATTACTACAACTTGGTGGCTTAAAACAGTGCAAACTTATTCTCTCAGAGTTCTAGAGTTCAGAAGTCTCGTATCAGTTTTGCCAAGCTGAAATCTAGCTGTTGGCAAGTTCACCCTCCCTCAGAGACTCTATGGGGAAGATTTCTCATGCTTATTCCAGGTTCCAATGGCTCCAGGCATTCCTTGGCAGGTGCTCGCATCATTCTAATCTCTGCCTTTCACATCTCCTTCTCCTCTCTGAGTGTCAAATCTCCCTCTAACTTTCTCTTGGAAAAATACATGCTATTGCATTTAGCGTCCATGTGGATAATTCAGAATAAGTTCTCCAGCTCAGAATTAATTTTATTGGCAAAGACCCTTTCTCCAAATAAGGTGACATTTCCAGGGATTTGGACCTTATCATGTTGAGGGCCATTATTAGCCTATACAGGATAACTTTTAAAAGATTTGGTTTCAATAATAAATATATGTTGGACCTCAAGTTAGATAAAAAAGGAAGAAGATGGTCGATATATGGAGAAGCCAGTTGTTAATACTATCATTAATGTATTGAGGGATCTAAAAACCAGGCTCAAAACTATACAGATTATTTTAATTTATGTGAAAAATGAATAAATACTAATGTATGTAGACCCATCTATAACATGTCACACAAATATATTAGCAATGATTATTTCTTGTTGGTGCCGTTAGGGTGATTTTTATTTTATATTTATTTAGTTAGTGCTTTCTCCATATTTAGCATAAACGAAATTAAATTTTTAAAAAGCTGGCGTTGTTTTATCTCACGTATGAAGACTTTTTGACTCCTGATGGAATCAAATAGTATTCACCTAAAATAGTTGGAATAAAGTCTAGCATTGTGTATCAAGCCAGAAACAATCCCCATTTAACTGAGGTCTGCGTCTTAAGTTAGAACAACAGTAGCTTCTTAAACGTAAGAGTTTGTCATTCTGGGATGAAACGCCCTGCAGTCCTGACCACCTGTGGATTCGAATATCAATAACCAGATAGTAGAGGGAGCAGCCTTAACCTTGTCAAGAGCTTCGCACTTTGCTTTTCCTCCCTTAAATCCTTCTCGGCTGCTGGTAGACATCATTCTTCAGCTTCCGCTTGATCTCAGTGGGAGTCTCTGACTTGAGCTTAGGTGTCGGTTATAAAGCACCTAAAACTGCAGATGAAAAGGATATCGCTGCAAAACACTAATGAGCATTATAATGATAAGTAGTCTAAGCACCGAGATGTTTGCTGGCATCAGTAACCGGGAATAGGTGCTTTGAATATAAAACTGTCAAAAACACTTAGTTTGGGAAGCGTTTTAGAAAAGTTAGTAAAAAGGCATTGCCTTGAAGTGCTGTTAGTCTAATTCTTTTTTAAAATCAGGAAAGAAATTACACCATGACCTAAAGCAAGCAAACAGAATAAGAATGGTAATTTGGAGCCATATCGATTCAAGGGAATGGAATTGAATGACAAAAGTCTAAGTCAGGTAAAAGATAACATAATTAAACTGATTTCCATGGAGACATAGCAAGATGGATTTTAGAGAGGATCATTATTGACGGGCTGTGTTTTAAAAAAAGACAATTGCATTAGTATGTAACTCCATCATTATTATATATTGATGAAATTAATCTGTTTGCTTTTCAAAGATGGTACAGACACACTTAATGTCTGCCATTTAGTTTTTTCATAACTAGAAAAATATTTGCACTCTTGATTTTGTAGGCATCATGTGATCTTGATGCAGACAGTAGCCATGAGATAAAACTGTCAGCACTCACATCATTTTTTCAGTGCATCATTGCCCTTCGAGGTTCTTATTTGTTGTTTTACAAAATGTTAGCAGAACCTCAAAGTGACAATGTTCTCATTACTTTTAAATAAAATGAAGAGCATGTTCTGATCATGCTCATGGGTGCTCGTCTCTGAATTTATTGACATTTTAAATTCAAATGTCAAACTTAATAATGATACAAGAGAATGTTTTCATAATGAATAGATCAAACTTAATAATGATACAAGAGAATGTTTTCATAATGAATAGAATACATTCATTATGTATAGGACTTTTTGAAAGCAGATTATGGTCAGTGGGTTAATAAAATGCAAAAACTTGGAGATGACTTTGGACAATATAATTTTGTATAAAATTTTCAGAAACATAAATTCTGTTTTTAACAAAGGACTGTAGCTTACTCTCAATTACTCCTACCCAGATAAATGATCTCTAAAATGACGTGGCTACATGAGATCACTGTTACTGATCGCTGGGTGAGGTAGAAAGATACTCACACATCAGATATTTGAAGGAGGAAAAGGATTTTTACCTACATTTATAGTGATGGCTGTACTCCTCAAAATTTCTGTGTAGAAATAATTGATAATCGATGTTTTTTTCTCCTCTAAAT
The DNA here is from genome assembly GCA_028627145.1 of Eidolon dupreanum. Classification (NCBI taxonomy): domain Eukaryota; kingdom Metazoa; phylum Chordata; class Mammalia; order Chiroptera; family Pteropodidae; genus Eidolon; species Eidolon dupreanum. Next base: position 9,439 of record JAQQSQ010001345.1, read on the forward strand.
CCATTTAAAATAATGCCACTGATAGAAATAAATGCAGTCCAAAAATTTCAAGGGGATAGGTGCTTTCTGTTGCTTTAGAATGTATGTGTTTAGGTGTGAAAAAATAGGAAGTTTCCATTCAACACCTGCCAGGTATAAGCTGGGTGATGCTAGGCATAAGTTAAATTATTTTTTCTTTTCTCGAAATTGGGGGGAAAAGACAGGTTATTTGTAGGTTTTTTAAAAAAATGGTCAAATGCATCTTTTTAAATTGTAGCAATGTAAATGAATATAAGCATCTTTAGTATTTAAAAATATTGTGGGAATCAATCACTAAATCTGATTTTAAAACATCTCTGAAGGTGCACAAATACAAGTTACTATAATGGTGACATTTGGGATGCTAGTAGGCAAATACTATGATATATATGTGAGAAGGTAGATTGTTTTGAAATAAAAGAGAAAAAGTAAACCAGTCAGAAACAGACAGTATAGTAGAGTTGTGAAAAGTGTGAACTAGCTTCGTGTCTTCGGGCAAATCATTTTCCTTCTGTGCCTCAATTTCCTCATCTGTAAAACAAGGGTAGTTATGCCGGCCTCAAAGGATTGTTCTGAATATAAATACATGTAAAAAACTAATAACAGTGCCTGGGAGACAGTAATTTCTCAGTAGTGGTTAGCTATTGTTATCTGAATTTTTGCTAAAATTAAATTATCTTTGCAAAGGATCCATATTTCTAATTAATATTTGGGAGTGTTGGCTGGGTTATTTTAATAGGCCCTTAAAAATCAATGTGTTCAAACCTGTAATTATCGGGTTCAGCATTAGTACTCTTCTCTACATGTTAACTGTCAACAACCAACCAAGAAAACCTTTGGCCAAGCAAAGCTGTTCATTAGAACTAATTCTATGATGGAGAATACTACTTTAGTAGAATCCCAGTATAGTCTCAGATCGGAGAGTTCAGGGGAAGATGTCGCTATTGATTGAAAGGTGGGAAACTGATTGAGAATGGACAGAGTCAATGACACGATCGTTTGGGATTGATGGATAAGGATGGGGAGAGGGAGGTTAAAGTGAACCATGATACAGAAACTTGTCTGATAAGCAAGCCCTTTGCCCATGTGAGTGATCTATTGTCCAAAAAAGAGAGCTGCTGGCTCAGATGGAAAACTACCTCTATAAATTAATTTTTCAAAATTTATAAAGCAAACAGTGAAAAAGTTTATGAGTTATATAACTTTATACAACTGACCAAGAGTTTCATGGAACAAGTGGCTAAGCCATTTTGACAGAGATAGTGATCTTGATTCTCAAGTCTCAAGTTCTCTTCTGAATTGATGTCATGTCCATCTGCTAGGTGGCAAAGATGGAAGCAGTTCTTCTCTTGTCCTCATTTATGTTCCTAATTTATCGTCAGCTATCTAGCAGATATTTACTGAACACTATATCCTAACAATGTTGTTAGATGCCATGCCTAGACTACTTCAGTATCTTCTTAACTTTTTCCTCAGTCTCAATGCTAACTTCCCTTCAGACAATGTCTATACAATTATTGGAATGTAATTGTAATATGTTCACTCTGTTGTTTAATTTTCTCTTTGTTTATGGTACAAAACATGTTCTCTTTATCGAGGAGTGAAGGGTCTTTATAAGTTGTATCATGGCTAGTTTTACAGCCTTAACTCCTCCATACTCCGACTATAAATCCATTTCATGCTTATTTTTTTCTTTTGGATCTTTGTTCCTAGTGAACGAGGCTATTTCCCTGATGTGTTCAGGCCAATGATTTGTGAATACCCATATTGTGACAAATAACAATGCCAGAAGTAACCGTGGTGTTTTGGCTGAATTGAAGCTGAGAGTTGGGTAATACTGATGAGAAAAATTAGATGATACTTCAGCTCCATGTGTTCATTTTTGCAAGTAATTTTAAGTTGGTGGAGTGGAGGCGAATTCCGTCCACCACTGGTAACATGACTGATAGACTTTTGTCACTCCAGCAGAGGCTTAGCTGTGGAAGGCAATGGAGAACCCAAAAAGTGAATGACCTTAAGGGAATAAATAGTCTAGTTGGTCAATAACAATATATAGGATTGAGGTAAATTTATGAATCATGGTCATCATGTAGGTGTTGATGTCTTGGGCCAATGTCACATGGGAGTGGTGATAGTGTATAATAAGGGTAATTATAAAACGGTGGGCACATATAAGCCATATTTTAAGATTCTGAGCTACATTTCAGGAAGCTCATATCCTATAGTGTTTCCATCCAACCAACTTTCAACAGAAGAATTAAAATGATTGTTCTTTTTGTAGTTGATTTGGAGGGGACTGCAAGGCGTAGACATCTCATTGACTGGTGGTCTAAAGGTATCGATGATAAGTGTGATGGAACGTCCTGTAGTAGACTTTAGTCCCGCGATGAAAGGCCACTTAGTGTCATACCTTTGTCTAACACAGTGCCCAGGAAGGAGTAGGTGTTTGATGAATGTTTATTAAAGAACAGAATGAAGAAAGAAAGGAGGAGAGGAAGGAACAGAGACAGGGGTAGAGAAAGGGTTAAAGGAAGCAAGAAAGGAATGAAATATTTTAGGGTGTTAGAAAAAAAATGAAATTGACAAGAAGGAAAGGAGCTGCTGTATTTAAAAACCAGCGACAGTTCTATATCATATAGATAGAATTCTTACCCATCACATGAAGATAAAGTGGATATTTTAACCTTTTCATTATGTGAAGTGGATTCAAATATGTGAAAGTTGCTATTCATGAGAAAAATCTCAGATATAATTGCAGATTTTATGACTTGCTATGAACTATTTAAAAATATTATTTAGAATTGGCAAGGATGTTTTAGGGAAGAATAGCTAAGTAAGGAAAAGTATATATGAACTGCAGTACAAATTAAAATAAAAGGGGACATTTGAACTCTACTTAGGTCGTTAGGTTAGGAAACCCCACTTGCTTTTTCTTGTTGTTTGTTTCCTTCATTCATCTTAATGACAGTAATAGAAATGTTTAGTTTAGGCTTTGCCCTTTCAGACCGAGAAATGAAATGTTTATTATTGCAAAACTCATCATAAAGTAAAATAATTCCTAAACTTTTAATAATTTCTGTAAGGTTGACATATTTGGTCAGCAAAGGCGCTCTTATAAATTTCATGGTCCTTGGGCAGGTTTGCTTAATTCAAATGGGACCATTTTGGAAATTATAAAGCTCCCATCTCTTTCTCTTCCCACATATATTAAGCTAGTAACTATCCACCCCAAACATGTCTTATTAGAGTCATCGTCTACAGTTTGAACTTTTTT
>JAQQSQ010001346.1:0-12730 GCA_028627145.1 Eidolon dupreanum
GGCTGGTCCCACACCCACATGTGGCAGTTGAGAATCAAGAGGAATGTCTCGGCTTCAAAGGTACCCCCTGAGAAGCAAGGGGTCCCAGCCAGAAAGTGGAGTCCCCACAAATCTGGCTGTGAAAATCAGTAGCGATTCCACCCAGATGAGTCAGAGGGCTGCTATAGACCCAGACATCTTCTTAAAGTGCCTGCGTAAAGACTCACTCAAACACTCACCCTAAGCTCCAGTGAAGGGACAGCAGCTCAAAAAATGTGAGGGACATTGGGGAGGAACTGAATGGTCTGGCATCAAGGTGAGGGCTGGAGGGGCAGCTCTCTCCCAGAAAGAAGTGCTGGCACAGCCACTGTTCCTCTGTTGAGCCCTCCCCCACACAGCTGGAAGGAGCAAGCGGGCACCAAATCTGAGTCCCCATCAACTTGGCTAAATGTGCCCCACCCTGGTGATTCCCTGAGACCCCAGCCTATCCAACCCATGCACCAGCCAGACCTCTTTCAGCAGCTGTTCCTCACCAACACCCTGCCTCAGCTCATGCTGCAGACTTTCCTAAAATCCCTCAGAAGTCCACAAACCCCAAACGAGCAGTGGCAGGCCTTGGCTTGCCCTGTACCTCTTGCTTAGCAGCCCCAGGCACTAGTGACAGCCAGCCTCACTTCACAGCATAGCCTCTCCCGGGCGCCTCAGTGTCCGGAACAGGCAGTTACCAACCACAGATCACTTTGTAGGTCCTACCAGGTGGCCCTGGGCCAGGTACAGGCTGCGGTTGACCTGGGCCTGCACAGGAGCCCATCCCAAGAGGACCCAAACTAATACACTTGGTGGCTGGCTTCAGACGACATGGGAGCACAGCCCAATTAGCTCCACAAATGACATACCTAAACAGTGCACTCAGCAGGCATCAGGGCCCCACTAAAAGGGAATCTGACTCCATGGACTCAGCCCCCACACAACAGCTGGCCTGCTGTAGTAACAGCTAGTCTTCATAGCCTGTCAACCTGAGGGTTAATCCCACCCACAGACGTGCCAACAGCAATCAAGGCTCAATTACAACAGGAGGGCGCACACAACCCATACGAGGGACACTCCCTGCTGGAGCATCTGGCTCAGGTGAGCAGAGAGTCTGCACCATTGGTCCCCACACGACACCTACTACCTAAAGCCAGTCTACTAAGACCAGGAGACACAGCAACCCTACCAAATACATAGGCACAAACACAGAGAAGCTGCCAAAACGGGGAGACAAAGAAACATGTTCAAATGAAAGAACAGAACAAAGCCCCAGAAAAAGAACTAAACAAAATGGAGGCAGGCAATCTACTAGATCTGGAGTTCAAAACACTGGTTATAAGGATGCTCAATGAACTTAGGAGAAGAGTAGATAAACTCAGTGAGAGCTTCAACAAAGAGGTAAGAAATATAAAAATGGAGATTAAAAATAAAGTCAGAAATGAAGAATACAATAACCGAAATGATGACTACATTAGATAGAATCAACAGCAGATTAGATGAAGCAGAAGATTGAGGTAACTATTTGGAAGACAAAGTAGCAGAAAACACACAGTTGGAACAGCAAAAAGAAAAAAATAATTTTTTTAATGAGAATAGTTTAAGGGACCTCTGGGACAACATCAATTATAACAACATTCACATCACAGGGATACCAGAAGGAGAAGAGAGAGTGCAAGGGATTTAAAACCCATTTGAAAAAATAATGATGGAAAACCTCCCTAACCTGGTGAAGGAAATAGAACTATAAGTCTAGGAAGTGCAAAGAGTCTCAAACAAGATGAACCCAAAGAGGCCCACACCAAGACACATAATTAAAATTAAAAGGTTAAAGACAAAGAGAGAATCCTAAAAGCATCAAAAGAAAAGCATCTAGTTACATACAAGGGAGCTCCCATAAGGCTGTCAGCTGATTTCTCAAAAGAAACTTGGCAAGCCAGAAGGAACTGGCACGAAATACTCAAAGTGATGAAAAGCAAGAACCTATAATCAAGATCACTCTATCCAGCAAAGTTATCATTTGGAATGAAGGACAAAGAGCTTCTCAGACAAGAAAAAGCTAAAAGAGTTCATCACCACCGAACCAGTCTTACAAGATATGTTAAAGAGACTTCTTTAAGAAGAAAAAAGCAGACCAAAAATGAGAATAATAAAATGGCAATAACTATATATCTATCAATAATTATTTTAAAGGTAAATGGATTAAATGTTTTAATCAAAAGACATAGGGTAGCTGAATGGAGGAAGAAAACAAGGCTCATCCATATGCTGTCTACAAGAGACCCACTTAAGATTGAAAGACACACACAGACTGAAAGTAAAGAGATGAAAAATGATATTTCATGCAAATGAAAATTTTTTAAAAAGCTGGGGTAGAAATACTTATATAAGACAAAATAAACTTTAAAACAAAGGCTGCAACAAGAAACAAAGAAGGAGATTTCATATATAATAGCCAAGATGTGGAAGCAAGCTAAGTGTCCGTCAACAGACAACTGGGTAAAGACGTGGTACATATATATAATGGAATATTATTTGGACGCAAAAATAGAATGAGATCCTGCCATTTGAGACAACATGAATGGACCCAGAGGATAAATAAAATAAATCAGACAGAGAAAGGCAAATGCCATAAAATTTCACTTGTATATGGAATCTAAAGAACAAAATAAATGAATAATCAAAACAGAAACAAACTCACGAAGCTGAAAACATTTACTGTCTGCCCCTTTATAGAAAAAGTTTGCCGACCCCTGCTCTACATCTAATGAAATACGCACTTTCTTTGATGGTTCTGTTGGAGAGTTCCTTCTCTTAGTCTGGTTTTTAACTGGTTTTTAACAAGGCCTCGTCATTTGCCTGGTCTTTGACACCCATAGAATGATTACACTGGGCATGCGGCAACCACAGGCAAACACATCTGGGCGCTAACACGTCTGCTGTCCTCCCAGGGGCTGGACTGACAACAATGACATCCTGCTCTTTTGCTTTCTTAAAACCAGTATTGTCTGTACTGTGATGACAATTCCCCCATCCCGCTTCAACACAAATGTATGTTGCAACTACTCAACTCTGCTGCTATAAGGTTAGAGCAGACATAGACATTTGGTAAACAAACAAGCATGGCTGTGTATTACAATAAAACTTTATTTACACACTCCTGGGTATATACCCAAAGGAGGTGAAAGCAAAGTCTCAGATATTTGTACATCTATGTTCACAGCAGCATTACTCACAATAGACAAGAGACGGAAACATCCCAAGTGACCATCAAATGATGGATAAATAAAACATGGTATATACACACGGGGGAATATTCTTCAGCCATAAAAAAAGGAAATCCTGTCACATCTTGCGACATGGATGAATCTTAAGGACATTATCCAAAGAGAAATAAGCCAGTCGCAAAAGGACATATGCTACGTGACTCCACTCAACTGTTAAAGTCTCAGAAACAAAAAGTAGCATGGCGGTTCCCAGGGGCAGCGGGGAGACGAAAGTGGGGAATTGTTATTCGATGGGTACAGAGTTTGTTTTGCAGGATGAAAAGTTCTAGAGATCTGCTGCACAGCTCTGTACATTTAAAAACGGTTAAGATAATAAATTTTAAGTTATGTATTTTTACCACAATAATAAAAATAAGCAATGACCCAAGATGAACAAGCTCTGGAGATGTAATGTACGCTACTGGGTTATAGTTAACAATAGGTATTTATTGTCTACTTGAAATGGGCTAAGAGGGTAAATAATAAGTGTTGTCATCACACACACACAAAAAAAATGACGGCAACTATGTGAGGTGACGGATATGTTAATTAACTCGACTGTGGTGATTATTTCATAATGTATAAGTATACCAAAGCATCGCGTGTACACCTTAAATACATACAATGCTTAATTGTCAATTATATTTCAATAAAGCAGGCCAGGCAGAAAGCAATGACGTACTGCCACATGCTACAACACGGATGACCCTCAGCAACATAATGCTAAGTGAAATAAACCAGACACAGAATGACAAATATTATATGACTCCACTTATACGAAATATCTAGACTAGACGAATTAGAGACATAGATTATAGGTGCTGGGGGGCTCGGGGACAGGAAGTCGCTGTCTCATGGGAGCAGAATTTCTGTTTAGGGTAATAAAAAAGTTTTGGAAATAGTTGTGATAGTTACACAACGGTGTACTCGATGCCACTGAATCGTACACTTAAAATGGTTAAAATGGCAAATTTTATGTTATGCATATTTTACCACAATTTTAAAACCTTGAATTTTTAAAAAAAAAAAAAAAAAACTTTATTTACCAAAATAGGGGCTGGCTGTAGTTTACTGACCTCTGACCCAGTTTCCTACAATCTCGAAGTGATGCTTCCTGTGCATTATTACCCCCGAATTACCCCCAGTGCAGTAGAGACGAGGTGATAAGTACCTCCCACGAGCTCTGTAACCCCGTCCCTGTGCTGTCATTTCCTTACAGAGATACGGATGTACATGTGGAACGTGGAGGAAGATGTATTTATAGTCAGTTGTGTGACCTTAAAATGCCTCCAAACTATGTCACTGTGCTGTGCACCTAAGACGAAACACAGGCAGTGTGAAGACTGATGGTGTGGGGGACGCGGTCTCCGCTCACTGCATCACTCTGTCTCGTCACTTCACCCTCTGGACCTCAGTCCGGTCAGGTGAGTCTCATCTGCTGGCTGCATTATGGCCTGCACTGGCGGGCATGAAGCTTACAAACAAGAATGTGTGAGATGCCATTCGTGGATGGCTGCCACCATCCTTAGGCACAGTTTCATCCGGAAGAATAAACATCCAAGTAGAAATAGACATGAAACGTGAAGCTTGAAATCATGATTCGGTGTATAACAACCTGCAAACCGGTGTGGGCTTTATTAGGCAGTTAATAAAAATAAATCAGGGTGGTGTTTTTAAAGTGACTTCTCATGTGTTGTGGTTGCTTCTCGGGCACACGGTAAATTAACTGTGAAGTGCTACTTCCTGCTGTTTTTTTACCCCCTCAGATATAAAGGGGTTATAAGGCTAAAGAATGCAGACATGCATTATGTCTGCAGAAATCATAAAAAAAAAAAAAAAAAAAGATCAAATGTAATGTTTTCTTTCAACATGGACAACTGCTTTGAGATCTTTCCATTCAAGCAGCCCTGAACACAGCCTGCAGCGCTTGCCAATTACTCCTGACAAATACCATTTGGGCCTGAGTGATGTTGTAAGTGAAATAAAACAGTGGGAGGAAAACACCAGAACATGATAAAAGGCATTTTTCTTGGTCTGCTGAGAACGTGCTGTAAGTTGTATGTTCAGGAGGTAAGGCCTCTCTTCTTGCCAGCGAAGGACCCCCGTGTGATCTTGAGTTCTAAGGTGACTTTTGTTTGACAGTAATAGGACGGGAAGACAAATCAGAGTTTTCATGTCCCTCAAAAGAGAATCAGCTCTTTTTTTCCCTGCACAAAGAAAAAAAAAAAGGTAGATAATAAACAAAGGCAGGGACACTGGGTGCTGCTCCCGTCACTCTGCACAAATCTGAGGTAACGGGTGAGAACGATGCCTGCAATCGGCCTGGCCAGACCAGGACGCCCGCAGCCCCACCGGGCTCCGACCAGGAGCCTGGGGCACGTCAGCACCCTCCGCAGCAAACCAAAGCCACAGGAAAGCAAAGGCCCGGTCTGGTCTTCCCCACGCCCCATCTTCCTGAAGTTTCCTCCTCTCGGGAGGTCTTCCTGTCCCAGAACCTATGGATGGCCTAAGACAAGGAAAAAGAAGTCTGTCTCCACTACCATCACCTCGGTCCATAAGACCCCAATGAAGCCTGTCCTTACACTTGACCTTGGTGCCACAGGGAATCAGGGGGTGGCCCATGGAAATGCCCAGAGGAAGCTGTGCCGGCATGCAGCCCACGTGGCATCAAGCAGACCAGGACTGTGTTCCGTGTCCGGCACGTGCCCTGCAGCCAGCAAACGTGCCCGCCACATAACTGACTGGCTGTAAGGCAGCTTTGCCGAAAAAGAGATAAAATCATGAAATGTAAAAGAGGGACATCTAATAAAACATGAAAAAAAAAATGGATAACCAAATTAAGATGTTATCACAAAATACAAAACACGTGAATACGTTTAAAACATGTGCAGATTCATGGCACTACAGCACAAGTGACCGGCCTTGTTTTGTGGACCGGACCCAAGCACTTGCCTTCGTTCTTGGGGACATGGGGGTTCGACTCTGCACCCTCCAAGAAGCGCCTCGGCCTCACCTCCCCCTCCCAGTGTAGTGGGTTTTCAAAATAAGAAACGAGCTCTGGGGGCGAATCATCATTATCTGGAAGAAACGCTATTTTAAGGTCACCACTGAAGAGACCACTAACTATAAGGCTGCACGAGATTTATATGTCATATAAGAATGGCAGCAACTGAGAGAACTTCATCAATGAAGAAATGAAACCAAACCCCCACCCTCTAAAAAACTGTCAACCGGTTACCTTCTTTTTTTCATGGCAAAATTGCCTCGTGCCCGATTAGTTATGGCAAAAATGTCTGCTGCAAAGATGCTACAGCGAAACCACTCAGAGCCGACTGAGCTCAGCCCGGTCTGTGCTCTTGGGCAGGGAAGGGACTTTGCTGGCTGACCTGTGAGCCGAGCTTTCTTCATCTGCCGGCAATGAGGGACTCGGCCGTGGGTGGCACCCATCAGGTGCCGGGCCGGCCCCCAGCGGCTACGCAGTCCCCGGAAATGCCACGTGGACGCGTTCTGAGGCACAGCGTGTCCAACTTCCATGGGCACACACACCTCGTCACGAGGCGGGCTCCGATTCGGCCAGCCCGGGGTGGCGCCTGAGAGTCTGAGTTTCTAACAAGCTCCCCGGGAGTCTGATGCTGTTGGTCTGCGGTCACCCTTTAGGGAGCAGGATTCTAGGACAAGTGACCCCAGTAAAAGACACCGACAGCGCTCACTTAGCTTCCTGAGGGACACCTTTTGGTGGCAGTGGCCTCCCCTATAGTCTCTTCCCACTAGTAACCTATAAAAGAAGGAAGATGGATTGTAATGGTTCCCAGTATGTCGCTCCTGCCGTAGCAGAGACTCTGCATTCCGAGTGAAGAGACGGAAAACTTCCTCTCACACACTTCTGCTGACGGCTGTGTCCCTGGGAACCCGTGTCCCCCGGGCTGTGCTGTGGCCACCTGCCCTGAACACAGAACCACAGCAGACGCAGCCCGTTCTCCCGACCTGAACGTGCTTTGGCAAGATGCTGCCCACGGCAGCCGCCACCAGCAAGGTAAGTCCCATCAGATAAACGGTCGTTTGCAGTTTTCTTTGCTCTTCCAATTAAGGGGGGAAAATCCTTCAAAACTGCAGTAAGGGCCTCGTCCAGGTCTTGCTAGCAAGCTAAGGAACGGAAATGCCAAAGAGAAGACGGGCATCCGCTCCAGGCAAAGCCAAACTGTGCATGAACGGCAGGACGTGTAGGAAAAGATGGGCGTCGGCAGGGGAAACCATGACAACGGCGCCCCACGTCTGCGAGCTGCTTCCATCTTGACCTAAGGTCAGATAACCTTAGGCCACCTGTGAAAGTCCAGCAGGCCGAAGAGATCATGCCAGATGAGGCCACCCACGTGGTCGCTCTGTGCCGTCGTGTGAGGTCACCTCCCCTCGCCAGCCGTCGGGGATCTGGAGTCTGTCTGGTGTCGTCCCCGCTCTGCCCCAAAGCCCTGCCCCGGCTCAGACAGACGCACGCCAACAACCACCTCCACGCCGGTGCTCCTGCCACCCAGGAGAAATAGCTCCCTCCCAGCTCTCCACGCAGACGCACCACTTTCTAATTCCAGAAACATCTGCAGCAGAGGGCTCACAGGGGTCGCGCCCCTTCCTCTGTGTGGGTGGTTAACTGAAACTCCTTCAAAGTGACCCCTCCTGTTTGCCTGCAGGTGGGGACCTGAGTCTACCTGCTAACAATGACAGAGATCAAAATCTGTGACCTGGTGCGAGCAATTCTCTTTCTCCGAAGAGAGTGCTAAATGTGGACATTGGTTTACGGCCGCTGCAGACAGAAACAGGGCAGTTACTGCATCCTACCACCTGCCCTCTCCCCTGAGCCCACCGCACCTGGCCAGTCCCTCCTCTGACAGCAGTCACCTTGAATTAATGTTTATCCGCCTGTGTTTCTCACCCAAGGAGGTCTCAAGGCCCACAGGAGACCATAATGTCTGCATTTTATCCCAGTAGCAACACACAGCGTTGTTTTTGTCTTGTGTGGCTCCTACTAACGTCGGGGTGTGGGGGAAAACAACGACACCGTGGCCTGATTCCGACGGAGCTGCAGTCAGGCGTGCTCAGCCGGACAGTCCTCTCGTGCCATCAAGTGTACAAAAGTGGAAGTGTCTGGAGCAAAGGCCCACCGCGACCCAGAGACCCACTCTGCGTTTTTCAGGACGAGACCCAAACACCTGGGAGCCTTACAGGTGTGGCTTGTTTCGAAAGGAGACCCGGGAAAAGGACTAAAGTGTCCGAGCCCCAGAGTGGTCTGGCCACGCACATTTAGCTGCACTGGCTGAACCAGACGTTAAAGCCCTCGAGCTTTGGATTAATCTGTACTCGACATGGATCAGTCCTATGTGAAAGACTGTTTAGGCAGCATAAACCGGTCTGGTAGCATAGAGTCACCTGGGAGCTTCAGGCCCCCCCGAGAACTTGCCACACCCCAGAACAATTCCATCAGGCTATCTGGGGTGAGACCCCCGTCTCGGTCGTTTTAAAGCTCCGCACGTGAGAGGGAGGTGACCTGGCGAGACGGAGGGCTAGGAGGTCCCAATGCTCATCTCCCCCCACAAAAACAACAAAACAATAAACAACTACGAACCAACCACAATAGCTCAGGGAAAGTTCTGGACTATAATGAAGCAGCAGCAAAAATCCCACAGGGCTCAAAAATGGAGATGGCCGCATGGAAGAGTACAGGCAGCGTTTTACCTGCGTCCCCCCATCCTCAGGTCAAGAGCAGTTTGAGGCCACGGGGATCCCCCCAGAGGAATCTCACCACACAGGGGAAAGGAGAGCAGGAGAACCCCACAAGCCTCGGCACTGTGCGTGTTTGCAGCCTTTGCTACTGAGGTCGCCCACGGGCTACACGAAGGCTGATCCCAGCTGACACAGCTGCCCGGGGTCCCCACCAAGCGTCCCCTCCCCGGTTCTGGAGCTAACGCCGGGGTAAGACCTCAAGCACCCCAGTGGCTGCTATGCCCTGCTCTCTGGGATCGGGGCCTCACCACGCAGAAGGGAGCTGCCGTACCCGGAGCCTGGCCTTCGGTCACAGGTCACAGCTTAGTCTCACCTTGACCAGGGCAGCCTGTGCTGCCCTGAGCCCCACCCCCATGCCCTAGGCCATGCTTTCACCATTACCAGGACAACGCTGACCCTGCCCTGAGCACCACCCCAGGTCCAGGTCCCGGCTACGAACCAGCATTGTGAGGCTGTTGCTGCTTCTGTCCTGAGCCGGGGCCCTGGGTCCCAGGTCAAAGCTCTACCCTGTCTGCCAGGGGCCGCGCCACTGCCGAGCCCTGCTCCGTGGATCCTAACGTGCGGCTGAAATAAGGGACGTGCTGCTGCTGTGCTGCAACTGTCACCCGGGGCTGGGACTTTGCCCGCCATCCGCAGGCCGTGCTGCTGCAGCACCGACCCCCTGACCCTGGACCCGCTGCTGCACCCTGCCATGCCAGGTCCCGGCAGGAGCGACTGCGGTGACACCCAGAGACCCACTCCTTGGCTCCACGGAAGACGTGCATATGCCTGCACCTGAGACACCGGTGCTGCTGCCACAGGGGGTGACCTGTGCCCCAGGACCCAGACACTGTGCTAATCCCACAGACCAAAGAGACCACCCACGTTGTCACTCTGTGGTATTGTGTGAGGTCACCTCACACGAGCGGCTGAAGAATACAATGAATGAAATGACAAATGCAATGGAGAGCTTCAACAGGAGGCTCACTCAGGCAGAAGAAAGAATCTGAGAACTTAGAAACAGATCTCTTGATGCTATCCAGTCACAGGAGGAAAAAGAAGGAAGAGACAGAAAGCTTATTTCAAATATAAAGGCTCTAACTTCCCAGGTACATGAAGCTCAAAGGTTCCCTAACACATACAACCTGAAGAGATCTCCACCAAGACATATTATAATCAAGCTCTCAAATATCAGAGAGAGAGAATTTCAAAAACAGCGAAGGAAAAAAGACTCCCGAGGGAACCCCAACAAGGCTCTCCGCAGATTTCTCCACAGAAACCTTGCAGGCTAGGAAAGAGGAGATGGTAATATTCGAAATGCTCAAGGGAAAACATTTTCAACCAAGAATACTTTAACCGACACAGCTGTCCTTCAAAAATGGAGAAATCTAGACTTTCCCAGACAAACAAAAGCTGAGGGAATTTATCACCATTAGACCTGCCTTCTGAGAAATGCTAAAGGGAGTTCTTCAAACTGCAACAAAAAGACTTTAAGTCAAAAACTGTACCACGAGACAAAGAATGTCATTAAATAATAACAAAGAGGTCAACTCCTCAAGAAGATATAACAATTGTAAACATACATGCACCCAAATTGAAGCACCTAAATATATTAAACAATTATTAACAGATCTGAAGGCAAAAATAGACAGCAATGCAATAATAAGGGAATTCAATACTTTCAACAATGGGTTGATCATTCAGAGAGAAAATCAATAAGGAAATAATGGAGTTGAATGACACTTTAGATCAGTGGTCCCCAACCGTTTTGGTGCTCCTGTGAGAATCTAATGCCTGATAATCTGAGGTAGGGCTGAGGCAGTGATGCTAGCGCTGGGGAGCAGCTGCAAATACAGATGAAGCTTCACTCACCCACTGCTCACCTCCTGCTGTGTGGCCCGGTTCCTAACAGGCCACGGACCGGGGTTTGGGGACCCCTGCTTTTGACCAAATGCAGCTAACATACATATAAAGATCATTCCAACAGCAGCAGAACATACATTCTTCTCAAGTGCACATGAAACATTCTCCAGGATAAATCACGGTCTGTGGGGTGGTCTGTCCACAACTGGGCCGCACAGCAGGTGAGCGGCAGGTGAGCAAGTGAAGCTTCATCTGTATTCGCAGCTGCTCCCCAGCACCCAGCATCACTGCCTCAGCTCCGCCTCAGATTATTGGACATTAGATGCTCATAGGAGCACTGGTCCCTGGTGCCATAAAGGATGGGGACCGCTGCTCTGTGGAATGTGAGTCGCCACAGTGACCAGTGACAGGAGGGGGGCTTGGCCTGCAGGGGCTCTGCTGCTGGGTTCCTTGTTGCCCTCTGCACAGTGAGGTCAGGGAAGTCACCATTATGATGTAAAATCAAGGCAAAATAGAACCAACCCTTTTAAAGGGGTCGGCCCCCATTCTGTACCTTAGGGCTGAGGCTGCCACTTGCCTCTCTTCCGACAGCCTCTCTCTCACTTTCTTATTCTTTCTGGAATACAGTTTGGGAAGCTCGTCTGGATCCCACATTGCAGTGGAAACTCCACTGGAATCAGCAAGAAAACAGGGTCCTAGTGCTAACTCCATGGCCCAGAGCAAGCTCCGCAGTCTCTGGGGGCTTCGATCACAAAATGAAGGGTCCAAGGGGATCATCTCGATCCCTTGTGCCCCAGCCCCGATACTCCATGTATTCAGAGGCCAGGCCTCGGATCCACACCATCCAGGTAGGGTCAAGGCTGCCTAACGCTTCGTACCAAGAGCCCACGAAGTGACCGCTGGAACCTCGGGGTGAGGGTGCAGGCCTCCTCCTCCGGAAACCTCCGGAAACCTCCGCAGCTGGTGGTTCACAAACTCGGAGCACCCCGACTCACCCAGCTGGCGAGCCGGAAGCACGCGCCCCTGGACTAGCCCGAGGTTCTGACACAGTGGGCGTGGGGTGGGCTGTCTCTGAAGGCAGGGTCAGGAGGCGACATTCTGACAAACGTGCTCTCAGTAAAGGCTCTGACCGCCTGTGAGCGAGGGGAGCCCCCCTCCCCCATCGCTCTGCACTGACTGGATACCCTCAACCACCTGCACCTCCTGCTCTGAGCCCCTTCCTCTAACGCGTGGCTCTCGGGGAACGAGTTGTCATTTCTGAAGACAGGTTCCCTGGGCCCCGTGTAGTGCTAAGGAGACTCTGCTTACCGAAGTAGGCATTGGGTCGTGCCAGGAAGGAGAGTCAACAGGAAAGAGTCAGCCACGTTCCCTTCCAAGGCTGACCAACCTGGCTACACTGGGACTTTACACGGTTCTCTCAGCAGGTGAGGCCAGGTGCCTGTCTCAGCCTGCGTGCACCTTTCCCAGACACAGTGCAGGGTGTATGAGCATGAGGGGCATGGGGTCTGGAGGCTGACCACAGTCTGAATCCCAGCTCTGCCCCTTAGCCACTGTATGACTCCCGTGATAACTTTACCTCCACACACTTGTTTCCATATTTACAAAATCAGGAAAGTATTACCTTGACAGACCACCGTAAGGATGAAATGAGGTGGTGAGTGTAATGCGTGGGGCAGAGGGCTTAACACGGCCATGTCAGACTGACAAAACTCTGCACCTTCCTATGAAAAAGTCTTGGCTGCGAGAAGAGGCATCTAATTCTCACCAATGAGGTTCCAACATTTCTCCTTTTTAAACAGCTTTATCGAAGTATCTCGCATGCCATACAATTCACCCATTTAAAG
>JAQQSQ010001347.1:0-12728 GCA_028627145.1 Eidolon dupreanum
GTGGACTCAACATCTCGTATAATGACATTAGAATGATAGATAAATTCATATAATAAAAGTAGTTGCATTTCTTATTTAATTATAAGTGATCTAATTTATAGTAATTAAAAATGATTTTATTTCCGTCATGGATTTCTTTTTCATAGTTGTGGCTTTTTGGTATCTGATACACAGTCATGTCTTTACTTGGAAAACAAGTATATACACAGGTATGCTTTTATGTAGTCAGTTCTAGTCCTTTTCTTTTGTAAAACCACAGGCTCTCTGTTCATTTTGGCATTCTGTTACTTCATGTGAGTCACGTTATGCTATTATGCTGCTTGATGCTATTATGCAGAGTACTAAACAAATATGCAAAGTCAATCATTCATAGTAAAATGTGAAATGCAAAAGTTATTAGTTAAACTGATAAAGCGACCAATAGGATAGACATTAATAGCAGTTGTCTCTTTGCACTGAGTCTAATAATTCAGATGTCTTTCACCTTTATCATGTATAAGCTATTTGGTAAATTGGGTTCAACATCCTCACTTAAATAATAAAATTCAGCAAATGGATCAGGGATAATATTCCTCTGATGTTTAAAATTTATAAGGTTAGGTCTCTCTATAAATACCAGAGCAGATCCTGAGGTCCATGAGCTTTTTAGACTCCAGACGTTAGGGGAGAAACACACATAGATTAGTAAACTTATTTCGATTTTATAAAACAAAGTGCTTTAAAGAATTTTTAAAAAAATATTAAACATGTCTTTTAAGATATCAAAATATAAATTCCAAGGAGTCATAAAATATATAATGGCTTTACATTTCTAAAAATTCATAAAATTTTATTTAAGCAAACACTATTCTTATCGATATCTCTAAATTTAAATACATTTGTGATTTATCATAAAAAATCTGTTTATTTTTTATCCATTCATTATTTAATAGTCATTTACCGAATATTTATATTCAGTACTAATTTTCTGATGAATATTATGCTAAGCTTTGAAAACAGACGTACATGTTTTCTACTTCCTAGGAATTCACCTTTGAGTCACGAAGGATCTTCAAATAAATAGTAACTGTAGAGCTTCTTAGGTTGATCTGAGTGAGAAGCAGTATATATAGGCAGTGTATCACAATGGCTAGAGAGAGTCACGGGGCCCAGGATAGGCTTGTTTCAAACGCTGGCTCTGTCTGTACCTCCTGCTTCTTCACTGGTGAGGTCTCCTACTTGCCTGTGCCTTGATTCCTTCATCTGTAAATTGGGGGTAATAATTGTAACTATCTTAAAAGATTACATGCTTCTGGCACGTAGGGTTCATAATGATACCAGAGGCACAGCAAGCTGGTTAGTGTTGGCTGTCCTGTTTAGGGCTTTCAACAATTTCATCCCCTTCTCATCATCATTATTATCACAGGGATAATAAGAGTGAGCACAGTGCTCGGTCATCAAGCTGCCTAGTGGATAAGGGGGAGTCTCTCATCCAGAAGAGACTTAATGTTAGGTTTCAGGGACAAGTCTTTGATGGCCAAGCGAAGGAGAAGCTGAAGACACTCCAAGCGAAGGAGAAGCACGTCACATAAAAGTGAACAAGGTCTTGCTATGAACTGATGGGATCTAAGAGCTGAGTGAAAAAATGACCATCTAAAGGTTACTCATTTCACCTATATTCACATAGTTTCTGGGTTCAAGATCCTTGGAAGATTCAGCTTATTTCTGTAAAAGAAATGTCGCAGAGTTTTAAATGATAACAATAACCTAGTCAACACATTTCATATAAATTTCTGTCCGACCAGACTCTGAGAATACAGTTTTACTAGTACAATAATTTTGTTTTTAGGCAGTAAGGTTTTCCAGGCGCCCACCTTCTGAAGTTTTTCTCTCAGGTGTTCGGCGTTCCATGGAGATGCCTTAGGCTGGGTCCACAGGGGAGGCTGAGCAGGCTGGTCCCGGTGTGCAGACCGACCTGTTTACCATCAGCTTTATATTCCACCAGAGTCTTTGAGAAAAATGACGAAGCCGTCGAAAGATAGGATACCATTGTGCTAGATACTTTACGGCCCACAAGAGAGAACGGGGGGCAGAGGTGGGACATCTGTGGCCTGCGTTCACAGGGGAAGGACATCTGTGGCCTGCGTTCACAGCCCGCGAGCTGATGCTGAGAGCGAGGATGACCGAGGCCAGCCTCATCTGAATCCTGACATACTCGCAGTGCTGCCGGACACCGGCAGGAGGGAGAGGGGACGTGTCGCCTCAGTCCACACTCCGGCCTTCTCAGCAGCTCTCTGCTCCACCAAGACAGAGTCTCCAGCGACTCCGTGAGTCTCTGAGGGATCCGCACGAGGGGCAGGGGCTGCGACAGGCGGCAGCTGCTGGCCACAGCCGAGTGACCGTGTAGTCAAATGGAACAGATTCCAGGGAGGGGATGAACGGCGACTTCCCCACAGTGACTCAGGTTTTATGATGCTGTTTAGCTTTGCTTAGATCCTTCTGAGATAAAAAAAAAAAAAAAAAAGAAAAAAAAAAGAAAAGAAAAAAGAAAAGAAAAAAAAAGAAAAAAAATGTAGCAATGAAAAGACACTGGGGGAGGAGGGGAACCCTCCAACATCCAGAAATAATGTAAGGATAATAAAAGCTTCATTTTTTTTTTTTTTCAGCCCTGGTTTGCTCTCCTACATAATTTTTGTGCTGATGGATGACTTTTGTTGTCCTATAAACTAGATAAGGCACGAACATATATGAGCATGCCATTCATCACACTGGGCCTGATCTATAGAAAATACTCAAGTGGGCGTTATGTGGCTTTCCTAAGGTCCCTTTTAAGAAATGATTTAATTAAAATGAATGATTGCACAGCTGTTGCATAGAGCAGCATTTTGAAAAGTGCCCACTTTTCCCTGATCAGCAATTAAATATAGGTAAAGGGAAGAAGCCACTTCCCTCAGCTGATCGTATATTCATAGCTACCTTTTAAGTAGAGATTTGTGTTTCTGTTACCTGATTCAAATTTTACCATCATGTGACAACAGTCAACACATATAGATATAACACGATACCTTACATATAATTTTTCGAGCTGTAAAAGAAATTTTCAAATTATGTCACAAAAGGTACTCTATAGATCAAATACTTCTAGAGAAGGCTAAATTAGTTATATAATGGGTGCTGCATAAGGTTTTTTAGAGCTTTTGGTTGTGAATCTCTGAGGAGAGACTACAGTAGGAAATTCTCCTGTTAATTTTATCACAGAATTGTGTGTGTGTGTGTGCACGCACGTGTGCACACGCGCATGCATGCGGGAACTGTGGTATAAAGAATATGTGAATTACCTTGAGGAACACAGGTGTTCCACAGAATGTAATTTGCAAAAGGAATCCAGAGGGTTCTGTGGATTCTTGTTGCTCATTAACACTACTCAGTGAGTAGACACCTGACAAAATGGAAATGTTTTAATCAGTCTTCGTGACTAAAGCATATTGATGATTTCTCAAATCACATTGATCATGCAGTCTTCAGGGGGTAAGGCCCAGAAATCACTCTACTATTCATTTTAAGGTCATTGGCCGTTTTCTCAGAAACATGTGTATAATTTAAGGGGTCTCCGGACCCCTTGAACCTTCTCAGATAACAGAGATAGAAAGGAATCACATTCTTTGGGGGAGGGGGGAAGGTCTGCGGGTTATAAAATTGAAAACCTGGGTAATTTTGAGAACCATTCAAGTCTAAAACCAAGAGCTGGGCTTGGGACTCTCTCTCAGGGGCCAGAAGAAACGTGAAAGGAAGAAGTGATAGGGAAATGAGAGAGGGAATGACGATTATGAATTCATGAATGAAGCCTCTGAACGCGCAGCCTACCAACATTCCATTCACTAAGTCAGACACCGGGAGTGCCTGAGTCGAAGCTCTCAGGCTCACCCACGGCAGAACGGATGGGGTGACAGCTGTATCCTAAAGGCAGCAAAGAGAGCATGGTGTTTAGAGCACAGACTCTGGGGGCAGACTGTGTGGGCTCCAGCTCCACCACTCAGAACCACGTGAATTCGAGCAAATTGTGTAGCCGAGCCGCACCTCTTGCTACCTCATCTGTAAAGTGTGAGCAACGAAAGAAACTAGTTCATCGGGTTGTTGTGATGTTCCAATGAGTTAAATTATTTAAAGCGCTTAGAGCACTTAGCGCCTGGTATATATAGATGGAAATACAGACAGAGAGACACACGGACATACTCATTACATACTGTTTGCTATGATTATCATTTATTTTGTTTTATATCTAAATAGATGATTTTGCTGAGTGGAAGGAGATGCTTCACACATAAGTGAAGTTTATCTCACTCTGCCCCTGACACTACCAGTGAAGGGAGGACGTGTCTTCTGCACACAAAGGACGCAGTCTCCATGAGATGCTCCAAATGGCAGCTTTGTGAACAGGTTGCACCGTTAGCAAGAAACCTCAAAAGGGATTAGCGGTTGAATAGTCTTGGATGGCCTGGCCTGAGAACATTATTATCATTTATAAAATTATTTCTCTGAGGAAAGCCATTCCTACTATAAGCTGTAACAACTTTCATATAACAACTTGGGTATAATACGAAGACCTTGCAACATTTATGCTCTAAGATTCACATTAAAATAGAGAGCCGTTTGGATGGTTGAGTAGAGATGCATTCTGCTGAAAAGGATGGAAGGTAACGCCGAACACGTGGACGCGGTGCTGGGAAGTCTCCCAACAGCTGGGGAGCTTCTGGCTTAAGAATATTCGAAACCATAGTATATTCGTTTGCCCAGTGTTTTTCAAATGATTAATCCACGAACTTGCAGATTCAGTGCGAGTCAGGATGGAAGTACAAACTGACCGATGGGCTGTGTCACCTGAAACTGGATGTCCCTATAAGAGACATACCAAAAATAAAGGCCTTTCCCTGGGTTTCACGGTTCCAGCATTTTCCCCACAGAATTTCCCTGGACGTAAACAAAGAGACAAACACATAAACTGGTTTTATTCCCAAGGGCTTTTTCTTTTCGACTCATGTGGCTAGCATTGTTCGTTGCTATACAACGTGAGTGTCTAGGAACCGCATTAATAGTGCTGGCTGGCAACCCAGCCTGTCAGGGGCCGTGTCCTTGTGTTGTGACTTACCATCTGCGTGACCTTGGTCAAAGTCCCGGAGCATTCTGGGTCACTTCATCAACAGAACAGGGATAACAGCATTTATTTTCTTGCTGGGTGCTGTGAGTGTTCAGTGAGAACGCACGTTTTAAGCAATGAGACGATAACCTGGAAAATAATAATCAGTGCTGAATTAATTAATGTAGCTGTTATCACAGCAGACAACCAGAGTATGTATCAGCTGCGTCCCAACTGTCTGTTATTCTGTCTTGGGAGACTTTCTTCTCTGCCTCCTTACTGATGAATTTAGCTTTATTTTCAGTAAGAAAAGAGTCCCGGTCACAGCGTGAAGCCATTTAATAGATGTGATTCCCATAAAATGATTGGGGAACTGTTAGCACAGCATTTTTGGACTCCGTTAGCATGCTTTCATTTCCTAAAGTTGTTGCTCCCCAGTTTGCAATCATTAGTGTGCAGCTTAGTGAGGAAGGAGTGTTGAGCCTCAGTAAATCACAGATATTACTTACACACAAAACCAAGGTGCCAGCTACCCTTGGGAACAGCCCTATACGTTTCTATTAGTGATCTGATGCCCCGGGATGACAGATCATGCGTATAATTAGATTTGAAACGTAATCCTTCAAGAGGCTTCACAGATAACAGTCTGATGTGGTTTATTTGGGGGGAACTCTGAAATTTATAATTCGAGAACCATTAGATTCAAAGGTTGCGATACCATCAAACAATTCAACACATGTGCTCAATTCGATTCCTTATATTAGGAAACAGAGGGGGTGAAATCTGTCTTCGGAGCCCCTCCCTTAACAAGCGTCGGCCCAAGATTGAGGCAGCGATTTATAGAAACAGAACCAGTTCTTGTGAAAGATGCACCAAGCAGAGCCTTCCTGAGCGGATCCCGTTCCACCAGCTGTCAGCATGGCCACAGTTTCCAGCGATCAGGGTGTTTAATTCAAATACCAAATTCTGGTGTAATTAGTGACCTCACCAGCAGCAGACAGGGCAGGCACTTCTGGCTGACTGCCAGTGCTGGAGACAGATGATCTGGGATCATGCCTCATCGGAAGGCGATGGGATTGGGAGACCTCTGTCATACCCGGTATCAAGGACAGTGTGGAATCACTGTGTTGACTAAAGGAGAACTAGGCTTGGACTAACAAGGACATTACTTATTTTGGGGACGTCGGTTAGGAATGATAGTTATCGGTTCCTCTCCGACCTTGTGGCAGAAAGATGACACTCTGCAAGTAGAGATTCAGAATTTTCGAGCAGAGGGACCTTCAAAGAAGGGGAGTTAACGTGAAACGCTCTCATATTTGAGGAACTTGAAACCCCCCTCCCCCGCAAAGTAAGTTATTTGCCTAAGAAAGACAACAGTTTAAGGGAACAGCCTGGACCAGATTCCAGGAGCCCAGTCTCCCAGGTGAGGGGTGAGAACTTCCTTGTTCCTTCGCCAGCTCCTTACCCATCCCTTACTTTGCATCCTGTCTTTATTATTCGAAGCAACTACATTTTCAGGGCTTCGGCACCTATAAGAAATTACGCATCAGTTTTTTTCTGCTATCCATTCTGGGTGCCAGCCTTTGGGACCATTCTTGTTGCTGTCCCTGGATGTTCACCAGGGAAAAACAAATTCCCTGGCTTAGCCCGGTCAGGGTCACTAGTGGAGCAGGCTCTTCACTGCCCCAGGTGGCACATGGTTACCTTTTCAGGGATTGCCCCCTTCTCTCTGCCCTTCACTAGCATTGCCAGAATGGCTCTGACTTCTTCAAAGGAAGCTTTTCCCTTTTAATCATGGATAACACTTAGAAACCATTCATGTGTTTAAAGTTTTTTCTCCTCATCCAGGGAAAAGATCTAAGGAGATGTTGAAGGCTTGTCTATTTTTTCTCTCAAATATATTTTCTAATTTCTTCTTAAATGTTGCATGGCTGGGCCATTGGGGCCAATTTTTAACTCTTAGCCTGAGTCTCTAAGAATTGAGGTCCACCCTAGTCTATTACTGATCTTCTTTAATTTTTTTTAAAAGGATAGCATTAAAATTTTAATATATTCCATTAAGAAGAACATGAGTAAATGCCTGGTACAGCTCTACATTGATCAAATTTTATTTTGCCATATTTGCTTTCTAATTTTTGAAGAAATAAAGCCCTTTGACATGCCTGCAGAACGTCCTTTTCTCTCGTGTGCAAAGAAAATCTGACTATGATGTTTCATATCTTCCCTGCATGCATTTATATTATTAATATATCCCCACATATCAGTAAAAGGTATACTCTGTGCATGTTTAAACTTTGAAACATTGTATCACTGAATTATTTAACGTTTTACAAGTCATCCATGTCAATAAAGTTTCCTGCTACTACGTACGCAGTATTTTATCCAAAAATATCACAATTCATTTATTTTTCTTCTACTCATGGATGCTTATGGTTGATTATTATTTACTTCTGTTAAGAATATTTTAATCAATTGTTTTGTTCGTGTCTCATGGTGTACTTGCATAAAAGTTTCTGGAAGGTACATACCCAGAAAGTGAGCCCTCTCATGAAGTAATCTCTACTTCTCCTAACCAGATCTTGCCAGATTGCTCTTCAAAATGACTGCAATAATTTACAGACCAGCAAGCATTTGAGAACTTTCTTTTGCTAGACACTCTCAGCCACATTTGTTATTGTCAACTTTTTTTGTTTTTTACCAATCGGATGGATGTAAAATAGTGCCTTATTGTTTCAATTTGCATTTTAAGGATTGCTATTAAAATGAACATCTGTTCACATGTTTATCAGGCATTTGGGTTTTCACTTCTGTGACATGTTTGCTAATGTCCTATATCTTTTTCAATTGAAGTGTTTCCCTTTTTCTTATTGCTTTCGTGTGGTTCTTTATATATTCTGGATACCTATTCTATGTTTATGATAGGCATAGTAAACATCTGTACTGTCTGTGCTTTGCGTTGTCATTTGTTAATGGTATGCATTGATGTCCTGAACATTTTGTTTTTGTATGTTCAAACGGATCGATATTTTCCTCCTTTGGTTTGTACATATTTGTATTATTTAATACATCCTTCTCTAATCCAATGTGTAAAAATTATGGCATTTTTTTTTTTAAAGAACCATAGAATGTTGCCTTTCTCATTTAGATATTTAATCCACCTGGAATTTATTTTTTTATAATGTGAAGTAAGGAACTTATTTTGTTTTCTCATGTGAATAAGTTACTGCTTTTGCCTTATTTATTAAATATTTAACTTTTAATTTGGAGTATTTCCCCTGTCATTCAGCAACTTTCCATGCATGTATTGTTTTGTGTCTGGGCTCTATTCTTAGCCCTGTTCAAAAGTCTAATCTTGACAAATCCCACACTCGCTGAATTAACTCGCCTTACAGTTTCCCCAAGAATACAGTCAATCTCTACGCAGTCAGAGGTCTCCATCATTTTGTCCACTGACTTATTATAAGCACTTAACAGGATGCTGGTGCATCCTTGTCTTCAATAAATATCTGTGGAATGAGTATATTCAGGTGTGGGTATAGTTTCCCTCACCTACTTTTTCTTCAAAATCTGCCAAACTATACTAGGTCCTTTGTTTCTCCACATAAGATTTTGTTTCACAGGTGAAATTCTGTGAAAAAAAATTAGTAATTTTATGGGAAATGCATCGCATTTATAGAAAATTTGGAGACCTCCTCCATTTCTTGTTACTGCACAACCCCACTCACGAACAAGAACTTTCTCTGAGTCTTTTTATCACGACTTCCATTAAAGATTTATACTTTTTCTCCAGAAAGATCTTCCACATTTTTGTTCCATGTATATTTTGCTAATTTGTTAAATGCTATTTTAGGAATACATTTTTAAAAATCTTTTATAGATTATGTATAAGGTCAAATTCATTGTCTATATAATTTCTTTAGCAAACATATCACAATGTTTGCTATAAGCTACTAATGCTAATTAGTATCGCGTGTTTGAAGAGTCTCCTGGATTTTCTACATAGATAATCATAAGTCAAAATGACATGTATGTGATTTTCTTTCAAGAGTTTTACATTTATTCTCATTTTACCGTGCGTATTAATATATGCAGTACAATGCTGAATAGACTCTGGAGGAAATGGTTACAGATATCAACATGATGCAATGTTTGCTGTTCACCTTGCATCTAACTTCGTGACTCTGATACTTAACAATTCTCCAACTTTCTTCTTTTGTAATATAAGCACTAAAAGCTATACTTCGCCTTCTCAGTGGTACTTATATCCTATAAATTTTTATGCATAATGTTTTCATTATTAGTACTAAACTCTTTCTAATTATTTTATGTATTTCTGAAATTTTTAAACTATAAGTTACCTAGAACATTGACATCATTGTATTTCTAAATAGATGGTCTTTTTCTTTAACTTTGGGAAGTTAAGTGATAAAAAGTTATATTCCAAAAGGCATGAATGGGACATGAACTATGTGGGGAAATCGTGTTCCAACTCATATACCTATGTTTAGTCTTAAAAATTCCTATCCCTCCCTATGGCAGTGGGCACTTGTTTTTTGTGTTTTTTTTTTTTGCTGTTGTGTTTTTTGTTTTTCCCCCTAGTGCAACCTTTTACTGAGCGTGTCTCCTTTTAAGAATCCCAGTGCATTCTTCTGTTTTAACACTCTATTACTCAAATATAAAATCTCGACTCAGACATGTGTGACTCTCACCTGAAGGACCTAGATATCTCTGAACAATAACGCATCACCACGTAATCCCCCCCACTGCACATGGCTGTGGTTTCAGGTTCAGTCTTCATTACTGGGTCCTTGCGATACAACTTGGATCTGCGCAATTGAGATGGTTGTTTCATGCATGTTAATTTTTCTTTTTATGTGTCTGTCGTAATAGGGTTTCAACTTCTTCCTCTTACTATATTGCTGGGATCAAATGTCTGCTCTTCTGGTTTTATACTCAGTTGCCTCGCTATTCATGACAGAGCTTTCTAACCCAGCACTCCCTACCTGGGATAGCGTAGAGTACCTTTCTAACTCCAGCGATGCTAAACAAGGCATCCCTCAATTGAAATGTTGGCTGGATTGCATCCCTTTACCTCACAGTTTCTGCCCCGATCTCTTCTCTTTTTTATCTAGTAAAACACTTTGCAAAAAGGTGACAGTCCGTGTTCTTTTCCTGCGACTTTACCTACCTCCCAAGCATCCAGCTTTTCTGGTTACATAGATTTTTACAGATCTCGTCACTCTTGAATAGGGATGGCGCGTGGGTTTCACCCTAGAAGTCAGTTCTGATGTGAAGGTACCGGCTCCCGGCAGCGGACTGGAGAGAACTCCAGTTGCTTCTGGACTGAGAAGGAGGGGGCTTGCGATGCCTAGCAGAGGAGGGCTACATCGGGTGTGTTTAAATCACTGCCCAGCAACGCATTACAGTTTACAATTACCCAAGATATACATCAAAGCACACCAAAATAACTCCGATTTCGGGAGCAGAGGATGCTGTCATCAGCGCACTGTATTACTTGCCTCCCAGATGTCTCTTTCTATTCTACTCTTCATTTCCAAATCACACTCTGTTACCAAGAGTGTCGACTTTGGAGTGTGGAATACCTGAATTGTGGTCTTGGTTCTAATATTCACTAATGAGGTGACCTGAGATTTTAAAGGACCCTTCTCTCACATGCATCGCTTGGTCCTTTTATTGTCTGTTATATTCTAGGTATTGTACTAGATGTCTTAATATCCACTATCATCATCGCTTAGAAATAGCCTGAGAGCTAAATATTATGATTCTTACAATAGAGATAGTAAAACTGAGTCTCCCAAACTCTCATATATTTTTATTTTACCCCATTATAAACTATAATACTCTGTAACCATTTTATACAGTAACTTATATAATTTATAGTCATTTCAGAATAGGGAATATCATCTCATAGGAAGCCACTTTTTAAAAGTCATATTCGTCTCTGAACCTTAGTAATAAAATGTAAGAATTTCAAGTATATATAAGTATATATTATTTTTTAGTAATATCATTGGTCTATCATAAAGCAGTGTCTTTCTGAGCAGTTTTCAGTGACTTGCTAGTGTATCTCTTATTTAAGATAATTAATGAACATATAATTTCTTTAAAATAGAATGAAGGCAGTTTTACTTTTTCTACAACATAGTAATAAGTGATTTCAAGAATAGAATCAGTGTATCGTCAGGGTCCAGTAAAAAGACAGAAGGCATACCAGGAAGTCGAACAAGAAAATTTCATTTAAAATTGTTCACTATTAAAAAATACTTAACTATTAAAAGTGTTCAGGTAGACCCTAAAGAATCAAGAATTATCAGGTGAAAAACAAAACAACAAAACAAAAGCAGCTGTTACCACTACGTTGAGGAAGAGTAGACAGTGAAAGAACAGAGGACTTAGAAGTTCCTTCCAGGGGATGAGTTCAGAGCTCTTCAAAGAGGGAATGGCACCAGAGAACACGCAGTGTGCCTGCAGCCAAAGCAGCTGTCAGACGGGCCAGGATGGAGAGCTACACAGGACTGGCCCACCAGCTGGGAGGCAGCTGCATGAGAACATGCTGGACCTGGACAGACTGGTCTCCCAAACTGAGAGTCTGGGTAGAAGTGGTTAGTGCAGGTCACTGGGCCCCCGTGCTCAGTAATAAAGAAGGAAGGTAAGAGCGGCGTGATTTGTCTCTCCAGCATCCACAGCTGACAAAGTCCAACACTTCCCCAGCTGGCAAAATAGAAATGCCTACGGAGCGTGGCTCCAATATCACCAGTTTGTTGAAAAACTCCAAAGTGTCCAACCAACTTGAAAATACATATAAATATGTTGGTAGCGTATCAAGATTGTTTTTATCTGAGTCTCCGTTTATATCAAATGATCATAATATGGTTTTGTAAGATTTGTTAGTAAAAGTGATTTTATTCTAAAGTTAGAAAATCTCCTCAATGAACAGTAACAATTAAATTTCTTGAAGCATGAGTAACTTTAACAATGAGATAGACTCAAAACTCTAAGCCTCTAATTTAAAGATACTTAACTTGTTATATCTTTGTATTAAAAAAAAAAAAAAAATAGTGGATGTGTTTGTTCCTGCGGGTTTTGTTTTAATCCTTTTAAGTTGGTTTTCTATGCCGGAGCGTTCAGGAGCCCAGTTTTCAAAACCAAAAGGAATATGTATATTGACTGTCCTATTTTTTTTAAAACGATTTCTGGATAGTAGATTGAGAACTGGAATGAATTTCGCTTTTGATTGCTGAATGCATTATGATTCCTAAGTAAAAGAAGTGATACATGTTCCTTTATAAAACACCTTTGGCATCTACAACTTTTTCTTAAGAGTATTCTAGGGCCTGTTTTCACAAGGACAAGTCTGGAAATGAGTACGCTTTGATCACGAAGGATAAGAAAGAATATCTAATACCTTGCCACCTAAAAAGGAGAAAATATACTGTAATTAAAAATCACTAAACTTCAAACAATCTCATCTCACATGACAACCTCAAGAACTGTCTGTCCGATAATCAAATGTATTGCATGCCTACAATGGCTGGTTTCCAGAGGAATTTATGTGTCATCTTTTCATTGGTCCTTGAGTCTACTCTGTATTTTT
>JAQQSQ010001348.1:0-12725 GCA_028627145.1 Eidolon dupreanum
TTAAACACCTCTTTAGTCCACAAAATATATGAAGTTCATTTTTGACAAAATATAAAGAGAGTATACTTCATATTCTTATCTGTGAATCACTCTTGTTTCTATTTACTACCACTATTTCCAGAATTTATAGTTTCACATTTATCACCACCTGTACAATGTAACTGCTGCTTTTGTAAAGACGTAGACATCGCTGTAGCTATAAATGAATAAGTTTCCACTTGCTTTTAGTTGTCTCCTTTGCGTAAGACTCTATTTATCTGTGTTCACACACAGAAGCTGGAATGTACAAAAGTGGAAGTTACTAAACGGAGTCCACACAGGAGACCTGCTGTACTTGAATAAAGACCTTTCAAGGAGAACATTTCAGCTGCAATATCTCTAAATTCATACAGTAGTGAAGTCAGAAGTACAGTATAATGAAAGAAGGATGTAAAGTTGCATTCTGATGGGTGTGGGAAAGAGTGATTCTTGTCCCCAGAGACCTAGTTACAAAACAAATTCTGATTTGCACATCTGGAGTGGAGTCTGAGATTCTCCATTTCTAAAAAGCTCCTAAGAGCTATGAAAGCCCAAAGAACAAATGTTAAAGAGTGTGAGTCTGGTGAGCTAGTTTGAAACTGTGAAGCAAAGCACGTGGTTTTCTTTTAGATTCTTGGTTTATTTGGTGTGACTGTATGAGTTAGTGAAGAATCTGCGCTAAATTACATTCGGAACCCCTCGCCTCTCCAGCTATCTCTTATTTCTGCAACTGAATTGATAAAATCAGAACTCAAGCTCAACTTTGTCTAAATCAGAAGTTATTGTAGACTAAATTATCACACTGCTATAAGGATGAAAATGCCCTTTTTTGACATACACACAAATGAGTAATAGAAATCATGAATGATTCTTAATTTAAGAAGCAGCTACAGATACAAAGTACAACTTTATAAAATAGTTTATTGGAAAGAGGTTAAGCCAGAAATTATTTCATATTTTTTAATATTCTACAGTAATATTTTAAAATTGAAAGCAAATGGTGACTGGTTATGAATTTCAACTTTTTTTTTTTAATTTAAAACAAGACTGTAGACAAACACAAAAATGGACAGGAGCAAGAGCATAAGCATAATAGCATGCTTATAATGGTTAATCAAGGAAGGTATTTTTTTGAGCTTGAAATTCAGGTTTGTTTGTTTTTTCCTATGTTTGTAGGAAAAAAAAGATTGATAAAGAAAAAAAAGATTGATTCTGTCACATCAAGGACTGAAAATTAAAATGTCAGAATTACTGAGTCATCAATAAAAATTTTAAATAAATTTTTATTAAACCAACTGAGGCAAAATTTTCCCTAAATTAATTTCTTTTATTAGTTATTTTTCTCTAATTTGTACCTGGTCCATGCTTGGGTGCTTTTGCCTTATCTCTTGCCTCCTGATCTCATAGACTCTCATACTTCTTAAATATTTTTTTCTCTTTCAAACTATAATGATCCCCCCCATATTTTCTTATTTTGTTGTCAGAAATGTTAATTACCCCAGCTCGGGAGCTTATCTATGATAATGTGCTAACAGAATCAGAATAATGCCCTTTCTGTTGGTTGTGTTCACTCATCTTTGACTTTTCTAATTACTATCCCTCAGATTTTTCTATCCCAGTCAGTGAGATGATTCTGCTGGTTGCACTATCAGCTCAGGCAAAAAGGGAAACAGTATCATGTCAGGTTGATGAGTGACATTAACTTAGTACACATATTTGTGTGTGCATGTGTGTGTAGCCATTTATCTATTAATTCCTTTGCTGCATTACAGACTGCAGTATTGGTTCCTAACTTCTGAGAAACTGACGAATGCTAGGGAATATCTTCAGATAAGTGCAAAAATACCCATATTTGCAAAACTTTGCATATAATTTAAAATATTCATATATTTGTTGAAATCCATTTACATACTCTAGGGCTATAGGACCCCATTCATAATCTTTTGTACAATGTAAAGAAAATTTATGTCAAGGTCACTTAATGACATCAATTTTAAACAAAGAA
Organism: Eidolon dupreanum; assembly: GCA_028627145.1. Classification (NCBI taxonomy): domain Eukaryota; kingdom Metazoa; phylum Chordata; class Mammalia; order Chiroptera; family Pteropodidae; genus Eidolon; species Eidolon dupreanum. Next base: position 2,024 of record JAQQSQ010001348.1, read on the forward strand.
GTTTATCTGAAGTGAATGATCCAAACAGTAACTTTAAAATAAATATTTAAGTGATGATTTTGTTTTTCAATTCTTGCTGCACCAATGTAATTTTTAAGTTGTAAAATACAAGAAATGGAATAATCTCAAATACTCATTAACATTTTCAAGCACTGATGAAGCTTAGAAGTAATAAATAAAATAAATACAAGAACATTATTACTGATATTTCTGCATCATTTATACACCCCTCAATTGATTTTGGTATTTCTATTCCCATAAGAAAATATGTGTGTGTGTGTGTGTGTGTGTGTGTGTGTGTGTGTGTGTATACACACACACATATACACTTTTACATTTTCTGCTTTTGCTATTTAGCTTTAGCAACTGTTTTGAGAAGTTAGAAATCTCAGCAAGCACATTTCACTGATGTTCTGGCTCCTGAAAAAGCAGGTGCAGTGTTGTGTATCATAACAGACTGAAATGGAATTCCAGTCCTGTGAAGGTAAATTTTCCAGCCACGCTAGCACAGATTGAAATAACTCACTCTTGACTGCTGCCACAGAAAGTACCCGTCTATATCTCAGGCTGTAGCTATCAACCACTTTGTACTACTGCCTGCAGCAGACACACAGATTCCCAAGGAACAAAGGGAGGTTAATGCAATTCCCCAAAGTAACTCAGAGTATTTAAACAGTTTCAGAGTCCCCATTTTTTTCTACTAAAGTTCTTGTCTCAAGGCCAGAAACATATCTATTTCTTACATTGGGTAGCATATGACTGTTACAATGAACCAATTCATTATTTTTTCTTCCTATTGAAATTAAATATGTATTTATGAATTTCCTCTATTTTAACATAGAAAAACTAGGGAAATGGCATGGACAAACTAAGAACGCTTGTGAAATTTTATGATTAAAATACAGTTAAAAATTTTTATGTGTGTTCTTGTCTCCGAGTTTCAATTAAATCTCAGTGTAATTTTTATAGATTTTTTTAAATAAGTGATAATCTTCTTTAAAATAAAAATTTCTATTCTTTATAATTGGCTTCCAAAAAAAACTGAAACATTAAACTATAGTGTGTTAGAGCTGACTCTTAATAGAGCCAGCTCTTACTGGTCCTTCAGATCGTTATACACGTATCTTCCCAACTTCCTAATCAGTGGTATCTCTTTAACAACTTAAAATGGGCTGCAGCAGGAGTACTTAAGGCACAGAAATTGTCAAAGCTCCAAGTTCCTCTCCCACTCCCAAACCAGGTATTAATCATTACTATCATATTGTAGGCTATTATACTATGCTATAGTATGATACATATGTATAGTATAATATAGTATAGTATAGTACAGTACAATACAGTATAGTTTAGTACAGTATAGTATAGTATAGTATAGTATAGTATAGTATAGTATAGTATAGTATAGAAATAGTATACATGGTACATCCACTATTGTATAGTATAATAAGCTATATCCACTATATTATTATACTATATGTACTATATATAGTACATTACAGTTAGCAGACTATCTAGGCCAGTGTAGTCATATAATATATGTCAGATTCTTTAGATAAATGTCAGCAGACTCAAGTATTTAGATATGAAGGGTTAATATGAATTTCTCTTCTACAACTCTGTAGTCAGATAATATGTTGCAATGTAAGCAAGTCTAAGACCATACTCTGGCAAGTGGATAAGCATTAATAAGAAAAATAGTGATATGACAAATTATTCTAGGTTCAAGAAAGATCTTACTCTTTATCTACAAACACTCTGGCAAGATCCTTCTATGAAAGACTTCCACCTAGGGCAGCACATCAAGAAGGCAGACCTATTCAAACTTCTAAAAGTCAGGTGAGTTTACAGAGTCCCCCTAATAAAATGGTGAAAATAAATAATCAAAAATTATATACCTAAAGCTCTGCTCTAAAAATTTTTAATTTCTTTCTAACCAATAACATATCTGAAATACTCTTCATTTCACCAAAGAAAAATAAAATAATTTTAGTCTTAAAATAAAGACCTCTTATGCTCATTAACAATTCTGAGATATAAATTTTAATAATGATATTTGAAGTATTCTTATAGCTTCTTCTAGAACATAGATTCTATGTATAGATTCAAATTAGTGTCTATATACATACTTCAAACTTTTCATAATACAACAATATTAATTACCAGATGGACAATGTGGTATAATGCCAAAAAATCTAGATTACAAAATTATCAATTTTGCATATTAGAGAATTTTTCTCTGTGATGTTTCTGCTTACCATACCAGCTTTTGCTCTGTAATACCTTGTCAAGGATATTTGTACAATAAACAGCCTTAGTGATAAAGTTAGTATCTCCTTCCAGGGAAGAGGGGAGATTTATTTCCAGACTAGGTAGTAAATATAATGTCTCCCTTAGGGGCAAAGTTTGGACAGGTGTGCCAGCAGTTTCCTTAAAAGATTTGGAATTTCCTAAACTCAAGGTTTTCCAGCTATTGATATAAACCATATTATTTGAAATACTAACTGGGCTTTATTTTACTCCCCATAAAGCTTGAAAGGCAAGACAATAAGAACATGAAGCTCATGCTTGTTGTCCCATGAACGATAAAGTCTTTTGTCTCTGGACTTGAAGTCTTGGAGTCTTGTGTTTTCTGCTAACATCCGTGAAACTATATTAAGCTAATTTGTTAACTCGCAAGAATCATGAAATTTCAGATACTTCACAGGTTTTGATATTACAGACAGATACATACAGGACCTATGATTTTATCAGAAGCCAAGATAACCAATCGAAGTTGAAGATATCACATTTATAAACTAGTTAAAAATTAATTCATTATATTTGCCTATAATTTTAATTTATAAAACATATAAAATTCTAATTAATAATTTCACTTTTCAACATTGGAATATAAGGAAATTTTAGAAAATTTTAATACTTATTTGTGGGCTCAGCTTTATTATTAGATTTTTATTGGCACACTTAAAACCATTATTAACAACCAAATATTTTGTTTAACAGTGAAATAGACATTTGAAAATATTCAAATATTTAAGATGATATTTGCCTTATTGGATAAATTTCATAATTTTTTCATTAATAACTATTAGAATTAACCAACAGAGCCTCAACATTTCCCTCATCTTGACAAAATTTAGGCAGACTTTTTCCTGTTTATAAACCCCTAATTTCTCTTTTTTTAGAGCATTTACTTTAGACAATTTGCGATTGTAAATTATTTCTCTGCCTCTTTGAGATGCAAATTTTTTCTCAGCTTCTCTTTCCTTTTACAACCCAGGTAAGTCTTTTGCAAGAATCTGGAAGCCATCCTTTTGAAATGTAATCATCAAGAAAGATAGAAAGGTACATGAAAAGATACTCTACATCACTGATCATCAGGGACATGCAAATCAAAACCACAATGAGATAACAACTCAACTGTTAGTTATTATCAAAAAGACAAGAGATAACAAGCATTGGCAAGCATGTGGAGAAAAAGAAACGCTTGTGTAGTGTTAGGATTGTAAATTGGTGCAGCCATATGGAAAAAAGTATGGAGGTTCCTCAAAAAATTAAAAATAAAACTACCTTAAAACCCAGCAATTCCACTACTGAGTATTTACCCATAGAAAATGAAAATACTAATTGGAAGAAATATATGCACCTCTCTGTTCATTGCATCATTATTTACAATAGCCAAGCTATGGATACAATGTAAATGTCCACTGATAGATGAATGGATATATATATATATATATATAATAAAATATTATTTAGCTATATAAAAATAAAATCTTGTCATTTGTGACAAAGTGAATGAAATGAGGGCATTATGCTATGTGAAATAAGTCAGACAGAGAATAACAAATGTCACATAATTTCATTTATATGTGGATATAAACAAACACACAAACAAACAAATAAAACACAGAAGTAAGCTTATAGATACAGAAAATGGATTAGTGGTTGCCAGAGGTAGAAAGTGGAAGGTGAACAGAATGAATGAATGTGGTCCACAGAAATAAACTTTCAGTTATAAAGAATATAAGTAATGGAAATGTAGTGTACAATATGGTGACTATAGTTAATAATATTGTATTACATGTTTAAAAGTTGCTTAGAGATTAGATCCTAAAAGTTCTCATCACAAGAAAAAAAATTGTTACTTTGTAGGATGATGAAACAACAGTTATTGTAGTGATCATTTGCAATATATATATATATGGAATCATTATGTTATACATTTGAAACTAAGTGTTATATATCAATTATACTTAAAAAAATAAATATCAAAAAAAGAAAGAAAAAGAAAGATAGGGCCCTTATCTCCTGGTCTCTGTAGGAGGGTAAAAGACTAACTTCCATAAATGCCAATTAGCAAACAAGGACTGCCTAATCAGATTGACCAACCTCTCGCTCAAATATCCTCCAATATTTTACTGCTAGCTCACCTCAGAGCTTCAAAACTCTTCCACCTTTTGTTTTAAGAGAGTTGAGTTTAATCTCTCTCCCCTGTGGTGAGTCTTAAAGTTTCTCTTGTCTAAGTTGTCCAGTGTAATTTTTCTTTATCAGAAACCAATAAAAATCACTGTATCTTATAATAAAATTATAAGGAATTATGTACATAATTATGACAGGTCATCTTAAAAAAAAGATGTTAAATTTTATTTTAAATGACAGAAAAGTAATGCTAACAGGGATTAGTAAGAGAATTTTTAGGTGCATAATCTATTTTAAGTCTTTGAAAATATAATATGATTTAGTTTTTTGACAAGATAACCATAAAAAGAAAAAAGAAACAATACAAAAGATAAATTACATATGAAGAAAAAATAGGTTTAATTTGTTTAAACTTGCAAAAGAGGACTTTCATTACGTTCTTCTTGCAGCTCCATTAATAAAACCAAGAAAATCATAGGGAGATAAATTAAAGTCTGATTAAAAGATAAGGAACAAAGAAAAAGAATAATTAAACAATTTTTAGGTCACAAAGAATTTGCCAGTGAGGTGCCCAAGGGATCGGCATTGCACACTGAAATTCAATATACTCTAAAATGTCTGTACTTAGAGGAAAATTTATGCTTTTGTTAGTTGGGACTTTGTAAAATTTCTAGAAAAACTTAAAAAACCTAAATAATTGGTTTTGGGACAACAAATGAAATCCAATCCAAGAGTAACATATGTCATAAGAAAACGATCAGCTTCAACTACTTACACTCACTAATAAGTTTTAAATTAGTTGTAAACTCTCAGAAAATTGACTCGAGTCATCTCAAGAATTCTCAGTCAAAACATCTCAAAGTGAAATAGAACTCATTTATATTAACAGTTCAAGTACAAGAGTTCATCTTTCACCATGACAGCCATGGCCAAATAATGAGGGACAGACTGAAATGAATAGATTAATCCTAAGGCTGTTGGCAGTTTCCAGTCTACTGCTAACCTATGTTCTAAATTTGAAAAGCCATTGACACTCTTAAAACTCTGAAAACTAAATCTGACCACCAAAACATTTCCTAATTAGAAAAATAATAATAGCACTATTGATTGGGCAATTAAGATCCCCAAGACAATTTTTTAAAATTAATTAAAACTGAGTAGAGTAATCCTCTCTTATCTGTGGTTTCAGTTACCCATGGTCAACCACAGTCTGGAAATATTGAATGAAATTTTCCAGATATAAACCATTCATAAATTTTAAATTACATGCCATTCTGAGTAGCATGATGAAATCTTAAGCTTTCGCACTCTCTTGCCCAGGATGTGACTCATCACTTTGTCTAGTTTATCCAGAACATGTATGCTCCCTGACTGTTATTTACTAAGTAGTCCTCTGGGTTATCAGATGAACTCTCAGGGTATTACAGTGATTATATTCAAGTAACCCTTATTCTACTTGATAATGGCTCCAAGAAGAGTGATACAAGCAATAGGATATGCCAAAGAGAAGCCATAAAGTGTTTCTTTTAAATGAAAAGATATATACGTACAGGAAAAAAAATATAGTACATATAAGATTTGGTACTATTTGCAGTTTTAGGAATACATGGAGGGTCTTAGAATATAAGATCCTGTGAATAAGGAGGAATTACTGTACTTCAGCTTCAACAGGCACAAAATACTCAACCTCTGATCTTGTATCTTTCCTTATCATTTGATTATCTGTTGAACAGAACAAATTAATTTGCATTACAACACATATAAAATATTTGAATATTTTTTAAATTTCAAGGTAAGATCAAGGGAAGGGTTCTAATAAAAATGCAAAGTCACATTGTTACTTGGGGTTAAGAAAAGTGCTAGAATATTATACTTGTTTGAAAGAAGACCCTCAAGCTTTCTTATTCCAGCAGTCAGTAATTGAACACAGAAAGTGTTACTCTAACTTTGAATTTAGGGTTTCTTATTAGAGAAAGTTGTATGAGTTCTGTACCAGGACATTAATTCTTGATCAAGAAGGAAAAGGTAATTTTGTATGAGAAATGGGATATTGCTTTTTGGATATCTGACACATATATGAGAATATTGTTTCCAAATTCTTAACTAGAAATAGTCTCAAGAAAAGGGAATAATTCCAGGCCATCCTAATAGCAATACAACCCTAATGCTAGAGGCTTGTGTGCTCTCTCCCCACAATCCCAAATGAAATAGTATCTTTAGCTCTTGCACCAGAAAGAACATCAAAAGTAGCCACTTAGATTGCAACGGTAGCTTCAGTTGCTCTAACTATGATACCTGCTGATTATGGACACCAGGTACAGAAGCACAAGAGAATAATAAGTACAATAACAAAGAAAATAATAACAAAAGAAGAAATAATGTGTGTCAGCCAGAGCATTGCCAGGAACAAGAAAATGAAGTTCCAAAGGTTCTGTAAGGTGGGATTTCAAACTAAATATGAAAAAGTCTTTGAAATTTTTGTCTCAAAATTCTGGACAGAGGACAGCACTATAAAACTAAATGTTTCAGGTTGAAAAAATAATTAATATCTCTAAAAAGTTTCTATCACAGAAACATCTGGTTACTAGGTATGCTTTTGACCAAAATGTTTGAGTTGAATTTTCTACTCTGCATATTAAGTTTCAGTGATTCAAATTTTCATTGTTTGTTATTCACTTTACACTAATAGAAAGAAATGCTTCTTCAAAGAGTTTGATTTGGGGACATGGTGCTGTTATAGAAATTGCCCACTGTGTGTTTTCAGATATCTTGAGGAACTCTCAAAAAGTCAAGTTCTTAACCTGTTTCTCCCATCCCATACCCATGTTTTCTCTAGGCTCATAGAGAAAAAAAAATCTAGTACTAAATAGAATTCTATGTCTCAGAAAATTTGCCATTGAAAAAGATGAAAAGAGATAATATATTTTGCTACCGAAGTTTGAATAAGAAAGCAACATGAACTGATCCATTCTATAATGAGGAGAGTCAGTACTGGGATAATTAGCTGGGTAATTTGGGTCAAAAATATTATGTTTCCTGAAATTTTCACAAACTTGAAATTTGCTTTCCTTAAAAAATTTGGGCAATTTTGTTAGCATTAAGTATATATTGTGTAAATGAAAGTGTCACAACTAAGATAATTAGGCTGATCATTGGAACAAAAATATTTTCTCTTGGAATAGTTACTAAATTGAAGTTTATTTCAATTTGCTTGAAATATTTAGGCAATTTGTTACCTATGCAGCTTACTTTATTTGTGTAAATTAGACATGGTGCAAATGAAAACTACATCAGGCTAATTAATTTCATTGGAATTTAGTTTTCAAAGGTTAGAAAGAAATGAAAAATAGCTCTTATAATGAATTCATCTAACATGTCCTTTGCTTCCTACTCCACAATATGGCCTTTAGCTGACATTTCCAGAAGAGGAGTTATTCCAACTCAGCTAATTTTAGTTAGCTAAGTTTCCTCTTTCAAGTAGCCAAATATTTTGACAGAAATGTGCTATTGCTGCCATTAACTGAGATTAAGAGAAAATCTGAGCACAGTAAGGATAGTGGGTTGAGGATAAGCAAAACTGGGACCTGTATATAGGGAAAGGAGTCGGAGCAAGTGAAATAAAATTGAGAAAGATCAATTCTTGAATTCATGTTCCCCTACTTTTTCAAATAGTAGGTTATCAGTGGTCAGTTCTTTCTGCTGATAATGTCCCTTCTTGTAGCATTTATATCACCTTCTTCTGTTTTGTTTTAAATGTACTCTGAGCTGAGATATTAAATGTTAAGTTATAATGATATTGACTATGTATTTCCTTCAATAAACAAAACTTTCACACATATTTTACATTTTAAAATAATAAAACAATTCTGATAGCATTGAATTAGTGTGGCTTACTGACTACTGAATACTTAGAAGTCATTAAGACACATTTAAAATCATGTGTAAAATAACCTTCAATAGAGAATAGAAGATGCTCTCCTTTGAGTTGTTAGATGCATAGATTTTAGTGCACGAGCTTTGTGTTATCTTTTAGTTAATCTATGGCATTTTTTTCTGCTTATTCTCAAGTTTCAGTCATATTTGGTATTTGAGGTTGTATCACTATTTATTAATATGGTGCTAAGGATTTGAGGGACATATAAAGAAATTTGAAAGATTTTAGTTCTATTTAATAACCATAAAAGTAATAGGTAAATGGGAAAGGATTAAAAAACAGCAGACCTAACTTTGATATGTTCTATTTTATAATATTTAAAAATTTAAATTCCCTAAGAACTGTACTGAAAAAGACATTTCTTAGAAGCAAGTTGTGGAGGGCAATTGTTTTTCAATCTGCTAAAAAGATAAATACACAACAAAGAGTGGATTCTAAAAAGACAGGAGAGTGAATCATCAGTATGCATAGTACCAAGAAAGAAGCAGTTTCTAAATGTGACACTTTCCTTACCCTATTGCAGCATTTGATTTTCTTGGAATATTGAAGTAAATGTGTACTTTTTCATGTGCACTTCATCTCTCTATCATTTTTCTGAAATCTTCAGATATCTAAGATTGTCACTGAAACAACTTGGCCCTAAGGAAACCAATCGAAATTAGTTATCCATTTTCCAAAAGATTTTTTTTGCCATTTATTTTATTTATTTTTTCTCTCAAACTGTATTCTAAAATAGACTGTCAGCCAGCACCTACTTCAAATCTTCATCTACTCCGCAAACTCAAAGCAACTCTCTTAGTGGGGCGTGACCAGGCTTAATTCTCACAGTCCCTGTACAGTACATAAAATTTTATACATCATATAACTACATGAACTACTTATATGTAACTTCAATGCATAAAAATGAATTTAACATTTTCCTCCAAAAAAGTACTGCCTCTCAAATATTTTTTATAAGAGGAGCCTGGGGTTAGAGGCAGTAACATATTTGGATTGAGGGTCTAGAGATTCATCTTTGAAATACCCTTGCCTAGCAAGCACGTATTGTTACTGAGTGGAGAGTGGGAGGTGGGGGAACGGGGCTTCAAGGAACACTGAAGCTATGTTATGCTGTGTTAAGAGGGATGATGGTAGATTCAGCATACTTATCTTAATTAAGCCTGTCCTTAGGCCCTTCCTTTATTGGCTCAAACCTTGCTGAAATCAAGACTCTTCACTCTTGTTAATGGTGCCATTGATTTTACATCTCCAAAACCAGAATCTAAGCATTTTTTAATTCCTTCTTTATTATTTGTCTAAACAACCACTTTTTCAGTCTTGCATAATCTTGTCACTTAAGTCCTAAATTATAATAGCCTCTTAGTTGGTATCTAATGCTCAGTTCTTCTGTTCAAATTCTTCTGGATATGACCAGCAACAATCTTTATTGTGTACCATCCTTAGAAACAAACAAAAAAAAAAACAACAAAAAAATGAAAAACAAAAACAAAAACAAAACAAAAAACAAAAAAAAAGAAGAAGAAGAAGAAGAAAGAGAGAAAGAGAAAGGAGACATGAGGTAGAAGAGATTATTTCCAATTGGTCTTAACTTCTCATATCTTCTTATTGGAATACAAAGAGTATGAGCTTTTATACTAAATGAAATTGAATTTAACTTCTAATTTTAATGCTTGAATGGGTAAGTAAACTTGAAAATACCTCACCTTACGTATTAAAAACAGAAATTAAAATTGTATCTTTTCAAAGAAGACCTCTCAAATCACCCCAGGCAAAATTTATCTCATTTTTATAAATGTTCAACTAAGCATATTTGCATTTATTGTAGTATAGGTCACATCACTTCCTGATTTTAGTTATGACAATTTTTGTAGCTTTGTGTTTCTTCTAAGAGTATATAAATTCATTTAGGCAGGAATTCTGTCCTTTTTATGTGCCACCCCTTCCTCGTAGAAGGCATGCAAGTAATCACCCAATCACATATCCATTTTCTTTTTCTATAGTGTCAACATCAGACACTATAAAGAAATTAAATATAGGAGTTGATACATAGGGATTATGCATTCATTTCATCAATAACTTGCACTCTATTATTGTACAAATCATTTAACCTTTCTCCACAGTACTTACTTAATCCATGAAATAAAAAATAATGCCATTATTTTGTAATTTCCTCTTAGCTATTTTATGTGTGTGTTTATGTGGTGATGAGGGGGGATAATTTTGGAAACATTCATTTAATAAGTATCAATGAATTTAAGCTAATATTTTCTCAAAATATCCCTATCATTTTTGCTTATTTATTGGACATTTTACCTCATTATATTTTTTAAATGTTGTATGTTATATCTT
>JAQQSQ010001349.1:0-12723 GCA_028627145.1 Eidolon dupreanum
ATGGATGTCTTCAGCATTCTTCCCAATTTAGATCAATTATAGACTTGCAATCTCCAGCCAATTGAGCTCCTTCTGTTACCAGGCTATCTCTTCTTTTCTCTAACAAACGTGGGGTTTCTCACATTCTCTGCCCCGCCAGTAGCAAAAACGCTCTGCTTCTGCCACAGATGACTCATTCAGACAGAATCCACTTATTCTGCGTTAACAGCAAAGCACTACCACCCTGTGGCCACATCCATAACTACTGAACTTGCTGGTTCAGTGTTCTCTTACCTTGTGCCTATGAGGAACTCAGACACGAAACGGCAGCAATAGGTCAAACAAATAAAGTCTTAGATCAGAGATTAAGTTAGATGTTGAGATCACGATTTCTATCTCTGCCCTCTATGGAGTCATTGTCTATATATTGGAAAGAGGCAGATGCTGGTGCAATTTATTCGGCAGGGGACTTGGTCTCTTAAACTAAGAAAATATACACCTTTCTTTTTTCTTCAGCCAAATCTACATCTTCAATTATTGGTTATGGAGAAAAACCCTTTCTAAAAGAAACTCATAAGAGAAAAGATTATTAGATATTTTAAATGCCTATACTACTTAAGACTCTGCTCCTCTAAGCATGTTTTGCCCGTGTCCTTGTTATTCCCAGAAAACTGATAGTACCTACCAAAGTCAGAATGTGCAAACTTCCTTCAGTAGAGATGACTGTGACAATAGGTAAAGGATTTAATGTCAATGATAAGAAAGGAGGAACGGGAAATTCCATGAGATGGGAAACAGTCTGACCCATAGATTCAGTTGATTTGCTAGGAGAAATCTGACGTGTTTTAAGAAGTCTATTGCTATTGCTATGTGAATCATATACAGCAGAGTATTGAGAGAAAGATTAGGAATTATCAGAACACATCACGCTGCAGGTTCAGAAAATGTAGCTATATGTAAATTTGTTCTACAGGTGTTTTTATTTTCTGATATCAAAAGAGATGGCATGTCCTAAATGCAGTGACTGACTCACATCCTTAGTGGAATTGCCTCTGTAGTATATGCCAACTCTCTTGGCATAGATTTCTGCTGCCTTTGCTAGGGCTGTCTCAGGTCCCAACTCTATAATTTTTCTCATAAATTTCGCTACAATGTTTTTTTCAAAGACATGATAAAATACCTCAGCCCTATAAACTTCCAGAATTATCTCCCTCTGTCAAAAACTCTTTTTCATCTCCTTTAATAACTTTGTATTTTCCAATTACCTCCATAAGAAAAAAATACTCGGGAAGGCTGAGTATTGCCTGTGTCTGCTAGGGAAATAGTACATGTAGAAACTGACCCTTAAGAACTGATCATGAGAAATGGTCCCTGGCAAACCAAAACTACCTCATTTCCAGATGTGAAAGCCCCTTTCCTATGATTTGTACTCACTGATCCTCCCCAGTTATGGAGAAAAAGCATAATCCCTCATCCTTATTTCACACCCTTAAGTATTTAAAGATTCTTTAGCTAGGGTGAAGAATCACAAATCAACATATAAGTATCAATATGTAAATATAAATGTGTTTTTACATACATAAAACTTCTCCATTCTAAGAATCGTCCTCCATTCTCTCATTCATCTTCCATAAGATAGAACTCCCAAATCTTACATGGGGCAAATTCCCTCTTCTTAGAAACCAGAAACTTCAGATCAATATTTGCCCTCTTGAGTTATGGATCTAGAATGGAATGTTATAATTTAACATTAGTGTTCCACGTATTAAGTCTGGCACAGGTACAGTAATGCCCTGGACAAAATTTGCAGCCCCATTACTACTTCTTTGGCTATTGCCTGATTCATTATCAAAGTGTTGCCCTGGAGAGGCTTCTTCTGGAACCTCCGTGGACCGCCAGCTGCATGAAGACGATGTTCCCCTCAGGCTCCAGATTCCCATAACCATTTCTTTACAACAATGTGTTAGTGATGCTCTCTATTCATGTGCTGCCTTTCTGAAACATCCACCTGGGATAATGAAAATATTTGAATTTCTAGAAAAACCCTTAGAAATACATCGGGGTGTTGGTGATGGCATTATCCCTTTTGGCTTACTCTACAGGAGCCAGTGCGTGACCGACTTGGTTTGCCAGTAATGACAATGGCTCAGCCCGTCTCCTTTCCTGCCCAAAGTGTCAAACATTTACACCAATTAGAATGCTTCATTCCAGTGGTCAAACTGTTAGGCCACAGCTTTCCCGACCCAAACTGCAGAGATCTAAATGAACGGGCTTGTATTGGCCAGCTCATTGCTCAGTAGGATGGTCCCACAGGAAGAAAGCAGGGAAAAGATTCCTAAAAAGGAATTAATGAGATCCAGCTTCTTTCTATTCCTAGCTCAGTTGCTGTCTTATTACTTCATACTGGGCATCGTGGATTTAGCTTTGGTTTTGTAAAATGAAGTTTGACTAAAAAGTTTCTGAGGGCTCTTCTGGCTCTAAATTATTTTTTACGATTTAACAAAGCAAAGATTTATTGAGGACTGGTTGTGCACAACATACAATGATGTGAGACCGGGGAGAAATTGTCCCGCATCGTGGAACACCAAGACCATATTCACAGCCACATGCAGTCAGGTATGTCTGCGGTAGCCCCCAACCAACCCCGAGCCCTCTTCAGTGACAGAGACGGGGTCCTCAGGATGAGTTCCTGTCTGGGCTTTCATTTCTCCTATAGGATCAGTGATGGATCAAGGAGAACCTAAGTCCCTAGAAAAATGGAATGGAATAGGACTTCACCACTGACTGTAAAGAGCATCACAGGCAGCGCAATGGGGGTGGACTTCATGGCTGAGCCCTGGGGAAACAGAACGTTCCTTTCTGCAAATTCATTTCTTATATGTATACCTGTAACATTTATATCTCTCTGATAAGAAGAAAACTCAGCAACTCGTAGAACCTGGAGGAAGTGCACAAGTTTAGTCACACGTAGAGGAAAATACTGCTCTCTCAAACAGCCTGATTGCTTTCTGGCTTCTAGCTCCCTCCTCCCGGAATCAACTCTGGTGTTGAAAACTCAAGGCCAGGCTGACTACTGTCATTTTGGGGACCCAGTACAAAATGAAAATTTGGGGCAGGAAAAAGTAATATTATGTAATAAAATATAAAGCTCTCTTTTAAAAATATTTTCTTAGGAAACACCATGGGATTTATAATGATACATAAGAAATAAAATAAAATTACAATTTGCAAAAAAATATTTTGGGGTCATAATTTTAACCATTCAATAACAAGAAATATTTTATTAGTATGGAATCCTGACAGTCATAAAATTTTCTGGTTTGCTTTTCTCTAAATTAATTTAGTAAGTTGTTTTTTACACTTATATATTCTGTATCACATTTCAATCAATATAATTGAAAGCAACGTCAGTTGTTGTTAATAAAAAATTGAAAACAGAATTTTTAGTAATTTTTAATTTTGAGATGGCTATTTCTGTTGATGGAACGGATCCTAGAGCTCTTAAGAGTATTGTCTATGCTGTGGCAATATTAGCATAAATAGCTGATAAATGAGTTTAAAATATAAATTCTAAGAAATCTAGAGCTGATGTCTCCAGTGGAACAGTTTTCCCATAAAAGATTTAACTCTTCATACTAGTTTCATATAAGTCAGATTTCATTTTTAATGTAAATTTATATAGCAACGTCATAATGTTTTCTCTGGTATTTCTATAATTCCAGAGGATTCCTAAGAAATTAAAAGTGGCTACATGACTTGTATATAATAATGCAGAATGCTTGTTTATGCATCCTATCATTGTCTTTTTACTTATAAGGAAATTAATTTAATAATCTTTTGTGTTAGTAATGAGTTTGCCGAAATAGTTCAAACTGCACGTGCAAGTGCATTTTTCCATTGAAGCGATTATCTTTATATTTAATTTCTATTTCTAAGCCTGTGAATATTTGCTTTCCAATGTTGCAACAGTTTTCAAAACATGAGTCTCTAAACGTTTTGAGCGTTCGAATAACTCTCTGGCATGCTTTATTGCAATATCCATATATACATTTCATTTTGTAATAATTTATAAATAAGGTTTATTGCCACCCCCCTGTGGGATCCTACAGAGCTCAAGGTTGTCATAAGTTTACTGTGCAAAGGCAACTGTGGCAGCAACATGCCTGCCCCGTGGGAGCGGTGGGGCTGCAGGCCCAGCTGCAGTTCGGGTACAGACTGCAGATCGCCTGGGAGCACTGTGCCTCCCCTGCACAGAGGTAGGTGGCTGAGTCCTGCACTTGGGAGTCCGTGATGAACAGGGTACTATACAGTTCCTTAGTATTCATTGTGGAGCTTAACCTTCCATTTTGCTTCGTTCCTGAACTCATGTGAAAAAGACTGGTGAGGCCGCCTCCAGGATTCTGTTGGAACCACTGCATAGATGTCACCATGTTAGAAAAACTGCACTTCAGAGTAGAATTGGTTCCCTCCTGGAGACTCAGGGATGGACTCTGCTCCACCTCCAGCCCCCTCACACCTGCTTGGAAAGAGGAAAACGAACACAAATGACGTCACTGGGGACTGATGACGCAGTTTCTAAACCTATGAAGTATCCCAAGAAGCACCCAAACAGGACTGTCTAGGAGCTGTGTCAGCTCTCCCTTCCCTCCCTCCACCTTCAGCTATGGAACACTTCCCAGTCCCCCATCTGGGACTGAGCCAACTCACAGCAAACCTGGACCCACAGAAGCCCCAGCACAGCTCCCCGGTGTCTCTCCATGACTCCTTGTCCAGTTACGGTGGTGCCTTTGCCCCTGCTCTGGAGGGGGTAGAGTCCTGGACCAGCAAATGTTGTCTTTCAGTCCTTGGGTTCCACCATACTCACTGAACACCAGTCACATCTGAGCCCTGTCATTCACTTAACAGGAAACTCCACCCACAGTAGCCCAGTCAGATGGCACAGACGTCCTTTCAAAATCATAGATGCAAAGGGCAAATAATACAGGGCAGTCGTAGACAGTATTTCCAATATATGAAGTTATAAGGTGCTTTTTTTCTTAGAACACATTCTGTAAGAGAAATTTGTGTTTGTGAGAAAAGGGAGATGATACTTTTGAGAAGAATCAGAGTATCCACTGGGTGAAGCAGAGCATTGAAGTATCGTGAAGTCTTGAAAAGGAGCCTGGGAAGTATGGTCTCATTTCTAAATTGCATATTTTGACATAGAATTTAAGAATTTGGTTTTATGAAATTTCAGAGAAAGGAAGACGATAGGATAGCATGCATCGTGCATTGAACATATTTTCTTGAAATCAAGAGAGTCACAGAAACCCCATGCCATACAGTTACCATCTGCATAGAAAATTTTCTAAGAAAAGGTCAGTTAGTGAAAAATAAGTATGTGCGTAATGTCTTCTCTGACTTAATTTCTACCTCTCTCCTATCCTGTCCAACACCTGGGCACCCTGAGAGCCACACAGCTATCTCTCATCAAGCCACACATTGCTGGTCAAATTAAATGTTGTCTTCTTCCTTTCCTCCTTCTAGTTGTGTTTCTTATTTTGTCAAGTTTTCTTCTACTCTCCTCATTATTCTTTTTTCCTTCTAGTCTCAGGGGACATATATGAAAAAGAAGGATATCTTGGATTTTGGAATAATTTCTAAGCCCATATATTTTGGCAAACTTAGTTATAAAAGTTTTTAATGGAAAACATATTAGGGAGTTGTCTTCCTTTGAACTTCCATGCTCATGATGACCGTAAACATTCTTACCCCCGTGTTCCTGCTCAGAAAATCATACTCACAAAGGAATTATACAATATGGAATTTCCGAAGTATATATAGAGTCACAGAGATAAAAACATGAGGTGAATTTTACACAAATACCATTATTCCTTTCCCCACATTTGCTGTCTATAATTGGACTGGCTCACATGCTCTCTGGTCTCCTCTCTTAGCTGTTCAAACTTCTGAAACCTTCAAATAAAATCCTTTCCTGGGAAGCCAACAGTGTCCCCTAGTGGGCAAAAACCATCAATGAAGAACACTTCACACCAGCTAACCCAGCAGTCACAAAACCCCAACCTCTTTCACTCCGTGTTTCCTGATGAAAGACACGCAGATGGTCAGAAAACAAAATACATAATTAGATTAAATGGCTTTTTTAATGAACAACTTTCTTTTAAAATTTCATTTCACGAAATTTGTATAATAAAATAATATTGCAGTTGTCACCCTGTGCTACTTGATTTTTTTACTTAGTTCAAAATAACTGCATAAACATTTGTTGAAGTTTTACTAAATGAGGCAATTTGCTAGGTCTTAAGAACATATAAAAGGGATGAGGCAGTAGATTACAGGTTACTGGAGAAGACAAAAATATAAATAACTATAATAGGGTTAAAGAGTAGGACCCTAGAAGGAATGAAAATGAAAAGGAATATGACCCATGGGAGGGGTCAAATATTTGAAGTGCTGGAACAGATCTCATGAAGAAGGTGTCATTTCTTTGTTCTCTCTTTTTTGATAAGAAGAATAGAAGAGAAATGGATAAACCTTTAGGATGGCTTTCATGACTTTTTATTTATTTTAAGATAAATTCATGAATTATTAAAGGAACAAAACTTTACACATAGACTAAAATCCCCTTTCACTAGCACTCCCGATTATGACTTTTTCATCATTCATTAATTTGAAGATGATCCTTCCAAGTGTTTTAATTTGGATTCACATGCATGTATCAAATATATGAATTAACATAAAATATACATTCTTTTATTTACAGTTTTCACTTTAATACAAAATGATACAAATTGTGCATACCTTTTTGTAACTTGCTTTATAAACTCAAGAATAAATCTTGTAGGTTGTATCATGTTAACACCCATAGGTCCTTCTACATTATATGACATATTATGGCTATACTACCATTTGTACAGCCCTACCTCTATTGACGGACAGTTAAGGTGATTTTTTTTTTAACTATGAAATACATTCCTCTTTAATCATATGTGCACATGTTTCTTTAGGAGCAGAGACTAGAAAGAAGTGAAGGAACGAGCCTTGGGGACAGTAGGTGAAATTCACTCCAGGCAAAGGGAAGATCAGGGGCAAAGGCTCTGAGGAAGAATCGCATGAATTTATGCTCTGATTATTGTGTTGATTGGGTTTTAAATTTTTTTTTCTCGATTTTTGTTGGAACTGTAATTGATCAGCTTATTTGATAAGTCTCTCTGAAATTATTATCCTGATATGTTGCTGGTATGCAGTTTGCTTCAACCAGCCACTGAGATCATACTAAAAATAATAAAACAACAAGAGAAAAAATACACTCAAGGAGAAGGAGTGGTCTATATAAAAAGAAAAATATTATCAAATAACATTGAGCATAGAAAAATATATGGTATACAGCAGGATCTCAAATAACGGTTTCAGAAAATGTCATTTTGATACAACATTGGTGAGATGCTAGAGAAATGTAACTCTTGTTTATACAAATTAGCTTATGGTGAAATGTGCTTTCTTTCATATAGTTTTGCTTAAAGTTCCAGAACTTACTGACAACATTAAGCAAAGCATTACTGTATATAAAACATTAGGATACCATAAGAAAAAAAAATACGTTTCACATTTTATATATCAGCGAAGGAAAAAAAATGTAATTTTATCAGTGCAACAGAAAACAGACTAGCAAAGAAAAAAACAAGAGCATGTGGAGCAAAACCAAAATATTAGAAAGGAGTTCAATTAATGACAAGTATTAGAAGTGATCGGAGAAAAATAACTGATATTGAATGAAAATAAATATATATACATATATATAACATATGCTAACCTGTGTTTCTATAGAAAGAAAAGACTGAAATAAATCAAACATAATAAAAAGTAAATGAATCCAAATACATCAGTAATTCAAACATATGTAAAAAGATTACTTAATTGAATGGAAATAGAAAAAACTTGCTGCATATTGTTTAAGAGACAAACCTAAAAGAATACAAGCAAGAAAGGTGAGCAGATAGGATAGGATTCTCCTCCTTGGTGCCGACTAACACCCTGTCCCTCACTCACCAAACCCATCATACCCGCCAAACAGATATCCCAAAGGAAGGTCAATTTTGCTAAAGGGACACTAAAGGAAAATTGAAGAGAACAATTTAGTAAACTAAATTAACTTCTGCAAACATGAGATCTAATAGTGGCAGAAAAGGTTTTAAAATTAATATTCAGACAGAAAAGAGAATAAAAGAAGGAAGAAACTAGAAAGACGAAATACTAAGAACAAATTAAGATTTACTTGCAGAAAAAAAAATAAAACTGAAAATGAGGACATTCCATACTCTGACAAAGTAGAGCTCAGATAAAGAAGCCAAGTGTAAAAAGTAACTTTTGTGAATGACTAATAGAGATATATTTGAGGGTCCTCTCAAAACACATTAAAGAAGACGGAAAAGCTCCTCATCAATATTATATATAATCATCTTGTGCATCAGAAATTAAGAAAACATTTAATCAAGGGAAGCTTCAACTGTCTTGTTTATTAACTTCCCACATATTTACGGAGAGGGTTCTTACTGGCTGAATTGTGTCTCCCTCAAATTCATATGTTGAAACCATAACTTCCAATATCTAAAAATGTGACTGCATTTGAAGATAGGGCCTTTAAAGACAGGAAATATTAAGGTGAAATGTAGCCAGATGGATCAGCCCGAATCCAACATGCCTGTTGTCCTTATAAGAAAAGGAATTGGGGAATAGACATGAATGGCATAGAGGGAAGATCATGTGGGGGCACAGTAGGAAGGTAATTAGCTACAAGCCAAGGCCTCAAAGAAACTAAACCTGCCAACATTTTCATCTTACACGTAGAGTCCAGACTGTGAAAAAACAAATTTTTGATGGTCTTCAAGCCACTCCATCTATGGCATTTTGTTATGGCAGCCCAAGTAAACTAATACAAGAGTCAATTTTAATGATCAGTTATGAGAAATACATCACAAAAAGCAATTTGAAGTCACAACTATACATATAACGTTTTAAGCATTTTAAAATTCTACCTTTTATATTCATGTTTTAGTGCATTTGTTTATTACATAAAAGTATCCTTGATGGAAATATCCTGGCATCAGACTGTTTCAAAATCACCTCTACCTTCCACAATTTAAAGACATAAAAAAAAATCAGAAAAAAAGTGTATGAAGGAAGTTACATGCAAAATGGATGATTTGAAATTACAATATTCAGACACACTCACTGATAAACGTTTGTGCTTAAAGTCAAAAATATATATTTTTAGAATGATTTACAATTGGCCTCTGTGCTATAATGAAATGTCCTATCAAATATACACGAATTATGAAAAATCAAAAATATGTTCATTGATACAATATTTTCATATCAGTAATAAAACAACAAATAAATAAAGCCACTTTAAATTCTCAGGAAAATTGGAGGTGGGGAGTTGGGGGATACTCTCATTTATTCCTTGGTGAATAAATGGATTTGTTTCTATCAGGAGTGAGAAAGTAATCAGTAAATTAAATAGGCTAAGCTCAATATAAAGAATTATGAATTATTACAGAGTCTTGGATTAACAGTAGAATGGCTAACGAGAAGAAAGAAGACCCCTGCAGGAATTGCAGGTGCAAGGTGTAGCCACAAGTCCCACAGCTGAGATGGAACACACAAGGAACACGACCAGACCCCATTCCAGAGCTGAGCATCAGACCCGGATGGAGAAGACACAGCTGTGGCTCACTGGATGGCAGAGAAGTCCATTCTTCACCAGTGAAATTTGCCAGAAATCCACCTTCCAGAACTTGACAGAAAATCATTCTGGGGTGTGGGAAAAAGAGGTTCACAGGTAAGCGTCTCACTGGAGGTACCTCTTCTACACAACCCCCTAACAATGGAGACTCTAGTAGAAGCTGCTGTCCTCAGGGTGCTGGTGGCCACTGCACGGCAGGAACCTGGTGCCTGGTGCAGGTGCACTGTGGGTGATGCTCAGGGCAGAAGCCTCCCGTGCTGCAGGATATTGTCAAGAGGGTAAAGAGGAACCAGGGAGAAAACCCCTTCCTTCCTGTACTCTCTACTGACAAAAGTTGAACATTGCGCCAACTGACAAAGGAAAATACTTCAAGGGCCCATGTCTACTTTCACAGAACAAACAAAAGTTGTATTTGGAGCTAAGAGCCAATAGTGTATTGCTCACTTTTGAATACTCATCTTCTACATGCAACCTCTGCATACATTGGAATGACATATTGCAATAAAACAGCTCTGTATTTCCACCTCCTTCAAGATACAGCTACCCTTCTCATGGCTGAAAAATATCTCACCCTTTTCCAAAAAGGACAAAATGCACGTTTGCAATCATGCCATCACTGATTATATTAATGATTCTTCAAATTCAAAGACGCTCTGAAAATTCTGTCACCTGTAGACTACCTTGTAAAGTTAATTTCCAATCACCTAAGTAAAAAATAGCAATAGGAAGGAGAAAAGAAGAAAATGTTTAGTATCTACAAATTAGCACACATATATAACAAGCAAATAGAAAATACACAAAAGTACTACGGTCTTTTTTCTGCAATTGGTCTCGAAGCTCTTAAGTAATACCTATGGCCTCCTTCATTCAGTCCTTCTGCATATTTCCCCTGCCCTCTGCCAAAACTTTAGCTGGACTGAGATCCTGGCCTGCATGAGTCACCCAAACTTTTATTTCACCCTCAATTGTTTTGTTGTTATTGGTTGGTTCAGTTTTCCATGAGCTTTAACATTGGCCAGGAAAGTATTAAGACTCCAAACAGTATTCACCGCTTTCTTTGTGTACAAGCAACACAATTTCTTCCCGTTACTCAGGATCAGTCAAGCCAGCCAACAGATTTTTTTCTTCTATGTTGCCTCAGTGGCTAAAGAGCTCAAAATATCCAGAAGATAGTCTCTTTATCCATTGACTGGAGCCATTTTTTGTCCCTGGTAAGTAATTCTTCCTTAGAGACCAAGACTTCACAATCAACACAGCATGAAGTTGCCAGGGTGGGAATATAAAAGTCAATAAGTGCCTTAATAAGATTAATAGTGAGAGGGGCCAATTTCACGTCCACCTTTTGATTCCTGGACTCATGTATTGTGGCCATGTGGGACACAGTAACATATGAGGGTCTCTGATTCAAAGCATGTGTTGAGTCCTGTTAAACAACACTCCGCCCTGGCACAGTATCACCTCCCAACTGGACCTGGAACTCAGTCTCCAGTAAGCTGTTCCATCTTTCACTTAGGCTAGCTGACTCTCAGTGGTGGAGTATATGACAAGACTACTTAATAACATGATAATTCAGAATCATTAATTTACTTAATAAAATAAATCAAGATTTCCTGCTCATTCATACAAAACTCTTTATTGTAGGAATTTTCTCATAAAAACTATATAATTATATAAATCACAAATTCTCCATAAAAATGAAAGAATGTGGGGAAAAATACAGAGAAGGAAGGAAGGAAGGAGAAAAAAGGAAGGAAGGAAGGAAGGAGAAAAAAGGAAGGAAGGAAGGAAGGAAGGAAGGAAGGAAGGAAGGAAGGAAGGAAGGAAGGAAGGAAGGAAGACTACTTTGATTTCTCAGGCAGAGTTAGGGTTGGGAGGTGGTCATATGATATCCAAGTTGCATGGTGTGGAACTTTTTTTTCAACACCCAACAATAGTCCAAAATCAAAATAGAATGACAGTTCTTATCATTGCAAGCTGCATACAGTGCCCATCGAAGTCCCTTTGAGCAATAAGGCTGAGACAATGACAGTGATTCACCTGAAAATAGTCAGAGGTAGAAGACAGTGTGGTCCAAATACAGAAAGGAAGGGGGGAGGGAAACACCTTAAATGAGCACACATTTCTTACACCCATTTACTTCTTTATACCCTTCTAGCAATCACTCCAAGACATCATCACATATAAACTTATCACTAGCCCCTAAAAATTACTGTTGATCTCCTGGTTCACCATTTGCCTTTCATATCATATTGGTCACAATAAATTATTCTCTCTGTATTTTGAGGGCTCCTATGCACCTGTCTTCTTATGCATTACAGTGTAAGGCAAAGAGCAGCAAGAACTCTCCCTCCTCATTCTCTGCTTACTCCTAAGTATTTATTCCTCTTCAAGGCTTCAAGAACACAAGGACCATAAAAGCATCCTATAAGTTCTTTCCAAAAAGCTTTATAATGGGTCATAAATTTATCTCAGACCCAATAACCCCTTAGTATCCACCAAAATCGTAATCAGTGTTTCTAGCAGAGTGTGACACAGCTAAACTTACTACGTGATTAATTATGACGATGTTAACATTTCAGGTTCCATCTCTAATATTCCAACAGGGAGAATAAACAAAAATAGGATGAAAAAATCAGAAAATATTTCTATAGCTGCAAAAAGGCAGCAAAAGGGATTATACTCACAAATTTCTGCGATAGATTTCTAGATTTAAGATATGACAATAGAAAGCTACTTTTATAACTGAGAAAAAGGCTTTTCTCCACAATACTCTTAAGTAGCTGTCAGAATTAATATGACCATGACATTTTACAAAGCTCTTCATGAATCTAATCGATCTCTTATAGTAGGCCAATAATTTTTCAGAATCCCTCCTGACTACGCGTACTTGAATTCACACAAAATACACTTACACAGTGTAACGGGCACAGTGAGACCCAGACAAAAGTACTCCAAGATCATTGTCCGTAATAACCAAGGAGACGTGGAGGAAAACTTTC
>JAQQSQ010001350.1:0-12719 GCA_028627145.1 Eidolon dupreanum
ACATTTACAGAACAAGTGAATACTTAAAATACTTTCCCCCAAACTCTCCACCACTTCCCAACTTCTCCAGAGGTAAGCACTAAATTAAAACTTGGATACCGACTACAAGAATTCTAGGCCAGCACTAGCCAATAACTTCTTCTGTGTCCATAGCACTGTTTACACAGGTGGAATCTAATATGGTGGCCGTCAGCCCAATGGGGCTATTGAGTATTTGAGGACCTGAATTTTACATTTTAAGTTTATTTAATTAAGTAAAATTTAAATTTAAGTGGCCGCACATGGCTAGTGACTATCTCACGGGACAGAACAGCCCAAGGACGAGCTTCCCAGCCTGGGAGACACTGTCTGCAGCTCCATGTTGCACAGGTATCCTCCGCAGGAAATGAGGAAAACGAGAAACAATTCAAAAGTGGGATAGGGTTTTACTGTTGCTAATTTAATAAATCTACACAGAAGTTATGCCTATGGTCTAACTGATTTTTTAAAGCAAATATCGGAGCTTACATTCGCTATAAGGAGATAAGCTTATTTTGTAAACATTTATAATAAATCGTGTTTAAATAGTACGTTTATTACGATAATGCTGTCACTGCGTACGACACTTCTGGATTGTTTCTGAAAGGATCTGTGGAGTCTGTGGCAAATTCTTTTCTAATATTTTTAACGGTGGCAATCATATGTTCTGTAAAAATTGATTTGATTTTTTTAATAAACAGCCAAAGGACACTTGGGAGTTTATTTCTGGTATAAACTATTTGCTAATTTGCTATGTACATATACCTTTTGGCAAGTCAATAAACTTCTCTGGGCCTCAGCAGAAACTAAGGGGGTTGAACTCAATGATTTCTATTGTTTCACCTAGTGCTGACATGCTCTTATTATGATGCCAAATAAGGTGATTGAGCTTGGGTTTTAGTCAAAACCAGGTACAAGTTTTTTGAGACTAGTCTGCTTACAATTAGTGACTGTTCTACAGGCCAACTGTATAAGAAAAAGTTCCAAAAAATGGCCTGAGCAAGGACAGAATTATTGGGATAACTGTTCTGAATACCGTTCCTCACTGTGTGTGTGTGTGTGTGTTCAGGTACCTTGTTTGAAAAATAAAGCAAAAAACTCCAGAAGAGGTATAGAAAACAAATTTCTATGTGTCCCGTAACTTTACTTTCGTCAAAAATTGGTTACCTCCTTTAGACATTTTACACAATCCAGCAATTCTGCTGTGAGAATAACTTTTTCAAGTACTAAAAATGATGGCACAAGACAAAAGAAAAAGCCCCTCTCCTCCAGCTACCTCCAAAGTCATGCTCCTGAAGTCGTAAAGACACCTATAATGAGCTGCCAGGGAGGCAGAAAATTGGCTATGAGATTTCTGGGCAGAAAGGACTGGCCTGTTGGCTGTCACCTGTGTGTCTCGCCAGGCCATCTGCTGGGAAATCACTGCTCGCTCTGCCAGCAGGGCAGCTCCACCCCACCCCAACAGGAGTCTAGAGACGTTTCACCATCGGCGAATTCTTGACAGAAACAATCATCAGCCTATTTATTCCAGAGAAACACATACATAAAATTCCAGGGATATTTAAAAGCAAGGTACATGGGGCGATTGTGTAACTCTGTGTCCTTTTATGAATGCCATAATACTCACAGGAATACACTGCTCTAGGCGGGTGGAAGGACCGTGTCTGTCAAGGGGTTCGAAAGCCTTTTTAGGTTATCTTTTATATGAGTTGACAACAATTCTTAAAAGATATAAGGCAGGAAGTCTAGGCGGGTCCGGCCCAGGACAGGAAGTGGAACAGACACTAGGGACGGCCTGTCGTTTGAGGGGGCTTGTTTCCCGGGGGCAGCAGGTGCTGTAGAACCACTGGTCGCTCAGAAAGCTGATAACTACCGAGTGCTCCGCAGAAGGCCTGGAGGACTTGGACCGCTCCTCCTGTGAGCATTCGTTTCATGCAGAAAGAGCTCCAGGAAGTCATTCCAATTTCTGAAGGAGACACCCTGTTTTCTCCTAATGGATCAAAATCTTCCCAAACCACAAAATACTGTGGACCCTCACAACTTTTGACGCAAACGGATGCATATGCTAAGAGCTCGGATGTGTTTCTCACAGCTGACACGATCTAATTCCTTCCTTTTAGGTGACTGTGCCTAAGAATCGTTATCCTTTTTTTCATATGAATTAAAATGGAAAGGACATGGATCTTGTAAATTATAACTCATAAAAATGTTCCAGAGTAAAGCGACCCAAAGCCAGAGCAGGGAAGGGACATGACTCATTAAAGCCCTGTAATTCTGGGCAAGGCCCATATATTTTAGGCTCCTCCTCAAGCTCGTAATTTTTAAAAACCATCAATAAAACGACATAAATAGCCAGAATATAATCCTGGAGGGAACATTAGCCCTCAGAGGTGTGGGGACAACACAGCTGAGTCCCTTTTTCCAGCAGAGACGAGGAGAGGCACACAGCCCTTCCTTCCCGCCTTCCCACGTCCACTCCCTTTCTTCTTTTAAACAGAAGTCAGACGAACCGCGGTCGGCTGGAATTACGCACATTAGCCTTTGCCAGCGATTGGTCTAGGGGAAGGCGTGTGACCAGAGATGCCCGAGAAAGTCTGTCAGGAGGTTTCTGGGACGGGCTTCCCTCCCAGGTCGAAGAGCTAGCTCATGGCCCTGGACGCACCTGCCTCCCTCCCCTCCAGCACGCACGCATCTGCCACCTGTGGACACAGAGGGACGACGTGGTGCACAGCACTGTAGCCTCCACCTGGTGACTATGTGGCCAGAGCAGGTGGCGGAAGGAAGGATGGAGGAGCCTGTGTGTCCGACCGCATTGCTGAGGTGCAGGACCAGCCAGCCCCGGAGCCACGTACCTCTGACCTTCTACCTACGTAAATAGTCAACGTGCTAGTAGCCGAAGCGAGTAAGCTGGGTTTTCTGCTACTTGGAGTCGACTGCATGAAAACCGATTCATGTGGTACAGGACGAACGAGAGGGGCAGGCCAAAGCGATGACCTCCGTCTTTTGGCAGATGTCCAACTTCTAACGAGAAGATGCGCTTTAAATGCTCGGACATCAAAAATGGCCCTAAAAATATTGACAGAAATCCTACTTATTGCAGTTGCCTACAATTTTCCTGATTGATGAGCAGGCAGTTGAATTCATTCATTCGTTCATGCTCTCATTCAATCACCTCTGTGTGTGTTTACGGTATATTTAATACTCAGTGGGATACAGAGATACACAAAAGAGGATCTTTGCTTCCAGGAGGATGTGGATAAAGAGGAACAAACTCACAGGACAGGATTCTACAGGCCGTAATAAGGCACTGAACATATCTGCCTAAAACACATTATTGTTTGAGGTTATTATTACTCACAAGATAGAAATGTCTTTCATTGATACAATGAAAGTCACGTTAATATGTCTCCAGGAATGATGGTCTTTCATATGAAGAAATCTGGTTAAAAAAATATTTGCGCCTCACCTACTTTTCATAAGTCACATGCAGCTTCTACTATGATAATGCATGACCCAAATAGCTTTGCCTATAGGTAGTTTCTATGTGTTTCAATTTCAATCTCTGGCAAAGTCATCAGGTATGCAATTTATCTTCAATTCTGCCCTGGCTGGTGGCAACCTTTGCTTTTAAATACTCGATGAACTCCTGCTGTCTTTAATCCTTCCTCACTCTTAAAAGCAGGAAAGGATCTGATTTTTTTGTCATTAATATTAAAAATTATACTGTAGCTGGTATTCGTCCATACTCATTAACTCCAAAGGGCATCCGCATTGTAAGCGCCTTTATCATTGATTGAGACACAGAGTTATTTCCTTTGTTTGGATGTTCAGGAATCAGCAAGCAGGCAGAGGTGGCAGATGGGGCAGGAGGTGGGGCAGTGGCACGTTCCAGGCAAACGCTTGTTAGGGCGATTGTGACGCTACAGGTGAGAAGCAGGATGGTCCACGGTCTGTGCTGCAGCAGCACCTGCTCCAATGGGGTGGATGGAGCCTTCTGCACAGAAAAGGTTCCTGTCCTTTCTCACGGCTTCTTCAAGGCCACCCGTGGCCCTACCCTCCCAACTTTGGGCCAGACCCCTTTGCCTACCTCCCCAAACTCAACCCAACTGTCTTACCCTCCTCCTTTCTGCTTGAACACTCTTAGAGACTTATGCATATATATATATATTTTGGCACAAGCGATGTGCTTGGTAAATATTTTCAAATATTTGAAACTGTGACCTCCTTGTCTTCTACGTGACGTGATGCCCTGGAACACGCCCCCACATGCATCCTGTGTCACGTCTCCCTCTGAGTTTATAGTTTCTGACAAAGAACTTTCTCACTGGAATAACTCTTTTCACAAAGTCCAATGCAATACAACAAAAATAGTCCGATGGAAATAAACAGAATTTATAGGTTTCACAGACTCAGGCTACAAGGAGGGTAAAAAATCAATTTGTGACTATTTCGCTTCACCTATTATTATCTGGCGGTAGTAGCTGGCATGGGGGTTATACACACATCCTTGAGCATACTAGGTGCTTAATGCACATGTATTAAACCCATGTGTGGGAGGCTGCTGGCGGACAGCGTACTGAGCGTTTAATCTTCAGCATACAATCTCCACAATAAGCTGTCAGCTTGGTGTCTGCTGCGACTCTTCCTGGCTCTGCCCGCCAGCCCTTAACTGGCAAACAGCACAGTGGGCCCAGGCCACTGGTCAGCAGAGCACCATCTCACAGAGGAAGAACCATGTGGCCCTCTTGGCTTTGGGTTGTTCTTACATCCTGATCCTGCACCCCACTCAGCGCGACCCTGATCCCCACCAGGGCCTCAGCGCAGTTTCTGGCCGGACCCCTTGCTGGGTGACTCCCTGCCACGGCCTCCGAGTCTGTGGTAGTGGCCTCTGTCTTGTCCTTTGGCCCAGACAGAGCTGTTTGAATGGCCGTCCAAAACAAAACTATGAGGTTGCAGAATCCATCCAAAGCAACCTCTTACTTTACTTAGAGCACGTTATTTTTTCACCTCTTTATTCTATCTCAATTCAAATAGGAACAAAAAGATAAAGACGACTTCTGAAACATCTGAGATGAGGGCCGGTAGGTGATGGAATCGAGAGGCTGTCGCATGGGTTGAGATGCCGTAATTACAAACGCTCTTTAAGGGAAACCGAATTGTTGCTCCCATTGTGAGTAGGCGTCAAAAACCCATGTTACAAAACCACAAATAATTGGCATGGTGACAGTTTACTGGCACCGAAACACATGCCTCCTGCCACTGCTTCACACCAACACCTTCAGACGACAGTGAATTAAATTCAGAGGCAGCGGGGGTGGCGCCAACTGTCAGGTCTCTGCATATCCTGCTCCTTCTATTTTAAAGACCCTTCAAAAGGTTAAGGTTCAGCTCTAGAGTGGACGCGGCCGGCCGTCGGAGCTCCGTGTCAGCAGATGCTGTGGTTTTGTCATTTGCAAGACGGCCCCGGCAACGAACGCCGACTGCCATGCGCTTTCACATGTGATTGAAGCTAAATGATGCCAGTCCTACCCTGAAGTCTTGTGCTTTCTCCGAAACACAGAACCTATTCGGCAATTTTTAAAGCTCTCGTGCTCTCCAACGGAATTCTCCGAGGTATTAAGCGTGGATAGGAAATGGAAGGGTGGTGGGGGGGGAAAGCCATCCCACCACGAGAGCGGGCAGACGCTCGAGGGGATTTTAACATGACCCCGGCCCTAAAAGTTCGTGGGCCGCGGCCCGCGCCGCCAGGCGAACGCGTTTAGCGCGGGGATCCGTTTCTGAAACCATGAAACCGAACCGAATCAGTGACGGCCCGTTGCCTGTGGGGCGGTGTTGCCAGTGTCGACCGCTGGCCACGGCTTTTCCGTTTTCTTTGTTTCTGCTGAAGGTGCACGATGCCGCGGGCCATCGCTGCGTCCGGCTATCCTCACGCAATCGTTGCTTCACCGTCTCAGGCTAGAATGACGTCTAGGAGCCGTTGCCGTTGACGTTTTGCTGAGTTCCTCCAGCACTTCCTCAGGGCGCTCGGAGTTCTCGCAAAGCCCGTGTTCTCATGCCCAGCGGGACCCGTCTTTGCTTCCAGGACGCCTGGCACTCTCATGCCCTGGTGGAGGGCCGCTTCGGGTCAAATCTCTCCATCGGAATATGACGGTGGCACCAGGAGGCCAGAGGGAAACAGGCTGTATGCACGGCACGCCCACAGGACTCGGGATTGCGTGTCGCGTCTCTCAGCTGAGCGTATCTGTGGTTCTGTGCTCGCAGGGCCACTGTGTGAAGGAACCTTCCAGGCTGCTCCAGTAGCTCAAAACGGGCCGAGAGCGTAAAACACCACTGAAGCCTGAGCAAAATGCACGTAATAACTATAACGTGTACATCTTTATTACAGTCCACTTGTGTATATGTGTGTATGTATAGACACATACATACGTGCACATATAGATGTTTTTTGAATGGGACGATTTCAGTGATAAATGGCACTGCAGTGAATTGGTGCCACGGGGTACGTAGGAATACGTGGCCAGACACGTGACTGGTGTCGACTGTCGGCTCCGAACACCCAGAGGGCGCGACGGGGCCTTATTTTTCCTGTCGCCTCCGGCTCCTGGCGTGGTACTCACCTACCACAGGAGCTCAGTGAATGCGTGGTGACTACGCTGAGGGCTGCTTTACTGGCGCTGTCACTGTGGCCATTTCAAAGCTGCAGGACGGTTCCAGTGACGTACGTGCCACCGAGAATATAGAGAAGCCTGATAACTGCTCTCCTGGCAATTAAGGAGGCAAGTTGGGAAGCAGGAACTTTGGGGCAGGAGATCTTGCCTTGTGGGACATTCTTTTCATTATAGGTCGTGAAGCCTCAACCGATCGGTCGAGGCTCCACGTGAACATCGAAGTTAGAACACTAAATGCCGAAGGGTAAAGCTTTCTAATGAAAATTAGGGCACAGCTGATATGATACAAATTTATGTCATGTCACTGACATTGCGTTACATTAGACGCAGGCCATTCCTGTAGTGGCTGTAATTAATCAGGGGTTCGGGTAATCCAACAGAAACCAGTTTGCTGCTTTCCCCTTTGGGTTAGCTCTCTAGTTTCTTCTAGTTCCTTCACCAGGGCGGAGCTGCCGGGGGCCCGTTTGCACCCTGAAGCTGATACTCCTAAAAGTTTAAAAGCACCGACGCCATGCCACCACGTTCCCTGTGCGTTTGCCTCCTGTGGTTCCCGGCCCCACACCCACCCCACACCCAACCCACTCACGTCCCCCCGTGCCCCATCCGAGGGCCATGCCAGTCTTGGGTGGCCTGCGAGGTCAAGGGCAGGAGGCAGCATGAACTTTGGGACACGAAGCCGTGCGTTTGGCTATGGGCACCACGACGGGGCCCCAAAGGGGATCACGCCCAGGGGAGAGCAGAGGACATGACACGCGGACTCTGAACTGACCCGGGCCTCGGGGCGGACCCAGGCTGAGGGGCGCTGGCAAGCGGGCCTCCCTCCGTGTCCTGCCGGGGCTCACGCTGTCTTCCATTGTGTTCTCCTGATTCTTCATGACACTCGGGAATGTTCTCCTGTTTGTCTCCTTCCACGTGGGTCACTGCGGCCCAGTTCCTAAGACAGTGTCGTCGTCTGGCCGTGCAGCCATGCGAGGGAGCTTTCCAGAATCCGGGTTGTAAGAAACACCCTGTGTGCCCGACTCTGACTGATAACGACATGTCTTGATGTCATTTTTAGAGATGAGTAATGTAGGTAGGGAATGAGGTTAGGCATCTGTGAGACAGATTTTAAACGGAGGAGAATGCCGGAGAGGAATCAAGCAGTGTCGAGAGGATGGGGAGAGACAGCAGAGAGGGCAATGGGCTGAAGGCTGACGCCTGGGTGTCAGCCCGGTGTGGCCCCTAACTCACTGTGTGACACCGAGCAAGCCATCTGACCTTTCTGGGCTTCAGTTTTCTCATTTTCAAAATGAAAACCCAGACTACATTCTTTCTGGCCCTAAGTTCTCTATTTGGGTCCTTATCTATATTTATTTCCGTTCTGGTTTATAAGAAATATGAGCTCTCGTTAGGGATCAATTTGAGAAAAGTGGAAGTTTCGTGTAAAGAATATTTTGATAAAATCGTGCAGAAGTCTGGTTTTTCTTCACCTTGGCTCACTAAGAATTTAAAATTAAAAAAATAATTTTTTTGAGAGGCAGCTTGGTGCCATGGAAAAACCATTTTACCGGGAATTAGACTAGCTTTTGATCCTGGCATTAACTGACGAAATGGTTCTGGCCAAAGTTACTTACCTTCTCTTAGCTTTTTCCACTCAGAAAATGAGAGAGATAATTGCCAGAAATGTAAATCAAGTATACTACATGCTTCTTCCGGATGATAACGTTTTATGTGGATATAATAATACGAAACCTGAGCACTGGCCTAACCCAAATTCCAGGACAAGTCTACTGAGGGAAAGTGTGTATCATACAGTAGGGAAAAGGAAGTGAAAGAGAGCTAAACTCTCGACTTCCACGGTCGAAGTCAAAAGATAATGCTTAAAAATGGGAAAATCAAGAAGAAACACAAGTACGCCATTTAGAGATATGGGGGCAAAAAAATAAAATAAATTAGCAAGAAGAGTTGAAGGTGTTTGCCCCTGAGCTATTTTTCATGATCACCCTTATAAATTTAATGTTTAAAACTAGGGACACTTAGGACTTAGAAGAAGCTTCAGGGGTTCCCTTTGGTCCTCTCCTGCCACGTGGCCTACCTGTCTATGGCGCCAGGTATGAGCCAGGCCCTCTGCCTGAGGCCCGGGTCTGTGCCTCACCGAGGAGGTTTCGGGCAGGTGCGGAGGTGGCTCGGCTTAGCTGACGCTCGCCGGAGGCGGGCACAGCGTGTTAGTGGAACATGCTGGAAGGGCGTTGGGGTGAGGGTCAGGAAAAGCTCCCTGGAAGGGGTAACGCCCAAGAAGAGTCTCGAAGTTAGAGTAAGAGTTGGACACAACAGGAGGCTGGAGGTTTCAGGCGGAAGGAGCGGCGGCGGCGCGAACCGAGAACGAGGGGATTAAGTGGCAGTTTTCACAGGGAGTACTTTGCCTGCTGTGTCCACACAGTGCCGACCGCGGCACCCAGGGAGCTCCAGCTGCGCCCAGGACGCCCCACCAGAGCCCACGGCGCTCCAGCTGCGTCCAGGACACTCACCCTGCACCCAAAATGCTCCACCTGCACCCAGGGAGCTCCAGCTGTGCCCAGGACGCCCCACCAGAGCCCAGGACGCCCCACCAGTGCCCACGGCGCTCCAGCTGCATCCAGGATGCTCACCCTGCACCCAAAATCCTCCACCTGCACCCAGGATGCTCCACCTGCACCCAGGATGCTCCAGCTGCGTCCAGGACGCTCACCCTGCACCCAAAATGCTCCACCTGCACCCAGGATGCTCCACCTGCACCCAGGATGCTCCAGCTGCGTCCAGGACGCTCACCCTGCACCCAAAATGCTCCACCTGCACCCAAAATGCTCCACCTGCACCCAGGATGCTCCACCTGCACCCACGACGCTCCACCTGCACCCAGGACGCTCCACCTGCACAGCGTGTACTCGTGGAGGTATGTGACAGTGACGTGTCTCACCTCCAGCCCCACCCATTCTGCCAAGTCCAAGGAGAATAAACAGATCAGTGCGCCCACAGGTGTACGTGAAAACCCCGATAACCCGAGAAGACGTCAGGGCCCTGCGCTCCTGCACTAACCCTCCCCCACTGAAGACCGGGGGAAAGGCATTTATTACTGCGGTCTGGGTTCACTGGTGACTGGTGCGTGCACTGAAACGAACAAACAGAAAAACGAACGACCTAGCTCAGTCTTGAAGTATCAACACTTCGAGTTTTATTATGTGAACTGCCTCCTTCCTGCCTCCTCCTCCTCACAATCACGCCAGCCTGCCACAGCGCACACTGCAGTTCTACAGACAGTCTCGGTTTTCAAATATCATTAATTGAAATATAATTTACTGCACCAATCCCAGGAATGCAAAGAAGCCGTGGGCTGCAAGCCAGCAGCCTAGACACTAGGTGACTCACGCTCCAGTTCCAGGTCAGCTCCTCGCAAGTTATGCCACGTCCGGCAAGAGTCCAGCTCAAGGCCGCCATTTTTCTCATCTCTTACATCTCATAAATGCGCACGCCCTTGCAATTATTGTTGAGTTTTAGGTAAGACATGAAGCAGCTGTGTGACTAGGAGAAGTACTTAACTTCTTTGGACTTCAGCTTCTGCGTCTACAGGATGAAGGGGGCTGCACTCAGACACGTGTCCGTATGTCATAAACAGCCTGAAACTTGCTTATGGCGATGCAAAGATGCTTTCAAAAAATGCAAAGTACCATCCAAACGTGGTGTGGCAGAGACATTATTATTATTAAATGAAACAGAAGAAAAGAACTCATTCTATTTTTTTTTTTTTTTTTTACTATGTAGTTTTATAAATTTCTACCGTTTCTCTACTTCA
The DNA here is from genome assembly GCA_028627145.1 of Eidolon dupreanum. Taxonomy (NCBI): domain Eukaryota; kingdom Metazoa; phylum Chordata; class Mammalia; order Chiroptera; family Pteropodidae; genus Eidolon; species Eidolon dupreanum. The sequence continues at coordinate 10,495 of JAQQSQ010001350.1, forward strand.
TTTGTTAGTGTACAAGTACCAACCAACTGAAATCATGGAAGTGAATGAAATGTTCTGAAAAGCCCATTTACAGTGAATTGAGTAGTGGTCCAGGAGAGGAACAAATCAGCCAAAGAGACCGAGCCAGGCCGATGAGGGAGGTGGAGGAAAGACAGGGGGACATGTGTGAGCATCCTGGAAGCCGAGGGGAGACTGGATTTCAGTCGAGAGAGAGCGTGCTGAAGGCAATGCAAGCGAGGCCCGAAGGAGGCCACGAGAGAAAAGGCAGCCATGGAATGTAGCCACGTGGAGGAGGTCACGTGCGACTTCAGCCAGAGCAGTTCGGTAGACGGCAGACGCGGAGCTGGGGACAGAAGTCATGAGAGAATGAGAGGTGAGTGGTCAGAGGCCTGGGAGGGAGCCGGTGCGAGTAGGTCATTCTCTCGAGAGGCTTTGCTGTGAAAAGGATGAAAGTCACATGAATGAGAGCTAGAGTAATAACCGCTGAGACCAGCGGGGTCTGGAAAAATACTAGCGCGATGGGAAAGATCCAGAAGGGAGAGAGAATGGAGATATCTGGGAAACAGGAGACAGGATAAAGAAAAGGGCCCGAGCAGGTGGGAGGGGGGACGGGCCTGGGACGGGAGCTGGCACACCTGCACTTGGGAGGTTGGAGGAGCTGCATTCTGGTAGCTTCTATGTCCTTTGGGAAGCACAGACTGCAATATTGTCCGGCATATTGGGGGAGTAGCTTGAAGTCTGAAGAAAGTAGGGACAGTGTGAAAGTCGTTATGGGGATTAGGCTGAAAGAACCTTCTCTCATCTTCACAGAATTTTAAAATTTCCAAATATGCTCTTTGAATGGAAGGTTTGTGAAGTAGAACCATCTGTCTGGAGATGATGACGTATTAGATAGATATGCTGGCTGTAAAAAAAGAGATAATGAGGCGAGACTAACGAAATCTAAAGCTATCATCCGGATGAACCGCAACTGTCTGGCCAGGAGGAGAGCCATCCTGCGAAGGCGACCTGGAAGCTGTTCCTGAATCTCTCAAACAAAAGATGCTTTCGTTCCTCTGGGCTCTCACAGCCCTCTACCCTACTCCATACTGTCTTTCCTGTCACAAGAGTCTTGTCTTATTCACCTGCTAACCTCTTGGCACTTTAAAGCTAAAAGCCCTGAGCCCACAGCTGAAATTGCAGCGTACCTCTCAATAAATGGTCTGCAACCTTTGAAATATTTCTGTAAATCAAAGAGGAAATACCTGATTTATACAAACTGGCCTTGTCCACAGTGAGGTAGATAGATCTCATGGAGCAAGGTGAGGTGTCTCTGTAAGAACAAAGGATTTCCAGAAATGGCAACACATCAAGAGCAGGGGGGCCTTGGAGGCGCCCTGCTCTCTACGTGGTCCCGACTCCGCTTTATTTTACAATTTCAAGACAGCCTGATGCGGCCCAACAAAGAAAATTCAAGGAAATGAAACAACCGCCTCCCACCCCTCGCTCCTATTCTTCTCAGACACAAAAGACCGATAATTATCTAAAGTATTTCTCAATATGGACAAAATGGAAAAATGACCTTTGGGTCTGCGACAGAGTCTGCTCACGTCAGTGTTTTTTGCAGAAGCGAAGCGATGTCCAGGCTTAGGAAGTGCTCACAGGAGTCAGCTTTTGCTCTGCCTCACGCTACACAAACCGTAAATAAAGAGAAGGAGTTTAACAGGCAGCCCGACCTGAATAGCTCAGAGGCACCCCTGGGGAGTGATAAAATTCTCCTGCTGGTAGACTTACATAAACATAGATGCAATGACTTTTTTGATTTTTTTTTTTTTTTAAAGGACACGCACTCCCTTCGCTCAGTAAAACCGAATGCTTTAAACCTGAAAGATGGCTGGACTAAGAGAAATAAATCAGTCTGGCAAGAAAAAGTAGTCATTCAAAGTGCTGGAAGATTAACTGAAACATATAGGAGATCAAATTCAGTCATTTAAAAAGCAAATGCTTGCGAGTTAAAAATCTCTAGTTTTATTTTTTTTTAATTAAAAAAATTCTACTTTTTAGGACTATTTTAAAACACACCAGATGAGCTTTATCTAGTCATCGGACTACTTAATACTAAAATTGAAGCTTCTGTCCAATCTCTGACTTGTTCATAATCAACAAGTAGAATACATTTCAAAGTCTGAAGCTTCTTACAGATTTATTTGTCGTTTGATGGCAATTATTATCAGATAATAAGTCAA
>JAQQSQ010001351.1:0-12717 GCA_028627145.1 Eidolon dupreanum
CTGGAACCTCCAGCTGTGTCTTGTTGCTTGGCTCCACCGGCCTGGGAACACCTGCTCTACTCGTCATTCTTACAGCCCTGGTCCCCGCCGTGCGGCAGACATCAGAACCCCCTGGAGGGCTTGGTGACACACAGCACCTGGGCCCCCCCAGGGGCTCTGAGTCGGCAGGGCTGGGCGGGGCCTGCGATGGGGCATTTCTAACAGATGCTCAGACACACTGACTCCCCGCCGGCCGGACACATTCTGAGGACCACTGACTAAAGCTTGTGTCACCAACGCTCTGTGGGCTCTCAGACAGAACTCAGGATTACAGCCAACCAGCCACGCTCCGCTGTACCCAGCTGGCCAGCTTGGCACTCACACCTGCTTGTTTGTTTCAATGTCTGTCTTTCCTGGAAGAGAGTGGCTCTTGGAGCAAAGATCCTCGGAGTCAATGAGGTCTTTGGAGGACAATTCAACCACCTGTATCAAGGCTACTCAAGTGTCCGTGCCTTGGACCCAGTTAACTCTGCTTCTGAAAATTTACCTTGAAATTCAAAGCGAGCTTGGTTTGCAAAAGAACATTTATATGATACTAATGAAACCCTGAAACGGTAACTGTTTAATGCCATGAGAATGGTTGGGTGAGCTACAGCGGGCACCTCCGAGCCCTGGGCCACTGACCGGTCCGTGGCCTGTTAGGAACCAGGTCGCACAGCAGGAGGTGAGCGGTGGTGAGTGAGCAAGGCTCCATCTGTACTTGCAGACGTTCCCAAGCGCTAGCATCACCGCCTCAGCTCCACCTCAGATCCTCAGGCGTTAAATTCTCATAGGAGCACCGGTCCCTGATGCCAAAAAGGTTGGGGACCGCTGCCCTACAGTACATCTGTGGGGGGACTCGCCATGCAGCTATTCTCAGCAGGGGATCGAAAGCACAGTTTGGCGACGTGCACTTACTCTCTCCCCCACCATCGGTGGTCCATAACAGGGTGCTCTTAGCCCTTTGGGTGGGTCCCCCTTCCTTGTACAGGAGTGGCTGAGCATGAGCGTTCTCAGCTTCCCTGGGCGCCTGTGACACTGAAACCCCCAAATCCTCACTCGCTGGCAGAACTGACACCGCCCTGGGGACCCTTCTGCTGAGAGTCTTACTGTGTAACCTTGAGCAAGTCACTGACTTAATCCACATTTGTTAAACAAATAAACCCTAACCTTTCCGCTTCTTCCCAACTCTGCTTTCAGCAACCGGCTGTGGTGGGGGTATGTACACCACGGCAAGTGGCAACCACTAGAAATCAAGGCTTCCTTCTAGTTGGAGGATACTCATCAGCACAGCACCAGGTGAGGGGTAACAACAGGCCCTACCTCTCGGGGTGGTCTGGGGACCAAATGAACTACAAAACGCGAGCCTAGTGCCCGGAGCCAAACACTGTGCTCAGGTAACGGCATGGGCTGTTGGTAGAATGTGAATGATGGTGAAGAGTGTCTTGAACAGTAAACTCGTCATACATGTGGTAGATTCTACAGGAGGGTGCAGATGGGTCTGATTAGAAGAGCTTGTCATTTCCTTTCCAGGTCATCTGCCCATGCCTAGAATGGCTACCAGGTCCAAGTGCATTTGCTTAACAGAAGAAGAGAGAAACTATTGAGGCTTTGATTGTTTTTTTTTTTTTTTAGAAGCCACATTTGACTTCATAAACAAAACGAAGACCCTGCCCTCCTTGTGGGCCTCGCACAGCTGTGGGGATGGTGGCAGCCTTGGTCGCTTCAAAGAGCAGAGGGCGCCCAGCCCACGGGGCCCACCCCTTCCAGGAAACCGTGGGCTCTAGGGCCCTGCTTGACCACAGAGCTGCCCTGTCCCCCTGCTCTCCCACCCAGGATGCTCGGAACACTTCCCTTCTGGGTCCCGCTGCCAGGAAGTGGCTGCAACCAGCCTCATTTGCATTCACAATGGCTCTTCTGGGCCCTCAGTTCTGCGCTAAGGCACAGGGAGCTTTCTGTTCCCTGTGGACAGCAAAGTCAGAGAGCACACGCCCGCGGCTCTGCGGGGCGGCTCCTGAAGCACCCTGCTGTGGGCGCGCGCCTCGCTCTTCCCGGATTCCAGGGGGCCCGGCTCCCGCCTTTGTTCTGGGAACACAGCCCGGGTACCAAAGGCGTGTCGCCCTGGCCTGTGCGCCGGTCTCCGAGGCCCTGAGGGCTATGAGGACAGGAGCACGGCTCACCTGGACCCCAGGTGACCCGCTGCCCGTCCCTGCACTGCCTCTTACTCCACTTTCCTTTATCCGCATCCAGGTGTCCCCAGGAGTCGCCCTGCATGGTCCCCATCGAACGGGGCTCCACGCTCCCGAGGCACCGCTGATGCCGGCTCGGAGGCTGGTGCAGGAGTGCGAGCCGCAGCGACGGTCGCTCAGAGCACAGAGGGCGCGTTCATCTCCTCGCGAGGGGACAGGAGCCGGGCCGCTCACAGCGGGTCGGGAGCGAATGCTGGGAATGCTGGGGGGACGGTGCTCAGAGTTGCTGCCGAAACACAGCCGGCGCTTAAGGAGCGTGTGTTTTCTCTCACGTGGCCTCACACAGCAGGAGCGCGCCCTTCCCCTTCCCCTTCCCCTCCTCGGGGCCGTGGCTGCTTCATGCAGCTGGCTTCCAGCCAGGGTCCACGGCGATCACTCCGTCCAGCTGTCGAGTCACTAAACGGTCCCGCCACGGATTTGAAGCCAGGGCAAAGCCTCTGACAGAACTTCTTCGCAAGAATTCCTTTTTAAAAACGTATGGCTCCTGTGCCAATTCCGAGGGCAAGACTGGGTCCGACCCACTCTTCGGGGTCTTCCCTAGCCCCGCAGAGGCTGCTGGCTGTGGTGACGTGTGTGACCGTCCAATCCAGAAAACGAGCAGTGAGGACGGCCACGTGCTCACTCGGCCCTTTGAACACCACGCTGACGAGCTTCTGTCCACTACAGAAAATCGAACCCGAGACCAGAGTAACGTTCAGAGTCCAGAAGGTGACGATGTTTTGGCTCAAAACGTGTCATGAATCAGAAGATGAGTTTGTGCTAGCCAACATGACTCAACTGGGAGGGTGGTCTGACGTATTAAACTCGTCTCCCAGAGTGAGACCTCTCTTCTCTGCCCAGGTCTAAGAGGTCATCCGTCGAGTCTGAAGACGTACTCCCCCCACCCAACCCCAAACCCCTTCCGCCGCTTCTGCTGCAGATGACTCGAGGGGCAAAGTCCGGCGAGAATCTGACTCCACTCTGATGGAGAGCCCTATGCCCCCACAGGTCATCAAAACCCAGCGACAGCAGCCCCTTCCTTCTGTCCTTCTGAAACAGGAAATGCGGAGCCACTCGCACCAGAATGGCCACCGGCCACGTGCGTCCCACGGTAGTTTCTACCCGGGGGTCACCAAGGACTGATGCCATTTTAGCTCTTTTCTTTTTTCTCCCCATACACCAGAAAAAGGGGGCGGCACAGAGCATGAAAGGCCTCCCGCCTGGGCAGTTGCATGTCATGGGCCAGGAGACGGCAGCAGGGGGACCCTCAGCTCCAAGGAGGGCAGCGGGAGCCTCTCCACAATGGGGTGCCACCGCTCTGAAGCAGAATTCCCTTCTCGCTCCTGTGTCCCCACAGCACTTTATGCATAAGACTGCCCTAGTGCTTGGCCTCGCATGCTGTCGTTCATCACGCACGCCCACGCCTTCCTCACTAGGATGCGAGCACCTGAGAAAAATGACTAGAGTTTATTAATCCCAGGTTTCCCGGGCTCGACACAGCGTATGATAGTCTAGACACTCGCAAGGTTCGCAAAGCTTCTAGCTTTACGACACAATTGTCCAGCACCAGAATGGTTTGTCTCTTTACGATCCATAACTCCGACTCGCCCAGAGGACAGAAATCACATCTTATTCACACTCGGCCACATAACAGTGATTTAGTGTCAGAAAGAATTAGCTCCACATTCTAATTCTGTCATTGACCTGCTGCATGACCTTGGGCAAGTGACTTAACCTCCCTGAGCCTCCCTTTCCTCATCTAGCGGTGGCTGTGACAACTAGAAGAGACGAAGTTTACGAAGTGCTTGACCTCTGACCCGAGGAACAGCAGTGGAGCTGGGGGCAGCAGAGGCCCCAGGCGTGGATGCCGAGTCAGGGTGTGCTGAATGAGACCACCTCTCTGAATTTTTGTTTTCCTGCCCTATTGTTCCCGCTCAGAAGTCCCGAGTCCCCAGCCTGACCCCACAGAATGCACGTCGGAAAAAGTGAGTGGTCTGTGCATTCAGATGGAAAGAAACAGACCAGACGGAAGGAGCTGGGATGGCGAGGAGCCTGAGTTCTTTTTGACTCGCCAGCTCCCGCCACGATGCTGTAACGCTCTGGTCTGGTTCCCGGGACGTTTCTGAACAAATGAATTATTTCTTAAGTGGCTTTTTTACCCAACTCGTCCCTGAGCAATATGCAGATGGAAAATGACATTTTCCAGAGTTTTTGGGGGTGGGGAGATGGAAAGAGGTGTGGGAGGGGAGGTCTGCCACATCGTCTCGACTGACGAGATGGCAAAACCAAGGGGAGCCTGGCAGAGTGCACGTCGGCCCGTGTCTCCTGTCCAGTAGTGGCATCTTAATGAGACTCTGAGGGGCCACCTCTAAGGCGTGGACTCCCAGACCAAGACAGGCCTAACTCTCGCCCTTGCATTTAAAGCTCGAATATAGTCACCAAAAACCCTTTGGAGGAGACTGATGAGGACAGCGACACACTGAAGAGGCCATGCCTTTGTTCCTGCTAAACACACCCACGTTGTCCCCGAGACCCAGGTAGTCACCCTTCCTCTGAGTCTGTGGCAGATCTGCAATAAATTCTGTTTCCGCTTACATTCAATAGAGTCAGTTTCTGTTGCTTGTGCCCAAGGAACCCTGACTGATCTACTTCCCAGCCCAAGGGCATCATCCTAACACACAGCTGGAAAACAGCCGACTAAGGATGCCGCGTAGCTGTCCGGGGCAGGTGGCCTACCTGGTTTCTGGTACCACCCGAAGGGATAGGTGCGGGCCTCCGTGTCGGGAGAGCCACAGTCCAGGATCCGCCAGGCTCCTCCGTTCTCCTCACTGCACGTCTGAAGTCCCAGGTTGTTCAGAGTCAGGCACATGGCCTCCCCTCCTGGAGCAAAAAACAACCAGGACCGAGAAAATGATCGAGATGGAAGATTCTAAGTGAAAGAGGGACGTTCTGCAAACTCATTCTTCTGCAGACATCTGGGGTTCCCGACTGGATTCCAGGGATGATCTTAGCCCCTGAGGAGAATCCCAGCGCCCTGATGGGCTTCTGGGCCCAGAGCTCGGGGCTGAAGGCAGCTAATACTGATGGGGCCCGGCACGTGCTCAGGGGTGTTTGCATCTTATCACCTGGTCCTCACACAGCCCTCTGAAGAGGGTACACCTGTCTCCCTATTAACAGAGGAGGAAAGTGAGGCTCAGAGATCAGGTGGCTTTTCCGGGGTCACACCAGGAGCAAGTGACCGAATCAAGTTTGAAATGCAGATGCTGTGATGGGACCCAAAGCGCAGCCCACGGGGCCGCCGGACCTGAGCCGGAAGGATGAGCAGCAGCTGAGTGAAGCGCAGGAGGAAGCCGCCCCGGCCGGCCGCACAGCTGGGTACGGCTGCCCGGGCCTCGGGGCGGGAGCGGAGTCCCGGCCGCCACGCTTAGCCGCGTCCGCTCTCTCCACGCCCCACTCCCCGCCCGTGCCCAGGGCCGGCCCCTGCCACGGGGGAGGCCGAGGGTCAGCAAGGTCATGGATGCACACCTGCTTCCTAGAGGCAGAGGGCCGCACGCAGGCGGGCGAGGGGCGCCCTCCTGTTACCTTTCAGCTGGGAAACGTTTAGGAAGCCGAAGCCGGCACAGCAGGGGTCCGCGTCACACCTTCGTTCACACTCGAAGAAGCTGGAGGAAGAGAAAGTGCAGGCTGAGGGGCGTCCGAGGCGGCTGGACGGCAGTCATTCTGACCTCTGGGGGCCTGCTGGCCTGACTGCCTAAACTGGGGGTGCTCTGGCCAATGCCCACGAGCTGAGTCCTAGCTTTGAGCTTCTTTCTGAAAACAAACGTCCACTCTGCCATCCTTCGCTCGCCCATTCACTCGCTCGTTCATCGAGATGTATCCCGTGCCTGTTGCCGAGCTCACCCACATCCTGACATATGCTGCAGTTCTTGCGGACAGAGAGGGGCCCGGCTTTGGACGCCGGGAAGAGAAGAAATGGTGGGGAAGCATCTCCAGAAATGGAGGGTTCTGTGAGCTTACAGTTGGTCAGGTGGCAAAGAGCTGTGCTTGGTCCCCGCCCCCCTTACCCACTCTGCAACAGAGGCTAACGACACTCCAAGGACACACCTGTGTTCACTGTGTCAGCGCATACGGGCTCGCTCTCAGGACCTACTCTGCTTAGAGAATAACTCAGTACGGGGGGCCTCAGTACTGGACCCCACCCACAGCGTCTAGGATCAGTCCTGGGAGAGGAACTCAGTGACCCCAAACCAGTGCTCTGGGACCAGTTCCGTGTTCCCTCGCCCTGCCTGCGTGCCCCAGTTCCAATCACTCATTCCTGACTCCTGAGAGCTCGCTCACACCCTGAGTTCCTTCTCAGGGTGGAGAAACCGCCTGAGCACCTGGTCCTTACCATTCTCCTTCCCTGTCTTAGGAGCCCCTGAAGCCAAGTCACATCCTAGTGGACAAGGCCTCCATCTCCTGGGCAGCTTTTCTGAGGCTGCCTGCATCACGTCCAGGATGCCCGGGGGGCCCGCCCATGGTTCCCTCTCCCAGAGCCCTGCCTACCTGCCTGCCCTCCGTCTCTACCCTGCCCACCTGCCTGCCCTCCGTCTCTACCCTGCCCACCTGCCTGCCCTCCGTCTCTACCCTGCCTACCTGCCTGCCCTCCATCTCTATCCTGCCCACCTGCCTCCCCTCCATCTCTACCCTGCCCACCTGTCTGCCCTCCGTCTCTACCCTGCCCACCTGCCTGCCCTCTTTCTCTACCCTGACACCTGGGGGCCCCGCCCATGCCCTGCCCACCTGCCTGCCCTCCACTCACTCCACTTTCCTCCCTTGGAAACCAGCCTGCATGATGTGGTTTCCCATCAAACAACCCTCCTCTGAGTCGCCCAGTCCCAGCCCTGGAACTGGGGGCAGGCCGATCCCCGGTCCCAGCCCTCCTGCTTTTTCCGTCCTCCCATCAGCATGAGTCACGCCCGCCCAGATCTCAGGACACACTATTCCATATCGTCTTTTTGCGTCCATTTTCGAAAGTAGACCTTAAACTCCGGCAACATGACAGGGCTTTATAAATCGACAACGCTTTCTAGATCAATGGTTCGTAGACCAATGACTTGAATTCTAAAGTACAAAAGAATCACTGGGAGGAGAACTTACTTAAAATTCAGACTCTTGAGCTCCACCCCAGGAAACCAAGCCCCACCCCAAGAATGTGGCTGCTTAAAAGTCCTCCTGGTGATTCTGAAGGACGAGGCCCACGGATCGGGCTGGGAGAAGCATCCCCATCAATGAAAACAACTAAATAACAGCTGCCTTTGCAGATAATAAAATACATTTCTAAAATAATAAATTGAAAGTCCATATAAGTCTACGGTTCTGTTAAAAGTTCTACTTGCTCTCCAGATTCTGAATACGGTACAGTGAGATTTAGCTGATTAAGTCTGTTATAATGCTTAATAATTCTTATTCATTGATAAGACATGGCTTAAGTCTTTTTGCATTTTCTTTTGCATTAGGTCCAGGGCTAAATTTTGTGTTTAATTTCAGTGACTTATTTCAGCCATAGCTCTAAGATAAGGTTACTTCCTTTTTACCTATTGCACCCTTTGCTTCGGCTTTTATGTCTTTTTTTTTTATGCGTGTGCCTTGAACGGATATTATGTCACCCTCTTTACGCAAGCAGAAGGCCTTACTAATAAACATTAGCAGCAGAGCGGGGGCGGGGCGACCTATCTTACCCGTTGGAAATGGGCTTGTCGGACATGGGCACTTTGCTTCTGATGGAAATCCCAGTCAGTTTTCGGAATGGCAGGCGAGTGTAAAAGTTCTTTACTTTATCTTTCAGTACAACTACATGAGGAGAAAAGAGGAATTATATTATTTAGGGACAGACTTGTTATAGCCGTGGAAACATGAGGATGAAGGTGTACAAACCAGACTGAGAGCTTCCAGTGAAACATGGCGTGTCATGTACTCACTCTGTGCTCCCATCCCCAATCTCATTAAAATAATGGTAAAGGGATTCTTACAGAGGCACACACGCAACAGGATAAAGAGGATCGGACAGGGGATGCGGCAACACGATTTCAGAAGCCAGAAAGCATACAGAAGAGTACGGAATTGACTTAATAGACCCAAATGAGCTGAATTCTCAACTTTTCTGTAGGAAGAACCAAAAAGTACACCTTCTGGAATGCCAGAAGGTTTAAGAACTGGCAGCACTGGGATGAGGATGGGCTAACACGGGGTGGCTGGAGGTGTCTCTAAGGAGCGGTCGGTCTAGCGCCCTCCTCAGGAGAGGATGGGAGGCTCGTTCTCTGGAGCGGACAGCAAAGCGAGGGGCCCTTGGGTGCACGAGGCAGAGTTGGGGGGCAGCACCACGTGGAAAGTAAGGGGTTCTTTCAACAAGTCAATCTCCGTGGTGAACTCCAACAGTCTTTCATCTCTCAGCCTTATCTGGAATCCTAACCAACAGCAGTCAGCCGCGTGCCCGCAGGCCGGAGAGTACAAGATGCCTCAGGTCCAAGGACCTAAACATGACCCATGGGGTGGCCCAGTTAGATCACCCCACAGGGAAACCTACGGCCGGCAACTCCTACCACACACTCAGAGTTGACCACCAGCTTCTGGACCATTCTCTTACATTTGAGTTGAAAACCAAGGGTCACCAGGCAGAGAAAGGCCTCCCGCAGAGGTGATAGATAGAGGAAAGATGACAACATCTTGGAAGAAATGCAGACAGTGCAGGGTGAAAAAAACACTCCTCTCCTCGCCCCCCTCCAAAAAAAAAAACTAGTGTCGTTAGTGCCCTCAGAGAGATCAACTGCTGTCTCGCCAGGGCCCCTGCTGCTGAGACTTCCTGTAACGCACAGCCAGCGGGATTCTGACAGGTCAGTGCATCGGCTGTGGCTTTCTCTGAGGAGCGGGATTCCAGGCAGGGTTGCTCTCTATCGTCGGTTTGATGCATTTCTGGACGGCTTCACCTCTCTACAAGGAGCATGGATCACTATTCTTTATAAAAAGAATGGATCTGGATATTTCCAAGCTCACAGAGGCAGCGGCCCGCTGGAAATGCAGACCCTACCACGCGCTCACCTTTCTTCCGGAATAGGGTTTCCGGCCTGTGGGGCAGGATCAGGCTGCAGCCCTTGGGGCTGGACTCCAGGACGTCGTCACACACCTGGGCATCTGGGTAGAGGGTGCAGGTGAAGTACAAGGGGGTGCTGTCCCTTATCTCTGCCAGCTGACAGAAGGAGGGCTCCTGGACACAGCCTACAGGCAAGAGAGCAGTGGCCTTCAGTGCTTGGGAGGCCCACGGGGGGCGGTTACTGCTGCAGGGTCTTCCGTGGAGAGACGCCCCATAGGGACTCTTCTAGGCAGGGCAGACGCCCAGGACACTTGAGGCATCCAGTCTGGAAGGCCCAAGGAAAATGCTGGGCTTCTGCTAGCTGGGGAGATGGTCGCCCCTGAGGGTCCACGAGGCTCTGAATAATGGCAGCGTCCATTGGGGTGAGGGGTGAGCAGCACAGGAGGAGAGACGATGAATCCCACAGGGCCTGCCCAGGGCCATCCCAGAGACCGATTGCATCTTCAGACCACAGGCCACAGTATTGTAAACACTGAGCTTTGGGACAATCTCCCCTGCTCCCACGCCCGTGCCAGACTTTGCCACTGGTGTATGTGAGCTCCTGACAGGAATTTTATTTGTTTCTTTCTTATTTGTTTTGATGTTTCATCCCCAAGGTCAAAGACAAGGCCTAGAACATAGCACATGTATGTTGGGTAAGGGATGGATGGATGATGGATGGATGAATGGAAAGATGGGCGAAGGGACAGATGGACGATAGGTTCTGGGAGCAGAGTAGAGATTAACTACACTATAAGCTTCTTGAAAATATAGGCTATGCCCTGTCTTTCTCTGTCGGCCATGGTACTAACACTAAAATGACGCCTGAGCTATGCCACTGAGTTCGACCTTATCTATTTCTCAAGACTTGCTAAACTAGGCTTGTGACGCCTGACCACAGGGTCTGGAAGAACAAGGATGAGGTCTGAGGATACTTACGAGAAAGACACCACAGGTTCGCCTGCTGAGGTGAAAACAGGTGTTTGAAAAGCCAGTGTTGCTGGCTGGGCAGGGTCCGGTTCCCGCTGACAGTCACCTGGTTCAGGTCCACGGGGGAGAAAAGCTCTGTTGTCGGATCTGGAAAAGAAGCAGGGAGTCAACTTCCTTTGCCTTTATCTCCCCAATCAATCAATCAATCAATTGATCAATCAATCAATCAATGTCTGTCTCTCTCTCTCTCTCTCACACACACACACATACACAGTGTGAGACCACACAGGTCTGGTGTCAACAGGGTTGGAGTTTGGCCTGGCAGGTTCAGAAGGTCCTAGAAAGTCCTAAAAATTATGGAGGTGCAAAACCTTAGAACATTGGTTAAGAAGAAACCTTGGGAGTCACCTAGTTCAACTGTTCACCCAAGGCAGTATTCCCCCATGCTATTTCCGGCAATGCCCCCGCAGCCCCGCGGGACACATCTGGGCCGCGGGGCACGTCTGGGCCGACCACGGCTGCCCACTCCATCATCAAGAAGTTGTGGAGTCAGATCCACCTCCCTGTGACTTCAAGCCACTGACGCCCTTTCCGTCGTCGGAAGCCACTTGGAAGTCCTCTCTCCCAAATGGCAGCCTTCACCTGTGAAGACAGCTTTCAGCTCTGAGCTGCCCCAAACCTGACGCTTCCAGCTTAACCATTCTTTCCTGTGTCTCAATGCCATGAGCCCCGGCTGAGGTCTCCTCCTTGGTGCCCCGTTGCCTGAGGACAGAAGTCCGAGCTTCCTTCTTGGTCCAGGCTCTACCTGCACTTTGAGCCTCACCTCCAGGTGCCTGAGCTCACACTCCAGAAGCAAATCCCAGCGCACCACTCCACAGCTGCCTGTGGTCACCCTGCATGTACACCCTCCTTCCTCACCGGCCTAGTCCTCCTGTGCTTCTGGGGCCAACGCGGTCCCCTCCTGCCCTGAGGTTCTCTGGCTCTGTAAATGGGTTCTCCGCCATCCCAGACCGGGGCTGAGGTGACATTTTGGCGCCTCATGAAGGCTCTGTCTTTCCAGAGGGTCTCACACTGGGGGCACGAAGCAAACCATGCAAATGAGCAGGGACACGTTTGCAACGTCCCGTAGCTTGTGGCTCTAGCGTAAGGGGCATCACATCCCACATGCACCCCCACTTTGCCTCGGAGCTTCCTCACCAGCAACAGCTCCAAAGGGGATAAAGGCTTTACGAGCGTCTGCCGAGGCCAGAAGCCTAGCGCTGGCAGACACCCCAGGAACCACGCTGCCACCCCTCCCTGTGCCGCCCCGGCCCTTCGGGTTGTCCCATCTCACGTTCTTGTCTGACGGCCAGTTCACGTGCCATCTCCTGGCTAAACCACGCCTGGTACAAGATCACCCTCCAGACAGCAGAGCAAGGAGATGGGAACAACGTGGCTGGCCCAAAGACGCACTTGTACTATGACCCTAGTGTCAATCTCCAGCTGGCCCTGCTATCTGACAGGCGACACAGGAAGAGAGATGGGATGGGGACAAACCTTACGGGAGGCTTGCCAAGAGCCAGGCTCGGCGCTGGGGTCACAGTCGCCAAGGCCACCACTACCGATCGCTGAGGGCCACTGCAACCCACAGAACTGCCTCTGCTTCCCACGATCACCCACCTCGCGGGCACCGCTGTGACTCTCATTCACCAAAGGGGAAACTGAGGCTCGGAGAAGGGGGCTCAGGGCCACACAGGCACATGGAGGCAGAGCTGTGACTTGGACCCTGCTCTCCTGACCTGAGGACCCAGGTCCACGCCGGGACACGACACTCAAGCCTCACAGCGGTGAGTGCGGAAGGAAGTCGTAACTGCCAGGCAGCGATTAGGGGGCGAGCCCCGTTTTGCGCGGTTTATGTACGTTATCTCATTGGATCGGCACAAAAGCCCTAGGAAGAAGCTGCCGCTGTGGGGGGCGGGGCGTCTCGGCAGGTGAGCACAGCACCGTGGCCGTGGCCGCACAGTTAGCGGGTAGCGGTTAGCGGTGCGTGGCTCAAACTCTAGTCTGTCTGCTTGGCAATGCGTGGTTCTCACGCTGGGCCATGCTGTCCACACCTCCCGCCGCCCCACAGCAGCAGACTGGCCTGTCTCCCTGCTCCCTCCCCCTCTCCTCTTCCTCTTCCTCCTCCTTCCTCACCCCCCACCGGAGTTACAGCTCCACCTAAGGAATAACAATTACAGACACAGGGGGGTGGATAGAGGAATCTCAGACATCACACATTTCCTGCCCCTCTGAATGTATAGATTTATATCTTCCACCACATAAAATGACTCTCTCGAAAGCCTCTCACTGGCATCTCATAATTAAACGACTCCAGAATATTCACATTTTGTCTTCACCTTCAAGGTACCTAAGTGAAGCCACTGACCACAGTCAGAAGAATCTTGTTTTTTT
>JAQQSQ010001352.1:0-12715 GCA_028627145.1 Eidolon dupreanum
CCCCGGGTGGTGCTATTAAGTATAGGATTCAGGAACTATGTTATTTTTCTAAAATACATATACTTTTAATCTGAATTCTGGACCACCGGGGGCGCAGGGGAACGGGAGAAGCCATGGTGGGCCTGTGGTCAGCTTGGACCATGAGGTGGGGCAGGGCACGTCCAGCGTGACAGGCCCCTTCGACACGTTATCAGCCCGAGACTCGGCTACGACGGCCTTGGGCGGCACTTCTGGGACCCCGCGTGCCCGTGTCTGCGCTGAGCCGCGCTCTCTCTCCAGGGGCAGGTGTTTCCCCTGACCCGAGGACGCTAGGCCGTGAGAGGCCGCGTGGGGAGCGGCAGATCTGGAGAGGGTTTCCACCCGCTTCGGGCTGGCTCCGCAGTCGGCCACCTCATCACGACTCTCGTCACTTGTCACCACCGTGGGTTGTTGCCGATGGAATGTCATCGAAGAGCACGGATTCCGAAAGGTACAAAAAGACAGAGCCGAGCAGGTGTCACCCCCACCCGCTGGTCCCCAGACCCGAGTTCTGCTCCCCGGGGGCCTCTCTGCCACGGCTTCTAGTCCAAGTGGGTTTGTCAGGACACGGAGAAAATGGGAGCGTGTTCAGGCCAGCACAGGAAAGGGAGCGGGTCGGCGGCTTTGGGGCCTGTGGCTCGCGCACGATGGCCCCGGGGTCAGAAAGTCCGGCGCTCCGACGGAGTGGCCGCCACGTCGCTGACGGTGCCCACGCGGCCCACGCGCGTCCAGCCCGTCTCGTTCCAGGGGGTTTCACACACGCCGCCAACGTAGCCTCTCCCGGAGACTCGCACACTTCCGAAACGCACGCGGACCGGCTGGCGGTCGGGCCTGCTCTGGGAATTACATCGACCCCAATCTTCCAGTTGTCTGTTTTGCTATTTTTACTCAGGATTCATTATTTTCTTATTAATCCAATTAGCGTCTCGTCTACCGACACCTCGTTTTTTAATTTGCAGCTTCACGCTACAGCTTGGGGAGGAGCTCACAGCTCCGTTTCTCCTCCCTCATTACTGCCAAATAATTAGCCGGGAGCGTCCCTGATCAAAAGTTGAGGGCCCAGGGACAAGTCGGAGCATGCCTACCCGAGAGGGGAAAAAACGACGGGAGACTCCTAATTGGGGATTTGTTGGTCGTCACCGACGCGGGAAGCAGAGAGTGGGGGGGCTCACCACTAAGAGTGGGGTCA
The DNA here is from genome assembly GCA_028627145.1 of Eidolon dupreanum. Classification (NCBI taxonomy): domain Eukaryota; kingdom Metazoa; phylum Chordata; class Mammalia; order Chiroptera; family Pteropodidae; genus Eidolon; species Eidolon dupreanum. Next base: position 1,208 of record JAQQSQ010001352.1, read on the forward strand.
CAGCTCACTAGCTGCCAGGCGTCCTCGACTCACGCCCTGACGGCCAGCGCCTTTCTTACGCTGTCATCTGGGCCATGCTGAGCCTGCCTCGTGGAATGGCAGCGGCGTGACAGAGAGGCACGGTGACGGGCAGCCCGGGAAGCGGGGCGGCATGATTTGTCTACTCATCACGTGTCCTGCCAGGGACGCCCGTTCCCCGCTGTGGCCCCGGGGCAGAAGTGAGACCCCTCCCTGTGGCCAGAGACCCTTCAAGCCACCGTCCCCACGTCACTGTGCAGGAGGGGCGGGCAGGAGCAGGGCTCCCCCAGGGAGTGTGCAGGAGCAGCCTCTGTCTGGCAGGGGGCACCACTCAGGGGAGCCCCGAGGCGCAAAGGAGCACCCCCAAGGCTTTCTTGCTTGTGTCAGCCTAACAGAGGGAACGTGACCTAGGAAGTCACCTCTCACGTCCCAGGAAATCAGGTGTGTGTGCGGGGGGCGGTGAGGAGACAGCTCGCCTGCTCACTTTGAAGGGCACAGTGCGATGCAGGCGTCCCTCACCCAGGAGAAGCCACCTGCCCAGTTAGCCAGAGACTTCCCCAGATACCTGCCCCCCGGGGGGCCTGGCACCTCAGAGCAGCAGGTGAGCAATTAGTGGCCCTCCGCCCTCTGCACAGCCCCCCCCACCCCCCAGGGGTGGTTCACCAGCTGGCACTGGGTGGGGACGTCGGGAACAGGTCCTTCCAACTCACGGCCACCCTGACCAGGGTCACAGAAAAAGCCCCCGAGGCTGCACCGGGCACCCTGCCCCATGAGGCCCTGCCGCCTGCCTGGAGGGAGGGGGGTGTGCAATGCCCAGGCCCTCCGTGCCTGTCTGGTGAGGGAGGGGGTGAGACCAGCCTTCTCTGGGCACCTCGCTCTGCCCTGGGGCGTCCTCAGGGGCACCCGAGGACCACTCACAGGAGGGAAGGGCTGGGGCGTCCCCGGCAGCAGGGGCTCCTACACTGTAGGCAGGCTGACCCGTGACCCTCCCCCTCACCTGCGGAGGAGGGGCCAGGGGACCCGCCCAAGGCCATGGCAGAGTCAGGATGGGGACCAGCACCCACACATGGCCTGAGGCATGTCTCCCGTGCCTTCTGGCTATACTGTCCATCAGTGAGGGGGGGCGAACCCCCAGACACACGATCTACAAGCAAGGACGTCAGAGGAGGCATGACGAAGCCTGCTGTCACGTTACTCCTCAGCCCGGCACCCAACATGGCAGGGAGGACAGAAGTGACCGCCCGGCTGGAACCCAGGACTGCGCCTCAGGCTGCCTCCATCCCTGGGCTCGGGCCTGGGGACACCTGATCCCATGTCCAGCCACTGACTGCCTGAAATGCCTGCTCCGCAGCCTGAGGCCTGCCTGGCCTGTCCTCATGTCCTCTCTCCATCCCCAGAAGAACCCCTCCTGCTACCTGGCTGTCCCGTCTGTCCTGCTGTCTTACGGTGCCTCCCGAGACCCCTCCAGCCCAGGCCGATGCCCTGCCCAGCTCCAAAGCCACTCAGTTTGTGGTCATTTGTCGCGGCAGCCCCGGGAGAGTAACAGTTACCATAATATTGGAAAAGCAAACTTGTGACAAAGCCACGCACGTGCCTCTCTACAGCAGCAAGTCCTCGTAGCGGGCCTCGTAACCCATCATTTTAACTGGGCAACACGCTCAAAAGGCGTTTTGAGACTTCTGCAGCAACTGCCACGCTCAGTGAGAACCGGCGACTCCACTGGGAAAGTCACAGGAACTTCGAACACAAGTGTAGTTTGTCGCCTGCATTTGTAATCGGAGGCCATGCTGAGACTTCCTTCGAAGTTCAGAAATGGATGCCATTTCCCCGTTCCAGTGCACGGCACCCCTGAAATCCGGGCCGCTGCTTACGTGGTCCCGAGGGGGGAGGCGATGGGAGGATTATGGCCACTGGGAACGTGTCTCGCCAAACGTCAGTGTGAGCTGTCCTAAACTTGAACCCCCGTGGGCAGAGGGAGCCTTCCTCTAAGCCAGGTCGGTTCTCCTCTGCATCACACACAAAGGAAGGACTTCGCAGGCGTCCTGTACAAAACCTACCTAAGAAGGCGAACTCTTAAAAAAAGACGTGTGTTTTGGTTACACACAAGTGGATGCTGCTCGTTACAGGCGTGTTTTCTGTGTTTGTTAAAGAAATCTGGACAGAATGCGCAGGCACTTGGCAGGGTAAATTGTCACGCCATGTGCTGGGCGCAAAATCTGTCATTGTAAGGAGATTTTCATCATCCAGGTACGAGCACCGTTAGGGTGACAAGGGAGCTGGTGTTACTCGACCACTGACCTCAGTTTCTTTTTCCTTTTTTGCCGTATGAAGCAAAACCATCAGAAAGTGACATATTTTAAAATATATCACTCCGCACTCCCCAAATGCCCAAATTGGAAAATAGAGGCGTGCCCTCCCCTTTCCTAAGGGCCCGGCTGGCAGCATCACACTTGGGAGGAATGTTCCTGGCGTTCTGCAAACTCAAGTGCATCATGTATGTAGGGTCTTTTATGGAAGTATCTAGGTGACAGATTCCCCTTGAATTTGGTGAGCGGAAATTGCCTCCCATCAGAATAGACGTGTAGCCCCCTTGGTGGAACATGCAACCCACCAATGGAATGATTCTTCTGGGTGTGGGCACCTCGGGGTGGATGCCATCCTCAGCTGCAGGAGGGACCTCCGCCAGGTCCTGGAGTGTTTGTCACTCTCCCCAAGTCCCTTGGTCCCTCCTTTTCATCTCTATTTTAGCTGCGTTGTTTGCATGTGTTCAGTGTTACAAATCCGTTCTTGGATGTGGGTGGGGCACACTCTATAAATAAGCATGAAATTGAGGCACCCTCCCTGCAGCACCCCTGGCAAACCCATCGGCATCCGCCCGAGCCTCGGGCAGATTCCTGCCTCGCTGCCAGCTGCTCCATCGCCCCTGGGGAAATCTACTTCCTCCCAGGGAACTACACCCCACCCCCTCTCCAGGAGCACCCAGGACCAACTGCCATCACTTTGGGGCCCACCTGGTAGGCGCCAGGCATTGTTCTAAGCACTTTAGATACCGCGACTCGTTTGCTGTCCTCCCAACCCTCCAGAGCAGGGATGAATCCTTTACAGATGCACACACCGAGGCCGGGAGTAGCTATGTAGCTCGCCTGTAGGTCCACACCTCCGAAGCGGAGGTGATTTGAACCCCAGCACTGTGGCTTCCACATCTACCCGATTCACCGCTGCCCTAGACAGGCTTTTCCATGGGGCCACACTTCAGAATCTGCACACATCTACCCTGGCCCCCAGAGCCTTCACCAGAAGGGCCACGAGACAGAGCTGAGCATCCGTGGTCATTCTGCCAGTGCCCGCAGCCAGGCTTACCTTTGCCCTACCTCTCTCAGCCCCCGACTGATGGACAAGCAAGTGCACCTTCACGGCTTCTGGTGCCAGACGTTTTACCTTAGTTTTTTAATTGCCTATATTCCTATGTTGCAAAATTTCAAACACTCTGTCCTTTGGTTCTCGATGCACCGCTTCTTTATCTTTTATTGAATGAATCAAAAGATGGGGGGCTGGACGTCTATGAACATCAAAGGGGCAATTCATTTTATTTAGGTTTATAGAGCTCACCTCTCCCCAGAGCTGGTTACTGAGGCTAAAGAAGTAGACATCAACATAAGCAGCAAACTGAACCAAACCAAACCAAACCTTTGTGCTGATGGTCCGCCAATGTCCATAAGCAAACCATAGTACACTTGGACCAAATGGCCTCTGGGCAGACATTGACCCCCACATTGTTTTCCCTGCCTCTTGCTGGTTGACAATGGTCTACCTGTCACCTGTCTATTTATGTAGATGTGGGCACACTTAGTGCATATCCCCTTAGGGACCAGACAAAAATACAGGCTGAGTAAGGAGGTAATAATAGCTCCCTTCCCTTTTCAAAGCTAAGAGGACAGCGGCTGCGGGGCCAGGTGGCCCCTCCTTTCTCCACCTGGAACAGACTCAGAGACAGGTGGGGCACCCCAGGCCAGCTCCAAGCCTCTGAGAGATGCCGCTGAGGAATCCAGCTCCCTAGCAACCGACGTGGAGGGTCCAGCTGAGCGAGGCGCCCAGCCCTCCTGGCCCCCGGGAGCACCTGGGTGTCGCTCAGCGGCGGCGTGGGAAGCTAACGCCTCTGCGTCAGGACAGCCCCGGAGGGTGCAGGCAGAGGGAGCGGCGCCCAGCGGGGAGGAGCTTGTCAGCGACAGGCAGGCTCCCGGCTTCCACCGCCCCTGGACCCCAACGGCGCCTCTCCACGGATCGCATTCCGAACTGCCCCTAGAAGCTGGGGTGACGAGGGGTTAGCAGGCGGAAGGCCCTCGGGGAACCCCAGCGAGGCTGCTCCTGGCTCCAGAGGCCGCGCACTGTGGGCAGTTCCCAGCAACCCCTGCCGCTCCGTGCTCCTGCGCCGGAGACCAGGAGCCGGTCAAACTCTGGGGAGTCCCCATGTCACCCTCTCTCCGAGCTTGTGCACGGTCTCCTGTCCACCGACTCCCAGCTCCTGAGCGGTGAGCTGAAGCGCCTGCAACCCCGCGCTCCAGCCCCCGCAGGCGGAGCCGAACCGCGCCCAGGCCCCCTGGTGCCAAGTACGCGCGCTGCCTACCTGGTGCCGTCGGAGCCTCGGGCATCGATGCCGGAGCTGGCCCGGCACGGGCTCCGGCTTCGCCGCGTAACCCCTTCGCGGGCCCGCGGTGGGAGCGGGCCGCGAGGCGGGGAGGCAGGGTGGGCGGTGGACCCGCCGAGGCGCCTTATATGGGCGCGGGGAGGGGAGGCACGCGGGGAGGGCGCGGCCGCCGGCGTTAGCGCCTTCCGCGGCCGGCGGAGCGGGAAGGCAGCGCGGGCCGCTCAGCCGTGGCGGGAGGCGCGCGGGGCGGCGGGGCCAGGCCTGGGCCGAGGCTGTCGCCCGGCGCTCCGCCCCCACAGCTGGCGGCGTCCGAGTCGGGGTCCCGGGGCGTGCTCTGCCCCGCCTCCTTCCCGCCGCCTTTTGGCGCGTGTCACCCCTGCGGAGCCGGGACGCGGGGCTGGACGCAGGCCTGGCCGGGCCCTCCTGCTGGAGAGACGGGGCGGCGATGCGAGGCCGGCCTCGCGGCGCGGCCAAGGGCGCGGGAGCCGGGCCGGGGAGCAGACATACAGATCCGCGTCCCGACGCCTTCCTTTCCCCCAGACGCCGCGTCCTGCCCTACCGCGGCTCTCTCCCCTTCGTCCCCACCGGCGCCGGGCCCCTCCGCGTGCGCGGCGCTTGGATCCACGGGGCAGGGCGAGCGCCGCGTACAGTGGTGGGGCGGCCACCGCCCCGGCCCGCGGAGTGTCCTCACTGGCCGTGGCCTTCAGGGAACAGATCCCGGGGTCGGGGTGGGGGTTGGGTGGAGCCATTTGCGTCCCGGTGGCTCCAGCAGGGCTCCTCCGCGGAGGAGGGCGCGCCACTCACACCGCTCACGCAGCCGGGGTCGCGGACGCGTCCCGGCCCCGCCCGGCTCTGCGGGCCACGGGGACTCTCTGGGCGAGACTCGGCTCGCCAGAGGCTGTGCTCCATGTCACCGAGGGAGGAACTCTTGACGGCAACGTCCCCAGGTCGCGGCCTACACCCTGCTCCATCCCTCTGGCCACCGCCTCCCGGCCTAGGGCGCCGGATTCTGATCTGTGCGCAGGTGCGCGCAGGTGTCCACAGCAACACGTGGGTCTCGCACCCAGAATTGCGCTGAGTGCGCAGAGATCCGCCTCAGGCCAAGTCTACTCTTCGGCTCGCGACACCTGCGGGTTCACGGCCGCCGCTCCCCACAGCCCGTAGGGCAGGCGAGGCTTCCAGAGCACCCAGCCCTCGCTCAGGTCCTCGGCTGCAGAACCCCACAGGCAGGACGAGTTCTGAGAGGCCCCCGGCGGCGGGCACCTCCCATGCACTGCCTTCTGGTGCTCAGGGGCCCCTTTATCTGCCTCCGGACCGATGCCCCCTGGCCAGGGCGACCGTCGCGTCAGTGCCCTGAGTATAACTGCGCTCCAGCAGGACTGGCGCAGACCGGGTCTCCGGCCACACAGGGTCTGCACCTTACTGGCATGACTTCCACACACCTTTCTTTATTTATTGCTCAACCACTGTTTGCGAGGCATTAGGGCTGTGGACACAAGTACGAGTCACACACAGGGGTCGATCTGGCGGGGCAGAAAGAGCCGGCACCGCGGAGCAGGATGCGCAAGCATGCCTTACTCGTTGGTTCCGGGCAGATGGGGAGGGGAGCGGCCTCAGGGAGCCGACCCTGGGCTGGCCGCGCGCAGACGAGACGGACGCAAGCGGCTCTCGATTCTCAGAACGGAAGGTCGGGCGCGGGGTCAGGGTCGGGTGGAGTGCTGGCGGGGCCTGGCGGGGGGCGCTCTCGGGAGAAGGGGACCCGGCGTCCGGAGTGGGCGAGAGGACAAGGCGCGCGGGGGATGGAGCGTGGAGGGGGGTGAGCAGCAAGGGCGGTTAAGTCAGCGTGGACGCAGGTGGTCGTTTCGTCGTGCCTAGGGCGGGCTGAGGCTGGGCCCCGGGTCCCGCCTCCCGCGCGGTCCTCTCCAACGCGCCTCCCAGGAGCAGAGGCGCGCGCGCCATGAACGCGCGGGGGCGTGCCATCTGCGCGCGCGCCCTGCAGAGTAAGCGTGAAATTCGTTCTCCCCTGATCTGAGCAGCGCTCGAGCGCGAGGGGAGAGGGGGGAAAGGTGCGGTTCGTTGCAGGCGGGTTGCGTGATTTAGCAAAAAAAAAAAAAAAAAAAAAGGAAAAATGAATGTTTTTTTATACACCGTATATAAAATATATGCATATACACTATTATATGCTTACGTACAAACGCATGTTTATATGTAAGTATATTTACACATAAACGTATTTACCTGTAAGCTTAAGTACATATGTAAATGTAAATACACACAGACACACAGGGCGCCCAGTTAAATTTGAATTTCGGATAAGCGGGTAATTTTTGAGTATAAGTATGTCTGTGCCGTATTCGGGAACATATTTATACTGAAAAACGATTCGTTGTTTATATGAAATTCAAATTTAAGTGCGCGTCCTGCATTTTATCTGGCAACTCTGGCCGGAGGGGACTCCAGACCACGCACTCTCTGCACACCGCGGGAATCCCGGGTGGGAAGAAGCGCGGCGTCCGCTCCGATGCGAACTACAAGCCCCACAATGCCGCGCGGGCGCGGGGGGCGCTGATAGGCTGAGGCGCGCTCCCGCCTTCCGTCACTTCCGGACGCGGAGCTGGCGGTTGCGGCGGCCGCCCACGGGGTCTCGGGCGCGGGGCCGGGTGCAGGGTTCCCGGCGCGGGGCCCAGCGCGACCCGCGGCGGCAGCCATGAACTTCTCCGAGGTGTTCAAGCTCTCCAGCCAGCTCTGCAAGTTCTCCCCCGACGGCAAGTACCTGGTGAGCGGCCGCGGGGCCTGGGCCGCGGGAGGCGCGTGTCCGCCCCGAGTAGCGGGGACCCGGGAATCCGGGAGCCGGGCGGCCGCGGGCGCGGCCCGCAGTGGAAGAGCTCGGGCGTCCGAAGGAGCGGGACCTGGGCAGGTGCTAGGGGTTCCGGGCAGGGGACCCGGGCAGGTGCAGCAGGCAGGTGACTTGATCGCAGGCTGCGGGCAGGTGCCAGCCTCTCTGCACCTGGGTTTCCATCTGTTGAAAGCGGTGCCGTCTTTACACATTTGGAGACACAGGAGACATCAGCTCGTTATTTTGCCACGAAAAGGCAAATTAGTACTTCCGTCGGCTGTAAACCAGGGCAGTGGTGCAGCTAGTTTTTGTCATCTTTTCCAGCTCTATTCCTAGATTTCAACCACGTGCCAAATAAACGCTTTAAATAACCAGATGAAGAAAGTTGCCTGCGCTGCTGCGATTTCAGCCCCTGATTCCACCGGTGGCAGAATGATGCTAAAATCACTGCGCTCCCTTGTACATGAAACTTCTGTTTTGAAATATACCATTATGACCAGTGCTTATCCTCAGAGTTGTGGGGTGGGAGTGGGGAGTCAAGTGGTGGGTGGGAGATAACTGGCATTGGAAAACTATTAAGAAAAAAATGCACTTTTTATAAAAAGTGTACTTAGTTTAGTTTATTCTCTATTAACTGACTGTTGCTTCATGGTTCTCTTTCAGTTTGAGCCATTAATATTCATTGTATTCTTATCTAGGTCTTTGAAAATATAACTCCCAAGTTACATGTTTGCCTTCTTTATGGAGGTATTATTCGAAATCACGTATCCTTCAGCTACTAAATACAAAACATCTTTAGTTTGAATGGCACCCTCAAAACCTTGGTACATTTTTCAAAGTGCCCCTCATAAATTCATCTTTTAAATATTTACAAAATTCTAGTGAAGTATGAAGAGAAAGATTCTATTCTCTTGCTTAACTTCGGTACTTTTTTGGTTTTTACACCTTGGTCAAAATACTGTGAGACACTTGACAATCAAGGTACTGGAATTGTGTTTCTTTAAAGCTATATCTTAAATACCGAAGAAGGTGGGTCCATCTTGCCATTTTTAATATATTACAACAGATTTCAGATGTTTTTTATAAGTGTTGGTACACATATTCCATCTTATCGGGAATTCATTGTAACTGATCACAGTGCAAAGCTACAATGTGAAGAGAAACATCATGACGTGTTCTAATCTAGCTGCCCACCCTCTCTCCTTTTGCAAAGAAAACTCATCATGGCTTTTTTAAAATGGAAGTTCATAAAACGCAAACTAATGATCTAGTTTGGCCTTGATAAGTACAAAAATGAAGTAATTACAATTTAAAAATTGATTCTTTGTTTTCAAACTGTATCTATAACTGGCAGATAAGTATACTCAGACACAGAAACTGTTTGCTTAGATAAGAATGTAAACAAATACGACCATAGAGAAACTGTTGTTCAGAAAGCAGTATTAACCCTCCCGCCCCAAGCATTTTCATAGTCAGTGGTGGGAATGAGGGAATGTGAGTGTGCAAGGAGAACCAGCCTTCCCTCCTGTGGACTTCCTGTACTGTCACATGATCACCCACACTCACACCACTGCTGGTCACCAAATGTGTGGGTCTTTCCCCCACCAGGCATTTCTGTGGTACCAGGTGGGTGTCCTGAGGGTTAGGGTCAGACCCCACAGGCTGAGGGCTCAGCCCCAGAAGACTGCCCCCACTTCAGATGCCGGTCGCGGGTAGGCGGTCCCCAGGTTACTCACAACCTCTGTCTGCTGTGGCTACAGATAGGAGGTTCCCATGAGCCCCGCCTCAGGTTCAAACAATTTGCTACGGCAGCTCACAGAACTCAGGGAAGCACTCATTTAAGGTCCCCAGGTTATTAAGGGCGTGATAAAGCACCCGGGAGAGCAGCCAGGTGAGGTGCATGGGGCCAGGTCTGTGAGGGGCCGGGTCTGGCAGGGCCCGCCTGCAGGACCTTCTGTCCCCATGGCATTGGGGTGCCTCGCCCTCCCTGTGCGCATGCGTTCTCCCCCCAGGGTCGCTCTTAGCCTTGGACGTCCAGGATGTCTCCTCACGTAGGCACGATCTGTCATTAACTCCCTTTTCTGCCCTTCTCCTTTCTCAAGGAATAAGGGTGCCCTGACAGTTCCAGGCTTCTAATGGCTGCTTTCCTGGTGACCAGCCTCTGTCTAAGGGAGCCCACCCGGAGTCCCCTCATTAGAACAGAAGATGCTCCTATCACCCAGGAAATTACAGTGTTTTCAAGAGCCTGGGTCTGGATCTGAGGGCAGAGACCAGAACAGATTGTCTCTTATCTCACAGTAGACAAATGAGCATCTGTGACGTGTCCGTACATTTACAGAATTTAGATGTACGAAAGGGGACTGCCCTTTCTGTAGTCATTTTTACCACCTCCTTGTAAATTGCCTACAAGTGACGAACCCAAGAGAGGATTCGGCTAGTTTACAGAAGAGCCTCTTCCCAATGCCATTTCATCCCTGCGTTTACTTTTTAACACACAGTTAAGAAAGGAATAGAAAATGACTCAAGTAGAGTTTGAAAATAATACCCGATACTGGACTATACCAGGTTGAACACCCAGTTAGCTGCTTCAGGTTTCTCTCTTAACTCGTTTACTCTTAGAGCGTGCGATGTGAAAGCAGGGACCGGGGAGCCAGCGTCAGGGAGGACAGGCGAGCCCGTGCGCGTGGCCGCCCGCCTCCCCACAGGCACGGACTCAGGGCCAGCTTTTCCCTTTCCAGGCTTCCTGCGTGCAGTACCGGCTGGTGGTCCGCGACGTGAACAGCCTGCAGATCCTTCGCCTGTACACGTGCCTGGACCAGATCCAGCACATCGAGTGGTCGGCCGACTCCCTCTTCATCCTGTGCGCCATGTACAAGCGGGGGCTGGTGCAGGTAGGCGCCCGCGTGCGCGGCCGGGAGCCAGGACACGTCCCGGTCCGGCGCCTCCGCCCTCTGCCCGCCTGGTGTGGAGCAGCGGCGGTGCGGTCAGAGCCAGCTTCCTTTGGCATTGTGATGGTTCTCACACTGCAGCTGCTTTTAGAGTGAGAACGTACTTAAATGCTCTCAATCCGTAACCGAGTACGATTCAGGAACGAGGGTTACAGACCGCGGTGTAGCGGCTTGACAGCGTGCGCGTGGGGAGCGCTGTGTGTCCGGCTTCCGGCCTGGAGCTTGACGAACTGGAGCTTTAGGGATGGCAAAGGGGAGGAACCTGTTAAAACTACGGCGCAGTGAAATCAGCAGAAAGGCTGGCTACCCTGGCCCATGCGGCCCCGCTCCACCGTGATGGGAGATCTGTGACGCCCTCCTGAGTTTAGACGCTGCGGTCGGTTACCGGTTGTTTTTAAGCCGGATCGCTGCACCGACTAGTCTGCGACCCTGGGTTTTTCTCTCTGTCATGAATCTAGGTGTGGTCTTTGGAACAGCCGGAATGGCACTGCAAAATAGACGAGGGATCCGCAGGGCTGGTGGCTTCTTGCTGGAGCCCAGACGGACGCCACGTTCTCAACACCACCGAGTTCCATGTGAGTGAGGCCTCGACGTGCTTCGTCCATCGAGGGGTGACTCCTGCCCTCCTGACTCCCGTGATGGGTGGGGAGCGTCAAAGTGGGTGCTTTCTGCAGAATGGTTCATATCTTAAGCCCAGCAGGCCTGCAGCCGTGTTGCATTTTGGTTTTAATTTTCATTTCTCTAGTTGGTGAGGCGAAGTGCTTCCATATCTTGTTTTACACACACACGCACGCACGCACACACACCTATTCACACACGATTTACATATGTGGTTTAGGTCATGTGGCATTTACAATGGTAGTTTTTCTTTTATGATCTGAGCATCTAGTGTCTAAAGATAATCCCCTTCCAACCCAAGATCACAAAGGATTTTGTCGACTGAAAAATAATATCGACTAGGTGTTTCGTCACCAAAAAGGATTTGTTCAGGAAACAAAAGGTTGCCCCCTGGGCATGCAGACTGGCAAGCCCGTGCCAGGTGGAGGGCTGTGTGTAGGGGG
>JAQQSQ010001353.1:0-12714 GCA_028627145.1 Eidolon dupreanum
CCCCTCCCCTTGAGAAATTGTTCTCAGAGGGATTTCAAACCACAACAGGAACAAAGATGAGTGAGGATGCGGCAAGATTATTCCAGGCTGGTGGCAACTGATGAGAAAGGTCTGTGTTCGCTGCCTCTGATCTCCTGGTTCCCACCGGCCACTTTACAAAACTGGCCCCCTCCAGGGCATTTGGATAAGTGCCCCGTGTTTAAGGGCAAATAAATGGTATGTGTTTGCAGAGCTCTGTAAACGCTTTCTGATGGTTTTACAAGTTCCCACCAGGGTCTATTCCTGTGGCGCTGCCCTCCCCCCAGACAAACGTGGCTGTGGAGCAGCGAGTTTCCATTTGGAAGTTCTCAGCGTGTTTGTCTTGGCCACTGCAGATGCCCCGGATCAGCCAGTGCAACAGCGTGTCCCGCCCATGCTGCGAGCTTAGCAAACAGCTGAGAAAAATGGCTTGGGCAACTGGTAGGACCGTCCTTCCTGCCTCTGCTCTGAAATAAAGTGCATCGTTTTGAGAAGAAAGGGGACTACGCTGGGGAAAACGACAGGTAGCAAAAATGTAATATTACCAGAACATAATGGAATTTTGATGGCTGCTCATTCTTTCTACCCCCAGTATCTAACATGACAACAGCTGCATGTCAGAGACTGTGGTTCATTCTCTGGAAATGAAAGAGTTGCATTTATTTAAAAAAAAAAAAGTTCGACTCACCTTTATGGAACTCTAGCATTTTATAGCAAAATATATCACATGGTAAGGATATTTTAGAAGTTTTCAGTTAGTGATCTACCCTCTCCAGCTCAGCATTTTATAGAGTGTTCTGGTGTTCATTAAACAGAATCATAATCAAGAGAATATTAAGGGTTTCAAGTGACCTATCGCTTAAAGAAAAACCACACAAAACCACCTGATGATGGCAGGAAACGTTTAAAGTAGTCTGATGGACAACTTTATTAAAGTAGACTTCAATATCTTTCCCATTAATGAGCAAAAATCAGTTATAAAGCTCAGAGTTCCCAGCCATGATATCAATAATAACAAAAACAAACAACTTGGGGGAAATTTTTTTAAGCTGTACGGAAAATATATGCATATCTCAGTAAATACCTATGTATTTACTGACATAACTGAATTGCATAAATTGAAAGATAAAATATTTCTGGTGGGAAGATTGAGAAGATTAAAGTATTATTTAAAAATGGTGGTCCTTCACCCCAAAGAATTGAGATGTTCAATTTAATCCCCCCCAAAAATTTCAATTGTTTAATTTTTAGCTTGAAAAAGTTAACACAAAGTTTATCTGGAAGACAGATTGAATGAATAAGAGTAGTCAGTGATAGGAACAGTGTAGATGTAGCATCATAGAGATATAAGACAGAAAAATAAACAGAAGAAAGCTAAGAACCCAGAAACAGTTCTCGGTGTACGTAAGAAGTATATATTTTATAAAGGTGGCATCGCAAATCCATGGTAATGGGTACTAATTTACTTTTTAAAGTAATGGTGCTGAGAAAATTTCTTGACATTTTGGAAAAAATAATTAGCTTTTTATCATACACCCCTAATAAATTCTGTAAGAGTTAAATAATAACATGTAGAAAAGAACCCATTAAAAACAATAATAATATGTATTAAAAGCCTGTCCTCTGGATAAGGAGAGAATCAAGGCATAAACGCAATGGAATAAATAAAAGAAAAAGATCTGTCTATTTAAACTTTGAACCCTTTTGAAGGTTAAGCTCCTTAAAATAAAAAGGCCAAAAATAACCTGGGAAAATATTATTGGCACAAAGTTCCAGCTTCCTAAAATGTACTGGCTTTACCTGGCTCTTTGCTGCAGCAGAGAACAGTCTATTTCTGGGTTGGTGTGGGCTTTTCTGTTCCTGCCTCTGCCTTCAACACCTCTGTGTCCACAGACCAGAGACACAGGAACCCTCATGCGGAAACCCACCATTTACTGACTGAACATCTGTGTAAAATATCTAAAAATTTCCATGCCTGAGGACCTCATCATGGTAAGTGTTATTTTTAGGAGTCGTATTACTTTAGGCTTCGATTTTTAAAACTGTCAGTGTGATGTGGCCCCTCTGTGGGAGAAGTCAGTTTGTAAAAATTCTCAGGGAGAAAGAACTGGAATTCGGAGGCGTGAAATTAACAGTCAAGTGGATACTTGATGAGAATAAAGAAGAATTTCACTGAGAGGGGACTACTATTCCTCTGATAGGATAAGAGGTACCTGGATGCACATCAGTGACAAGCACATAAGCAAGGGCAGGAATTCTCTAACTTGTTCAGTTCCTGGCAAGTATGACTCAGCTAGCAAGCAAACCTCATAAGGTATTCATCTGTTCAGTTCCAATATAAAACTGGGATCAATTTTACTTACAGAATATATTTATTGAATGCATGCAACGTAAAATCATAGCCACGTGCGTACATGCATGTTTAAAAAAAAATACAAACTAGTTTATTTGCAAGTTCTGCTTCTGATCAAGGTGGAGGAACAGAGGCCAGACTTATCGTTCTACCTGAAACCATCAGAAAACCCAAACAAAATACACCGAACAGGAGTTTTCAAGGCCCTGGATACCAGGCGATAAAGGACAGTAATCCTGACAGATGGTACACAGACAAGGCCAGCCCTGCAGTCACCCAGCCATTGCTGTGAGGATCTCCAGGCCATGTGCAGGGACAGGCAACCCAGGTGGTACCCAGTGGACTCCTTGCATACAGAGATCTCTACTGAATAACCAGCTGAGAGTGTGGGAGACCACAGCATCTGGAGTTTGCAGAATAAAGTACACAAAGGAGAAAGAATTTCTGAGATCTGTGGAGGGTCCCTCGAAAATTTGGCAACATACTGAGAGGCACATGCATGTGAGCAAACTGAGGCTAGGGGAGGCAGTGTCTGAGAGAATCAGAGGGAAGAGTGCTCGTCCCCACAGCAAGGCAGGAAAGCATTGTAGTTCATGGTCACTGGGTAGGGTACTCCCCAGTCATCTTCTGCCAGAAGTGTGGAATAAAGAGCCAGAGGCTAAATGTTGCTCTGCTCCAGCTAAATTCTTAAAAGCCAGACCCAAGAGAATCAAACTTTTTCCAAGTACCTTAACTGCATCCCAGAACAAAGCTTGAGTATCTATAGCTATACGAAAATACTCAGCATAAAACAAAGTAAAATTCAGCTGGCATGCAAAGAAACAGGAAACTATTTATAATGAGGAGAAAAATCAATCAATCAAAACCAACCCAGAACTGGCCAAATGTTAGAATTAGCAAACAAGGATGAAAAACAGTTATAATTGTATAACTGTATTGTAGATGCTCAGGAAGTTAAATAGACCCAAATCAAACATCTAAAGATGAAAACTACAAATTACTAGATGAAAAATATGCTGGGTGTGATTAATGGCAGATTAGACATTGCAGAATAAAAAATAGTGACTTTGAAAACAACAATAGAAAATATCTGAAATAAAATTTAAAAATTAACTTTTAAAAAATGACTAAATCATCAGCAAACTATGAAACAATTTCAAATGGCCTAATATATATGCATATTTGAGGCCTTGAAGAAGAGTAGAGAGGTAACAACAGAAAAAATATTCTAAAAACATAATGGATGAAAGTTTTCTAAATTGATGAAAAGTGTAAACCCACAGATTCAAGGTACTTATTTAACCCTGAGCACAAGAAACACCAAACACATGAAGTTACTTCATAATCAAATTTCACAAGCCATTAAGTAAGTTTATCAATGTTGCAAGATATAAGATAAATATGCAAAGTAATATTTATATACCAGCAACAATCAACAATCAAAATTAACTACCATTAAGAAAAGTAATAGTATTACTTTTTCTAAGTAATACTTAGAAAAAAAAATTTGACAAAAGATATGCAAGTCTAGATTCAACACAATCTCTGTCAAAATTTCTGTAGAATTCCACAAGAGAATTCTAATATTTATATGGAAATGCAAATGGCCTAGAAAAGAAAAATGTTAGAAAACTAATGCTATTTTATTTCAGCATTTATTATAAAGCTACAATATTCAAGGCAATATGGTATTGGCATAAAGATAACTAAATAGATCAATAGAAGAGTATAGATTCCAGAAATAGACCCATATATATATGGACCACTAATTTTAACAAAGGTGTAAAGGTATTTCAATGGAGAAAGCACAGCCTTTCAATCAATGGTGCTGAAACAATTGGATATACCCATATACCAAGAAGTTAACTTTGATAGATACCTCACACCAGATATAAAAATTAGCTCAAAATAAATCATAGATTCAATGTATATATTATTGTGTGTGTGTGTGTGTGTGTGTGTGTGTGTGTGTGTGTAAAACCAAAACCTAAAATTTCAAAACTTACAGAGGGAATCAAAGAGAAAATCTTTGTGATCTTGGGTTGAACAAATATTTCTTGGAAAAGACATCAAAATCACCATCTATAAAAAAACAAATTGATAAATTGGAATTTATCAAAAATTAAAATTTTTTTTCTTTGAAAGATAATATTAAGAGAATGAGAAGATGAACCATAGACTAGGAGAAAGTATTTGCAAATTATAGCTGATAAAGGACTTGTATCCAGAATATGCAAAAAATTCAAAACTCAACAATAAGAAAACAAACCATAAAAGATGGGCAAAATATTTGAACGGACACTTCACAAAAGAAGATAGTTGAATGGCAAATAAATAAAATATATAAGATTAAATTATACACTTTAATCATAAGTAGTTATAGGTCAATTATACTTCAAAAAACTGTTGAAGAAACACAAATCTAAAACACAATGAGATACAGCCACATAATTACTTGAATGCTAATATGAAAAAGACTGACCACATCAAGTGTTAGAGAGAATGTGGAGAAACTGGAACTCCCATTCGCTATTGGTGGGAACGTAAACTAGTATACAACTACTTTGAGAACAGTTTGGCAGTTTCTTAAAAAGTGAAACATTTACCTACCAGATGGTCCAGCCCTCC
The DNA here is from genome assembly GCA_028627145.1 of Eidolon dupreanum. Taxonomy (NCBI): domain Eukaryota; kingdom Metazoa; phylum Chordata; class Mammalia; order Chiroptera; family Pteropodidae; genus Eidolon; species Eidolon dupreanum. The sequence goes on from JAQQSQ010001353.1 coordinate 5,000, forward strand.
CTCTTCTAGCTATTTACCCAGAAGAAATGAAAGCTGAAAACAAGGGACCACACAAAGACTTGTACACGGCTGTTCATAGCTGCTTTACTCTAATAGCTCCAGACTGGAAATAAGCCAAATGTCCACCAACAGATGAGTGGATAAATAAGGAATTGTACTGAGCAGTAAAAAGGAATGGACTGCTGGTATAGACAACACAGACAATTCTCAAAACAATCATGCTGCGTGCACGAAGCTAGAAAAAAGTTCACAATACATGAATTTATTTACATAAAACTAGAAAATCTAAACTAATCTATAGTGACATCAGATCAGTGGCTGTGTTTGGCAAGCGGTAAGGAGGCCAAGAGGGATGATTACAAGTGATATGAGGAAATTTTGGGTGAGGTAGGATACATTTGTTGACTGTGGTAAGTGTTGCGTGGGTGCATACATGTCAAAACATCAAATTTTACCCTTGAAGTATGTGCAGTTTAGTGTACACCAATTACACCTCAAAAAGCTGTTTTAAGAAAAGATCCTACCATATCAAGTTTGAGAACTCGCCTCTGTGGCCGTAGGGCTTTCGCAGAGTGGGCAGGGTGACTTGAGCCGAGGTGTTGACGTTACAGTCATTTCAAAGAAAGCCAATTTTTACACCAACATATAGAATGTGGGTACAGCCCCAGAGAAGATTCGTTCCTGAAGATATTTCGCCATTCACGAGTGCCCGCCAAGTGCTACACATGGCAGGGAACAACAGAACCCAAACCCTTGACCTTGGACACCTACATTGTAATGCAGGAGATTGAAACTAAACATGATAACTACATAAAATACTCTTTAAAAAATGAATTCTAAAAAAAGAAAAAAGAAAAATAATCAAGGACAGTGTGTCTGCACTGTGCTTGGGGGAGGGAGATGTAACTTCTGATGAAACAGTCGCTGCCCTGCTGAGGTGAGCACGGCCAAGTCCCGAAGGAGGCAGGGCAGGGTGCCAGGGTGCGGGGTCCAGCGGAGAAGCTGGAGAGCCGGGAGAGGCTGCCTGGGAGTGCGGGGGGTGGGGGAGGGCAGGGGAGAGCGCCTGGGGTGGGGGAGGGGGGCTCACGTACATCTTATTCCAGAGGCGGAGTGCGGTCCCCCTGTTTGCTGGGTGGGACAGAGAATGAAAGGGCCTGGGAAGCGGGGAGACCAGACGAGGGCGCCTTGCCATCACCCTGGGAGAGGCCGCATGACTTGGCACAGAGCCACCAAGCGCTGTGGAAAGTGTCCGATTCCGCATAGTTGGTGAAGGTGGAGCTGACAGGCTGCCCGTGAGCTCCTGAGAAAGAGGTCAGGGCTGACATCAAGGCTTTTGGCCTGAGCGACTGGAAGAATGGATCTGCTGTGAACTGAGGTCAGGTGTCTCGGCTTGCAAGCTGGCATCAGGATTCCTTTCAGAAAGTAGAAAATCTGAGTTCGTTGGGGTTTTTTTAAGATGCTAATAGAAATACTTCGAACTTAACAATAAAACTAGGTCGTTTGTCGCTTGAGTAGTTATCTGCTTGAAAATTGGTAACTGTCAAGTCTAAGAAGAAAAATTGCCAGAGAAAAAATTTGAAATTGAGAAGCTTTTGTCTGGTCATTAACACAGAGGTGAGAGAGAGTCTGGTTTTCACTGCAGATAAAATGGATAACGTTTGCGAGAGTCAGTGCTTTGCAGGAGGATACTTGAAGAAGTTCTGTCATCACCATCATCATCATCATCATCATCCACTCGTGGCTACTGTCACCCATGTAAAACCAAAAAGCAGAGCTGCAAAGGAAAATCAGCTTAACCCTCTCGGGGTCCCTGCATGAGGGGTGAAGAGGGGGAGCCTGGAGGGAGAAGCAGAGGCCTTCACAGGGGAAGAGGGTGCAAAGACTTACCTCCTAAGAGGCTGGAGCTGCTGATTCTCATGTGGACAGAGGCTGGGGGATGGGGAGGGGATGGGGAGGGGGGCCAGAGGGAAAAGAGGTGCCATCTGGCCCTCGGAACTGGACGTGTGTGTGCTGGCACCCTGGAAGGTGAGTGAGTGACAAACTGACGCCCAAACGGGAGGGCAGACACTCAAACTAAAGTCTGCACCGTCCAGAGGACCAGGACTGGGGTTTGGGTTTCATTCATGCCCGCAGGCTTGCCATGGCTGTCCACCGCAGCCCCCTGGGAGCCCAGGGGAGGGGCTTATCCACTCTGGTGGTCACTAGTGACTCAGAGCTGTGTAACTTTAAATTTAAATTAGTTAAAATTAAAGCAAATTTGAAACGCAGTGGCTCGGTAGCGCTCGCCCCATTTCAAAGCGCCACAGCCACGCGAGGCCGCTTGCTGCCGCGTCGGGCAGCGCGCGCGCACGCGGACGTCGGTCACTGCAGGGGTCATCCGGGACCGCGCCTGTACACTTCTGCCACCAGCTCTGCCAGGGCGGAGGACACCGGCCGCTCCGTTCCAGATGTCTGTGAGTGACCTCGGTGACATCCATCCGATCAGGTGCTCTCCAAGCCGAGACACGTCATCGTGCGGGACGCGCAGGGAGCATTCCAGAGCATGGAAGAGGTGGCCACCACACCGTCCTCGCTCTGCGCTCGCCGAGTGACGTTCGCAGGGGTCTGGCTTCCGAGTGCCTGGGAAACGCGTCGTTTGGACAAAACGTTTGCATTTTCCAAATCTTAGTGGACCGTGAGGCTTTTATAACAGTGTTTTCACGTTTCTGCACTACGCCGTCACCATAGGTTGTGTGCGCGTGTGTGTGCGTGTGTGTGCCTGTGTGTGCGTGTGCGTGTGTGTGTGACACGTCGAACGGAAAGGCTGTCCAGTACAGTGCAGAAAATGTGTGTCGTGGCCAGGAAGGGGTCACCTGTGCCATCAGTTGCGTCCGCCGTTAAACAACGCGGCCGGGCCGCCACCGTGGGAACCTGCGCCTGCGGGAGCGAGCCCGGTGTCGCGGAGCCGAGGCAGCGACCCTGCCCCTGAGTCTCGGGAGGATCGACGAGCTCCCGAGCCTGCCCAGGGCTCTCGAAGGCCGCGGGGCCCCGGTCCTGGAGCGCTGTGAGGACAGAAGCCTGACCACCTGCTCGCCGGAGCGCGTGACGACGGCCAGAGCCGGGCCGGACGCACCCCCGGGCCCTCGCTCTCCCCCGCTGCCGCCGCCTCGGCCACCCGCAGGCCTCGCTCCACCACAGCGTGACGGGGGGCCGCAGATGCAGCGATCCAGCGGGGAGGGACGGTGTCCCGTGGGGCTCCCTGCCCGCCTGACCACGCAGCGTTCACCGGATTGCTCCCACCCCCAGCCGCCACTCCGCCTGGGCATTTCTGGGCTCCGCACACAGCCGGCCCCAGATTCATCGTCTGGGGCACTGAGGACAACATCTGACAGCCCGGAGGAGACGCGGCTCCTCTTACCCAGTGGCAGAGTCAGGGCGTAAGCGGGCAGGGTGCTGAGCCCCGGATGGCGTCACTCCCCGAGCTGCTGGTCACTTCAACAAAGGGCACAGAGGAGCAGCTGCTGCGGCCGCGGGCGCCAGCTGCCAGGAGGATTTGCCCTGTCAGATGGACACTCATCCGTGCTGAAGGAGAGTCGTGAATTTCGTAACTGGCACACTGACATAAATCGGAGTGGAGATTGAATGTCACTGGTTGTTTGCTGGCTCAAGGGGTCTTTTCCAACCACAAGCTGTTGAGCTCAGTGACAACAGCACTGTGATGTCATAACGCAAGCCAGGCCTGCCAGGTGACCCTGAGCGGCCTGTAAGGGAGTGAGCCCCTCACCAGCCAGGAAGCGCTGGTGCACAGCAGTAGGATCCCAGAGGAAGAACATTCTGGAATCTGATTTCACTCACCTTTGCTGTCTCCTTGACTTATTTGTCAACATGGTGAATGAGAGGTGAATGACAGGACCCCAGCGTTTCAAAAATATGAATCATCTGGTTTTTTTCCTAGGCGTCTAAATGTACCCATCGGAAGAAAGGACCTCAGATAAAACTGGACATTGATTAAATGAAATTTAACTTTCCATATATTACACCCAATTATGAAATGAACAAAAGCCGCATACAGATTTATTTACTATGTGGCAAGCATCTGGTTACCCAATCACCGGCACCGTGGGAAATGATCAAATGTACAAAAATCCTCTGGGACTGGCTCAGGGCCTTGGTTATGTCACAAGTAAAAGAGATAGAAAGATAACAAGTACTTTCTCAAAGAGAAAACGTGAGTTTTGGAGCAACCTTTCATTTGCTTAGAATCGACTTAATAAGTATCGTTGAAATTTCACAAAAAATCTTGGTTCTTGGATCAATGGAAGACAACTCGAACTAGATTTCCAACAAGGTAACACCCAACCCACGTGTCCTGTAATTCTGCACATAATATTTCAATATCTTTCATCCATTCCGGATCCCTTATTTTTAAATTGTTCCAAATTATTCATTGTCAGTATAAATAATAATTTTCATACATTACCAAAAGTATGTGGATAATAAGCACTTTTTAACGCTTAAAACAACAACAGAATAAAGCTTCTTGTGGGTGGGAAAGCTTCTCCATAAATATTTATGACGGCAGCTGGCAACGATTCAGAGTCTCCCAGGGTAAAATATACAACCCAGCAGTAAAAGTCAGCTTTCGGGAGGCTGTCGTCATGGTTGTTTGGACGATGTTTGCCGCAGGGATGATTCTTTGATAATATCTTTGGTGCTGAAAGAAAAGCGAAGGTCATGAAAGTCCTCAGCTGTGGGAACCAGGCCGGCAAGGACTTCCGCATGTAACGGTGTTTGTTGGGCCGACGCACAGATTTTAAAAATAACGCTAAAAATGCTATCCCCATAAAATGCCCTTTCACATTCATCTTTCCAATGGATGCTTTGTTTAGAACACAACACATCCTCTTCTCTGACCCCTCCCTCACTCTTCCTCTAAAGTCTCAGTCAGATGCTGCCTTCCGTTGGGTGTTGCTTCTACAGAATCCCGTGATGCTTGTAGCATGGACCTGCTTGTATTTTATTATAAATATTGTTTTATTTGTCTGTCTGGCCCTCTGGACTCTGAGTTTCCTGAGGAAAAAGTAAGTGCCTTGTTACTTTCTCATCTTCAGCCCCTAGCCACAGTAGACATGTGGCAGGTGCATAATAAATATTAGTTGACACGGCAGACTTAGTCCACATGGCAGACTTAGCAGATCTCACCTCTCCTCACACAGGGAGATGCTGGATGGGATCATCGTTGGATAGAAAGCTGAGCTCAGAAGCAAGAAGGGGATATTGCTAGGTACGAAGAGTCATGGAAAGAGCTTGAAATCAGAGAGGTGCCTCTTGAGTTTTGACATGACTGGCGCCCATGAGGGTCACAAACCCCTTGGAGCTGATGGTTTAATGCCCAAGGCAGAGCAGAATCATGGACCCAAGCCCCGCATGTAATCAACAGCTGAAACTGAGTTCCTGAATGATAGCTAAGTGTTGGAAATAATCTACCCCCAGAAATACTGAAATAAGAGAACCTGAAAAATAGTTTAAATGAGTATGTTTTAAAAGTTTGAAAATATAAAGGAAGTATTCGAATGTGTAATGCGAGAATACAAAATTATGTTAAAAAGAATAAGGAGATTGAAAAGGTGCCAAAAAGAAATTCAGCCATCGAAATAAAATGCCGTAGATAACTCAAACTACAGGCTAAACACAGCAGAAGAAAAAAAAGTAATGAGTTGAAAATACATCTGAGAACATAACATAAACTTCAACACAAAGAAATAGAGTTGGAAAATATAAACAAAATGTTAAAAGAAAAGAAGGAAAGAATGAAAACCTCCAACTTATTTATGAAAAGACTTCGGTCGAGAGACAGTTGAGAGAATAGGGCAGAAACAGTATTTGGAGGGAAAGTAGATAGAGAATTTTTCAGAACATAAACCCTTAGCAGACTCCTCCCCTTACGTTGACGGAGCTGCTTTTCTCTAATTAGCTGGGTAAGTCTGATTCGGATTGCATCATCACAGCTCAGAGAGCTGAAGTCTAGGACAGACTCACTGCCATGGAAGTTCTCTCTGCTCTGAGCTCTGTATTTTTTCTGATGAGACCTGAAGGCCACACGCCCAAACATGGTAGCCTACGTTGTCATTCTCTGCGATGCTTCCCCTATCACATTGATCAGCGTTGGTCTGGCTTCTTTGCATACAGTAGCTAAAACTTATTCTAACGAAAGACTAGCTTGTGAAAGAATGTACAAATAGACAAATGGCCAGACGGTCTGTAAAGACAGAACTCTGAACGGTCAGTCCAGGACGTCGAGCAACGACCAACACAAAATGGCCAGGACTCTCTTAATAACTGACAGTGCCCCTAATGTTTGTCCCGGTCCGTCACTCAGGACCACTTGGAGAAAGTGATATCTGCACCCCTAACCAATCCCATGGGTGCCCTACCTCTAGTCTGCAGCCTCCAGCTTCCCCATGCCCACAGCCTCCCCCAGGGCACACCTGAAGCCACCTCCTTCTTCACTAAGGAGCCATCTCCCTCCTCTACCTGCCTTTGAGTCTCTGCCAAATGCAAGCGATGGTGGCTGACTCCCTTGCTGCAGCAAGCCCTCAATAAATAGCGGTTGCTTCTTGTTTCGGTGGGTTTTCTTCATTTCCACGCTTGCTTATTTTAGCTTTCATCACACATTAATTATTTCCTTAAAAATAATTATTTCATCCTCTAAAATTAATAGTTAAAAAAGGATGTTAACATATTTTAAATTCTTAGCTGTACACTCTTTTCTTCCTGTCATATTCTTCTCTTGCTTGCTCTGGGTACATGGAGTTTCCTTATCAGTCCCCTAATCTACTTCCAATCCTATGAAGCTCTATGACCTTAGGCTACCTGTTCTTTGTATTCCTGAATCGAAGGAACCTAAACTGTGGTACTTGATCTTGAGGAAATCCCAAATATAAACAAACACTGATGATTTATCATCATGTCTCATTTCAACCGGAAGTCTGCAAGTCTTTCCTTATTCTTCTTTCTACTTAAATTTGTCTTTCATAGGAAGATGAAGATTTTCTGGAAGAATTATGTCAATGCTATACCTGGTAATTTCTTCAATTAATTAGTGAGGGTGATAATCCAAGGAAATGAAGAAGATATAAGTAGCTGCTGATCCAGAAACCATACGCCACCTCACAGAAACCAGCTGGGCTCCACCTGCACTAAGGTGGAAGTTTGAGACACTGTAATGATGGATCCATAGCATAAGAAGCATTATAAGACCCTTTATCTGTGCATGACAAACGACTTTGGATTTGCCACCTGCAAATCACTAAGTCCTTAAATTACAACGTTTAAAAGGACCCAGAGATTCAGTTCATTCTCTTCTATATATGGATGAAGAAATCAAGACTTATTAACTAACTGGCTTAAAGTGACAGGGTAAGTTATAGTCCATCTGGGACAAAGTGCAGATTCTTTACTCTAGTACTCGTTCCATTGTACACAGGATGCTCACCTGGCTCCTTTTAGCACCAAAACTGGCTACAGACTTTTATATCCCTAATTTGGGGATCAGTGAATCATTTACATATCTTTCAAATCTAGTGGAATTTATTTTATTGCTCAAACTTTATAACAAATTGTTCAGATGCCTGATATGAATTTTTCCTCAAATAGCTCTTCCTACTGCAGGCTGTTAAATTAGTATTTACATGGTAAATGAGTAGCTGAGTCATTCGGAATTTTCTAAGTCAGCA
>JAQQSQ010001354.1:0-12710 GCA_028627145.1 Eidolon dupreanum
TTAGGGTCATAAAGAAATTCTCTCTCATGTTTTTCATATTTTTTTCCTTTCACATTTAAATATTTGATCCAACTAAAATTGTTTTTTCTATACATTTAGTACACTCAATGAGTTCTACTTCAATAATTTCATTTTTTTCTCAATATGCTTATACAGTTGCTTCAACAGCATTTACTGAAAGTACATTCTTTACCATTATGCAATATGATCTGTCTTATTTAGACATTTCTGTTTCTGGGCACACTATATGTTACATTTGACCTATTAGTACAATCCTTCATTAATTCCATAGTACCTTAAAGCTTTACAACTACACTTGACCTTTGGGTAGAGCAAGATCTTCAGGAGTGACTCTTTTGGGGTCTTTACTCTTCCATGTAAATTTTAGAATCAGATTGTCAAGGCTCACCAAAAGCCTGATTGGAATTTTTTATTGGAACAGCATTAAAATCTATAATCTTTATAATTTTGACTTTTCTTGTTCAAAACTAAAGATAAGAGAAAGATAACATGAGCCAATGCCACTGTAGGCATCAATTATATACATTCAAATTCTGGAAAGGGCTCAGATGAAGAACAAAGGCAACCAGGCATCAGAGGAGCTGATGAAATTGGAGGCCAGCCTAGGAAAAAGTACATCATTGTTACTGAGATGAAAAGAGAGGACCATATCCAGATGGCCTTGGTTTTAGAAGTAGAGAATGTAAAGTGTGTCGTGTGTGCATGCGTGACATGTTTTATGATTTGTTATTGATAATTTAGGAAAAGTTAAAAATAAATTCCAATTCTCATCTTCTATCTATCCCATGTGTGATTAAAATCTGGGAAATGTTTAATGTTTTCTTTTGGAATTACTTGTTAATTGCTTTTTTTCATTTTTGTGAGCTGCTGAGTGTGAACAATAAGGATTACACATCATCCTTTTCCTTAAGGAATGAATAACTACTTAATTTTATCCCAAAAGACTTATTAAAAGCTTCAGTTTTCTTACTTAAAACTAGTGACCTAAAGAGACTTCCTAATTTTCATCCTTAAATAAGACAACAGCTCACCTAAATGTAGGAAGATTAAAGGATTTGATGAATATTACAGACTTAAACTTCACTAAATGACAGTGAGTGAAGTCTGGGCTTAATTAGTACTCTGTCCTAACTGAGAAGATAACGCTTCTAGGTTTTTTTAAATCTATTTTTTTAATTATCAAAATGATTCGGTTCTGACTGTTCTCCATACTCAGATGATCTGACTGTTCTTAAGGAATGCCTAGCACATGGAAATCAGAGTTTACAGGTGACACCGTGAGCTTCCTTCTCTGAAGCTGGTACCAGATGGAATATTGATTACTGTGGCCAGTTAAACAGAATTTGGTTAAATTAGTAGCACTTTAAACCTCTTCACTCTCACCAACCTGATGATCCTGGAGCCCATGAAAGGACTGTGGCCCTCTTAAATTCAATAGCTGGCTTTGTGCTTGTTTATCTAAAATAGATCCTTCAGTCAGTTGGGGTGGAGGGCTGACTCAATTCCTTTGAGGATTCCTCTTGGAGTGATTGCTAAGAGGTAAGGGTCAGTATAACTGTCCCTGCCTGAATCTATAAGGTGAAGCATCTCTCTACAGAATCAAGGATGTGCACTGCTATTCTGCTAGTCCATGAAGGCTTACTGATAATGCTAAGAGAAAAATTATCAAAAGCGAAGGGAAACTGTACTTAGAGCTGAGCCCAAAGCTAAGCCAATGCTCACACTGCTGGCATACTTAAAGGGACCTAGAATGCATGTAAAAGAATTTTTTATACTTTTCTTGCAATATCTGCCCTCCCCATCCCCCATACACATTCTCTTGTCTTTTATAGTTTTTGGAGTTATTTTCTATGGAAAAATTTCAAAAACAAATGAACTCCTTAAAGCATAGTTTCTATTCTGTCTCTCTTACAATGTAACAAAGGAGGATTTACTGTGACATTAATGAGGCTTAAATTTTGGGGTGCCTTTCTTACACAGGTACAGGTCATATGTTTTTGAAAAATTTGAAAAAGACATTTCAATCGTGATTGGTAAAGATTGCTGTCTCCTCCATTTATCTTCCCCTTGTATCAGGCATTGGAGCAGCAGTGGACTTGGGGATCTGGCTAAGGGGAAGCTGAGCTAGGGAGGCATTTAATTTGGGTTAATGAGATATATTTATTGGTCTCCTTTTGAGTATGGTTGAATTGTCACGAGCTGTTCTGTGGGAGGAATGGATTCCGGGAATTCCACTACTGCCCACGCTCCTCAGGCAGTGAGGGGCAGGTGCACAGCCAAAGGCTGTAGCACAAGATGAGCATGTTTTGTGCTGGTGCCAGAGGTGAGTGTGGTGGATAAAAAGATAAACAGTTTGAACATCAGACATCTACAGTGTCGGCAGAAGGTTCCATTTTCATGGATGTCAAGTCAAAAGCAGAAGTTCTTGTCTATCAGAAATATTTGATAATCAGAACATACAATTACAAACCCAACATACAATACCATTTGTTGTCATATAACTCCTGTAGAAAGTCAATAAAAATTACTCTGATGTCAACAAGAAAATTGTAACAGGAACATTTTCAAATCATACCAAGATTAATTCATTAAGATGAGATGATAAATTTCAAACAGAAGTAATAGATATGATCTTGGATTAGTTAATAATCTAGCTAATAAAGAAGAGCAAATCATATAATACATGGGAAAAATATTAAAATATCTTGCTGCTTTGACATAAAATACCAGTAGTGATGATGATTTCAATGAGAACACCAACAACAAACTGGCTAATGAGAGTTTGTTAATTCAATGGCTATTTAAAATGTAACACTGAACAATAAAACTTGAAATGCCCTGAAATCTTACAGTGCAGGCATGAAAAGGCATAATAAAGGTTTTTCTAAATATGGTAATGATCCTTAAAACTTATACATTACTAATAATAAGGTGTAAAGCAGAAAGAAACTGTGAAAACTCTCAGCAATTTTTTAAAAATGTGATCAACAGTGCCAGAGAAAAACTGAATTATCTTTCAATTCATTCTATAGAAAATAAAATTAAAACTGTTGATAACTGAAGAGATGAATAGAGAATATGCAGTCAAACAATGTAGGTAAAGTATTAAAATGCTGTATCAAGCAGTTATTTTTAAGGATTTTTTAATATTTGTGGCAACTGTCAGCTTTTTACAAATGTGTAATTTATTATGATTTTCTGATTCTAATTATATATATGGTTTGTATTGTGTCGTATTACATTTTTAATTCTTAGAAGTACACCAAACTGTACATGCTTCAGATACTCACAGAACCTGAATTCTGTGTTCAAATGAATGTCACGTAAGCACTCACAACAAGTTATTACACTTATAAGAATCATACCTCTCTTTAAATCCAAACTTAAGTAAACATAGTAATGGAGTCAGTCACATCAGCCTCTTCCTGGTACAACCTGCAAAAGTAAATTAGGAAGGTAAAATCACAGCTAATATTCTAAATCATTAATTCCTCCATTTCTCTATGATTTGTTAACTTCTATCAGGAGGTCAGTTGATCTACTGATACGATAAACATTTACTAAAAAGTGGAAAGAATCCAAGAAAGTTATGTCCAAGGAGTTTGCCAATCTATCCAATCAGAAAAGGAAAATTCTTCTGAAATGCAGTAGGTGAGAGAGAGGAGCGTTGAGAGAGAGATAATGAGTTCAAAACTTTTCAAGAGAGAAAATCTTGAAAGGTGTATTGATTTATTTACTTTCCTACACATTACAGAAATGATTTAAGGAGCTTACAAGGACATGTCAATACAACAAGAGAGACTACATTAAAAGTTGGAGCAAAATAAAATGACAAAAAAAAAAAAAAAGAGAGAGAGAGAGAGAGAGAGAGGAATAAGGAGGGAGAAAATAGGTTTCAAAGCTGTGATCCACGTCTCCCCCAGTTGTTCCAAGAGAGCCTCAAACTCAGCTCCTGGTGTCCAGATGAAGAGAAAATTTATTCACACTGAGCCTTGAAGGAAGGGTTGGGTTGAATAGAACTAAAATGAAATCATGGAAAACCTGAGAATTAGAGGGTTTGTAAGTTTTTCGCCACTTCGACCAGATTAGAGACCCTCTCTCTGGCCCAGATATCAAGCACTGGGGGATGCTGACCACCCCACCAGGCACCTCACTCTGATCCGGCCTTGGCCATTGTGCTGCACTGTAAGTTACACCTTTGAAGTCCATACCAACGAAACCCTTAACACCTGTGATGTCCACATGGCTGCCATAGTTTAGGGGCCAAAATAGAAAAGTAACACAGCTATTTCAACACTGCATCCACAGGAAAACTAAAGCAGGGCAGCATCCGATTCGATCTAAATAAATAGCCTTGTTTTGCTCTCTCAGGACATTCTCTACCATTGCTTTTGTATTTGTCACATTTGCTTTTCTCATCAGAAAATATTAAGGACACAAAGAGAAAACTATAATTGTCAAAAAAATGTTATGATCATCTTACTGCTATAAATTATAATCATGTTATTTCGGTGATAATATATTATACTCTGCACCTTTCAGAATTACTAGAGTACAATGTCCAAGTAGATTATTCTCTAAAACTCATGCTGTTAATACACTCAATGCTAAGCAAAAAAGAGTACATTACTATTATTTATTATTACTAACACTAATATCCTGACTTATACACACAAAGATGGGATCTATTCTCTGATTACGAGAGCAATACATATTCATCAAAGAACACTCTGACAATACAGACCAGCAGAAGGAAGAAAATAAAAGATCCTAATGCTCAACCAAGGCTGAAAATCACTGGGGTGCGCTCTGTCCCATCAGCCCGCCCCTCACCAGCTCCCTCACTATTGCCGGCGCACCCTTCACCTCTGAACGAGAGGCCATGGCTGACACCTGTTGGTACACAGTGAGGACACTGGTACTGCGGCAGGTGTGCACTGACAACCCTGCATTAACCTAATGTTTCTAAAAGGTTTCAACACTCATCGGAATTTTTTTTTTTTTTTGATTCTTTAGCTAGTTTTTACCTACATTTGTATGTGATAGGAAATCACGTACATTGTGACCGATGGCCAACTAGTCAGAGGCAGATATTTTGGAAAACACAGTCTCTTGCCTTAGCTACTTTTAAGGCAGAGAATAATTTTTTAAGATTAATGTAATTACAACAAAGCCATTCATAGTACAACCTGATGTTCACTTGACCTGTGGGAATAATAAGCCAGTCCCTTGAGAAGCTGCGAAACCAAAAAGCTTAGGAAATCGAGGAACTGGGTACTCCATCACTGACTCACCTCTCCTGCCTCTGTACACACAGATTTAAGTGGGCGGAGTGCACCCAGCCTGAGGCTAACCTGTGTTCATGTGGGCTGGGAACCTGTCTGGCCACGTCTGGGAGGCTGGTGTGGAAGTGGGCGACGCCATTTGTAAGGGTGCTAAGGAACCTTTTGGAAAAGTCAGTCATCCTAAAGGAGAGACCACGCGTGAGGCCCAAGCATCATTGGAGAGCAGACTTTGAAAGCTGTGCAATAGCTATCACTTGGGCAATTGTTCCAAAGGTGAAGGAGCGAAGGAAAACCTAGGAGGCATTTCATACCTGTCTGTGAGATAAGAGAGCAGAAGAGGAGAGCTCTGTGGCTATAAGACCCAGTGCACTGCCACGGAGGGTATAATGAAAGCTTGCCAGACACAGAGCACGACAGCCTCAGCACGACCTCACACTGTCGCCGAGAAAAAGCAGAAGACATTCACTGAGAAAGAGCAGACCGCCCAGGCTGGACACCAAAGGCAGAAACCACAAGAATGGTGTTCATAGATCTGGCTACTTAAAATTTTAAAAACTTCTATTAAAAAAAAAAAAAACAAACACAGAAATGAAATTAAAGACAAGTGAAAAATTGAGAGCAACGTCTATATCATATACAATCAACCAAAGATTAATATAGCTTCAAAACACTATTATAAATCAATGAGGAGATAATTATCACCATCACCAATCTCCCCCAAAAAAGAAGAACATGAACAGCTAATTCACCAAAGGAGAAACACAAATGGAAAATAAGTATATTTTTTAAATGAGCAAGCACACTGGATATCAAAGAAATGTAGCTATCTTAAATTAAAGGTTTTCAGCTTTAAAATGTATTTTATTGTATTATTATTAACAATAGTCTTTACAGTTGGGTGAGTATTTGGGCTTCTGGGAATCAGCCTAGATTAAAATCCCAGTTCTGCTACATGTTAACTGTGGGATACTGGATAAATCATTTAGCCTCTATTAACCTCAGAACTCTCATTTGTAAAATAGAGAAAACACTGCCTACATCACAGTAAAGTCATGAGGAGTTAATAAAATCATGTCTATAAAGTACATAGCATGTAGTTAAGAATCTAGCAAGCGTCTTCTATTGTATTAGTACCTATTCTCGTATACTGGGTAACAGACTATCCTGCTAACCAGAAACCAAGATCATCTTACTTCTTCCAGCTTTGGGAGTTATTTCAAAATTACGTGTACACACACACACACACACACACACACACACACACACACACACACAAAAGAGATAATGAACAATTGTTTTAAAGACTGAAATACTAGTGCCAAAACAATGAACAATTATTCAGGTCTTGACTTTTTAAAAGCCACTCCAAAGGATAATTTTGCTTCAAAGTAATTCTTGACTCCATTACTTTTCTGTAAGTATAAACACTGTGTGTGCTTTTAAATCATGAGGCTAAAATCAGGGTTAAAAGACAGGTATACAACTTAAACTCAGGAATTCCTTTATCTAAAGGTAACCAAGTCATGAATAAAATTATTTCATCACTTTAGAATTTAAACTTGATAATGTTGAAAAGGCTAATTAGTAACTTCTCTCCTTTTGGCAGCTAGTAAAATACAAATGGTGATATATTAGATATATTTTTAAATATTTACATGTACGATGCGTGTATATAATAGTTTTCTGTATCAAAGTGATTCAAATAAAAAATAAAATTATTTGGTCAGGTAATTGTGCTAACAGGAGTAAGATACTGATGATTTCCAGGAAAACATTTTACAACCATACTTCTCAACATAAAAACTCTTAGCATTACACGTAATTGAACATGTAATTGTAGCAACAAAAGTCATCTTAACTCTCAAACCAGAGGTAAGACGCCTTTTGAATTTACATGGGTAGTCACTCCCTCACAGAATACAGTGATCATGGAGGACATAAATAAAAAGAAAACCATGGAGGAGGGATTTGAAAAAGAAATCACTGCATTCATGCACATTTAAAGTAACCTTTACAAATCAAGCAATACTCTTCACTTTTACATCACAGGAAATAAAGACAAAGAATCAAAAGGCAAAGAGAAAGAATTAGGAGTGGGGAGTAAGTGAAGGGAGAGAAAGACTGATCAAGGCAGATGAACACAAACGGAGAAGAGAAAAAGAAACTGAGTTAAGGTAAGGCAGTTAGAAGAACACATACAAACAGGACATTCAAAAGAGATACAAAAAGAAAGAACTGAAATGAGCACATGGACACATGCACGGTACAAAAAAACATCTATGGAAACCAAATATCCATCCTCTTCCCCTCCCTGCCCCCCCTCCACAAAAAAAAAAACAAACACATTTTTAAAAAGTAGTATACTCTTATGATCTTTCTTCAATTAAGCCATTAAGGATAATCGAAGTGTTGTGTTTTTGCAACTATAGGCATACACAGAGAGCCATGACATCTTTTCCTGGTCCTCATGGCCTGGGTGAAATTAACCTAAAGGTTAGTTCTGGCCCAAAGTCTAGAGGTTGTTCACTCCCACATTTGGCAATTAATAATAAATAATACATCCCCTGCAGTTTTTGACATTTCACCAAAAACCAAAAAACAAAAATAAATAAATAAATAAATAAATAAATAAATAAATAAATAAATAAAAACCATGAGCCACTTCCCCTTGGAAAGATATTCCAAAACTGGCATAGACATACTTTTGTTTAAAGAAATTGGTCTTGCAACAGTAATTTTAACTTGAAATTAGCAAAATCTTATTCATTTCTTACACATAAAAACCTTACATTTTAATTTAGTTGTAATAAAGTATGCATCCTTTTTAACCTGGATTTTTTAAAAGTGTCACCCACTGGTGTAATGAAAAGAGGATGTTAATGTACTAGCTTCCCTGAAATTATTTTTAACACTTTCAGACGATACTACAAAACTTACCTTCTCCACTTTTAGCCTAATAGAGTAAATCATATGAAAGTTCTGCGGTTTCTATTTATAAAACCATCTCATTTGATTTTTACCATGGAGTAGCAAAGTTTTCCATTTCTTTCCATTTCTTTCCTTTGAAGAAATAATGTAGAGAAATCACCCTCGATTATAAAGCAAATCCAAGATATAGTTTGACAATGAGATGTTTTATTAAACTTGATACAGTTGCTATATAAGAATTCCATGGAAAAAAATGGGGTATCAAATTCCTTTGGATCTAGGTCTCTGCATTATAAAGTCTGTCCCAAAGAGATGTCATCTCACTGCATCCCGTGGCTGCAAACAAACGAAGGACCAAAAAGCAGCAACCTACTTTTCAGGCAAGACCAGTTCCACCTGACTTGCCCATGGTATTACGCATCCTCCTAGCAAAATAAAAGTCCCGATCCCCATCTCTACAGAGTGTCATCCCAGACAGGTGAGGTCGATGAAGCACCTGGGTGAACGCCACATCTCTGCCTGGCATGAGGTCCACACGGGATCAGGCTTGGGAAGGCCATCTTCCCCTCAACAGGACAACTCTACTTGAACTACTCTACTCCGTGACTCCTTGGAGGGGTGGAACTTCTAGAAAAAAGAAAGAGAGTGAGAAAGAGAAAAAAGTCTGAATATTGAAAGGAATATACAAATGATCAAACTGAGCTGCAGCAGAGCCAAGGGGAAAGAGGAAGAATTTGGAAAACAAGCAGCTTTGCAAAATGCTCTCTGGCACGATGAAACTGACCACTGTCGCTAGACCTGATGTGCCATCTGAGAAGGCCACCCGTCCTCTTACCAGGCATGGGTGTCTCTGCAATGAGGTGCTTGTGGTTGGTAAACAGTTCAGCGGATTCTTGTTCTACTGATCTCTCCTCTAGGTCTGATTCCGGGATCGGAGCACAGCCACCTGCTGGGAAAACACAAACAATATGTTAAGCAATGTGTAGGAAATCTACCTCTTCACATGGCAACCACAACTTAAAAAACATAGCAATCATGAAGATAACAAATGATGTGACAACAGTCTTCAGGAGACCAAACAGGAGTAGACCAGAAAGAATGATCTCAAATGTCTCTCTCTTTGGTGAAAATACTGAGAATGAGTTATTGCCCCCGAAGACATATTACACCGAAGATCACTCAGCAATACCAGCAATGGTGTCGTTTTTAAGCTTTCCCTTTTTAAATTCAGAAAGGACAAAACCTATAGCATATGTGACATCCATATAATGGCACTTCAGCAGGAATTCCCTTTAATACCAGAGCATCAAAAACCATTTTAAAGGAAAAAAGAAAAAGCAAGCACATTGACCGCAAGGGAAATAAACCCTCCCTGAGCAAAGAGGACAGCCGCTGGTGTTATGAGATGGTGACTTTGGGGTATTTCTCTGGAATTTGATTCTATCCCTGAATCCCAACACTTTACAGCTTAGGCAGAAGCACCTCATAATTCAACAGCAAAGCCACAGACGGCATTGCGGAAGCTTTCGGTACCAAGCCAGTTCCAAGGTGACCTGAGGATGAGCTGGCACCGCCACACTTTTAAAATATTGGGAAGAAGTCATCGGACATTATCCACCAATATCTTGCATGAAAACCTCACACGAGAATTTCCTGACTACATCTGCAACCTGATTTGACTAATTTGCGATCATTTCCTAGCCATGCACTAACATGCCGGATGCTGTACCTGCTTTTTTCCAAAGTCGGTTTTTCTTGTTAATGAAGTGTGATTTTCTTTCTTTTTCTGAGGCTTCTCACACACTGAGTCCAAAGGCTCCATACTCGAGTCGGGCTTTATGTGTGAGGGGTTAATGGTTTGTAAACTGCAGCCGTCAAATGAGAGGGGAGCGGCGAGATCCGGATTGAAGGCAAATACACCTTGCCATTCATTCCTCGGCATCAACTCTCAACAAGAAATCAGCGTTGAGGAAAACTTGAAAGAAAAGCATTTCCGCACTCATAAGAATGGGCAGTAGCCTCAGAGGTTCCCTGAACAGGAAACGTTAGATTTATCCATCAGGGCAACGGAGCTCACCCACTATATCTGAAAAGGGCGAGGGCCCCATCAGGAAGAAGAGCCAGGCTTATTTTTAGCCTCTTTTCCAAGCCTTTAGATCACAGTAACAATAACTGTCGTTATTAACTACTCTCTAAGTGCTAGAAACTCTGCCCATATTAGCTCACTGAGTTCCTACAAACCACACCACGAAATAGATACCATTATTCTCAATTCACAAAGAAGAAAACTGAGGTCTTATGAGATTTGGTAACTTGCCAAGGTTA
Organism: Eidolon dupreanum; assembly: GCA_028627145.1. Taxonomy (NCBI): domain Eukaryota; kingdom Metazoa; phylum Chordata; class Mammalia; order Chiroptera; family Pteropodidae; genus Eidolon; species Eidolon dupreanum. Next base: position 10,560 of record JAQQSQ010001354.1, read on the forward strand.
CACGGTTCCTACAGAGTGAGACAGAGCTCACACCCAAGCCTGACAACGCCTAAAGCCCACGCTATCTAACCACTTACTATATGACTCCCGGCTGCGTCATTAACAAGAGACCTCGGGTGTCAGCCGGTTTATCTCACCTGGGGATCCACTGAGTTGGGCTGCCAGGGGCACCGCACAGAGCACTGTGAAGGCCATGGGCAGTCCAGGGTGCCGGGGCCTTGGAGAAGCCCAAGAACTGGCACCCTTCTTCTCCAACTCCAAAAGCACCCTCATCCAAATGATAAAGAAATACGGTATGTGGGGGCGAAGGGGAGGTACGTACATAGACTAATGACAGGAAGAAACAGAGAGAAAGGATGTGTTCCCTACAGAACAGAATCTGATCCCGAGCAAAAGAGTCAAAGAACGGCCGGGCTTCTCATTCCAAACTCACAAATCGGATTAAATCATTTCTCCGGAGGCAGAGGGAGAGAGGGAGGGAACGGGGCAAGGCCAGGAACTTGGCGCTCGTGTATCTACTTTCATGTACAAGAAAACTCCAGAGTGTGCAGGAAGTGCCCCCAGCCGACAGATGGGGAAGCGTGCAATGGCAGGTGAGCAGCGTCTGCCATGTGCAGGGAGAGAGGTGGGTCTCCACTGATTGATCAGCGTCTACCTTTTACTCCAGCCGACTCGATACTGGGGCGAGACAGAAGGATGAAGACTTGAAAAGCATTTCCTGGCTCTTCAATCACATGGGCACAAAACAAGAAGTCAGTTGCTGTAGACTATCAACAACTAATGTAACTTTCTCTCTTCTCCTTGGCGCAAAAATTCTTGCCCGGTCCTGAGCACAGAGAGATGACAAATCTCTCAAATGCCACCGCAGGGCTGACTGGTCACTTGCCCTGGGAACCCACCCCACTTTTTTGGATGCCTCCACGCAGCCAGACTGATCGACCATAGGCTCAGAGTTTCTGCCACTTGGAAGGAACAATGGCATGTGGGACCTGGCATCCTTACTGATAGGAAATGGGAAAAAGGAAGGAGCTAGGCAGAGAATTCCACCCCCACCCGCCTCTCTCCCTGGGTCGACTCTGAATTACTGAGTGGATGCACCTGCTGGGCTCCTTCACGGCCCTTCGAGAGAAGTGGTCAAGGTCACTCTTTGTGTTACTTCACGTACTTCCTTTACATGCTCCCGTTTTCCCTCCTCTCTTCCCTGAGTTTGCCAAATTAACTGCCATTACTTTAATCCTCGCCTCAGACTCTGTTTTCATGCAAAAATCACTGGAACTGGAAGTAGGTCTAAAACACAGACCTTCAAGATGGAACTTTGAAGTTAGGGTACCTACCTATTTGTAAGAAACAGGGGATCCGTGTCTGGGGGTAAACAGAATGGCAATAACCCCTATTGTGCAATTACTTAAGCTTCACCCCTGGTTAACCGGGATGATGTGTATGTAGAGGTCAAGGCTGGGAGATCGAGTAGCTACAGCACAGAAACATTCATAATTATACAGGTTCCAGCGTAGGATGGCTGCTTCTTATGACTAGATATCTGGCAAAAGAAAATGGCAAGCTCGGTGCAGTTAACAGGCAACAGAATACAAATGCAATAAGTCAGAGGCCTCCTGGGTCTTGCTAGTTTAAGGGAAATCATGGGACTGGCGGCACCAGATATCACCAAGGAGCTTGTTAGAAATACACCCTCAGGCCCCACCCATGCCTACGGAATCAGAATCTGCTAAGGACAACAAATGAGTATCTGGTGAGATTTTTGCTAGGAAAAAATGTATTGGTTTAAAATTTCAGCGTTAACGGTAAAAGAAGAAAAATAAAATATACAACTTCCAAACTAACAAAGACCTTCTGAAATCCATCCGTGGAAATGGAGCCTGGGTCCCACGGGTGCTGGATGGAGTATCCTTGGTTCAGGGGCCATCCCATCAAAGGAGAAGGGGAAGAAAAAACAGCTGCGTGAAGCATCCAAACACACATCACCTGTGCAACAAAAGCGCAATCATAGTATATGGACCTACTGTGTGCTGGGCACTCAGCTATGAATTCTCAATGCATTAGCTTACTCACTCTTCAAACAACCCATAAAGGAAGAATTCGTTGGCTCCATTTTACAGTTGTAAAGGTATTAATGTTAATTTGTTTTTTTTT
>JAQQSQ010001355.1:0-12709 GCA_028627145.1 Eidolon dupreanum
AGTCAAAGAGATATGGTTATAATTAACACCAATACAGCAGATCCATAGTGCTGACATTGCAATTAGAATTAATGCAGTTAAACTGGAAAAAATATGTAAACAGAAGTCACTGAGGTCATTGAGAAGATATCTCAGATCATTATGTGAATGGATAATGCATTGCTAAATATCATAAATTCTATACATGAGGCACATTTTATTTTCTAAGCAATTCGACAACTGTAGCATTTACTATGTGAGAATAGACTGTATGTTTCTATTGTATTTACTCTTAATACTATGTGGATAATATTTAATATGTAATTCATAAATAGGTGCTGGTGGAATTAATCCTAAAGTTGTTATTATTATGCAATTTACCCATGAAATATTTATCCTTTGTATATTATACAAAATATTTAAACTGCAATTTTTGCTCAGTAACCACTGAGAATACTATAAATTAAAATGTAAATTGATCTGTTATATATCTATTAAAAGAAGAGTGGGCTTTATTTGCAGAGAAATATCCATTTTCCTATTTCTTTTTAATCACTGAAAAAATATAAAATTTTTGTTTAATTTACAATAGTGTCTATATTGTTTCCTCCCTTGTTAGTACTGTAATTTATAAAAGCAATAATCTCCTCAAAATAGTAAATAAAAAGCCTTTTTAAATTAACCTTCTTATTTTTTTATTCTATTGTGGCTTCTAGAATGAACCATTCTAATTTTAATTATGACAAGGAGCTTCTTTCTTCATTGTGTGTCCTCTCTTCCTTTCTTCTTCTAACTCATTTTTCTCTCTCTCTTCCAATATGATTTGCTAGTCAGGGACTGTTCATTCTTTGATGCCCTAAGCAGGTGAGGATTGGATGGCTTACTGAGACCTTTGGTTATTTTCCCTGCAGTTTTGTCTCTAGTTCAGTATTGCTTATTCCTTTATCAATCCTTATATACCTTGAGAGTTTTAGATATTATTTTATATATCCCTTTGACTAAAGAACAGCCTTTGGCCATCTGGAAATGGTCTCATATTTATAGAGAACTTTGAATTTCAAAGGATTATATTAAAGACTAAGAGAAGAGAGCATATATATATAGCTGGTCAGATCATCCTTGTCATCCCTGGTGACTAAGTTACTACTCACTCTCCCTTACCATCTTTCTATTTAAACAGTCACAGTCTAAAAAATGTGCTTTAAAAATGAGATATTGGATTATGCTGAGCAAAATAAGTCAGAGAAAGATAAATACCATATGATTTCACTGATATGCAGAATCTAAGGAACAGAAAGAACAAATGAATCGAAAACAGACCCATAAATAATAGAGAATGATCAGGTGATGGCCAGAGGGGAGAGGCTGAGGGGCTGGGGGGCTGAGAGAAAGTGGTGAAAGGTTAAAGAAGTACAAATTAGTAGTTGATAAATGGTCATAGCATAGGGAATGCAATCAGTAGTAAGGTAATGGCCAGGTGACGAGACAGAAGGAAGAGAGTAATCAGGGGGATCGTCTCATAAACTGTATACCGATGTACTGTATACTTGAAACTAATGAAAAATTAGACATTATTTATATTAAATATTTCCCATTCGTTCCCATAGTCCAACACAAAAAGAGAATACATTTTTAAGAAAAAAATCTAGATTTATGAATCAGACTCAATGAGCCTGGTAGAGCACCCTTCACTCCCTGTCCCCCCACTTCTCTTACCTCTTATCTTGTTTTGCTTTATGGTTTTCTGTAGAATTTACTACTTTCTAATATTATATGATTCCATGATTTTTCCTGTTTATTGTACCCTTACTCTCTACCCACCAGTAGCATCTAAGCTCTGGGAGAGCAAGGTTCTGCTATTTTGCTGAATGACACATACCAAGCAGTGAGATGAGTACCTAGCTTAGAGTAGGGACTGACCCTTTGTTGAAGGAATGAGTTAATCTTGATAGTGACTGGGAAAAAGCAGCAAGTATAGTTCTTAGTTCTAACTAAATCTGTGCTTCGAAATTTATTTTTCTGTTTGTCCTTATGCTACCTAATTTGAAGACTATCACTGTTAATATTTTGACAAACAGGAAACAGATTCTTCAATCAACTATACCAGCATGGAGTGAACGTATTCACTGATGTTTGTTTTGTAACAGGAAAATTCCAGATATTAGTGTAGTGAACAACAGGTGACAGGATGTGACACTTTTCATGGTTTTCCAGCTTCAAATATCTAACAAGCAGTTGACAGTATTAAGAATTCAGAGCTGGTGCCTATTTTCTATGAAAATATAAGAAGCAAGAATTTTATGTAGACAGTCTCATAATTTTTAAAACAATTTGTAAATTTTGGTTCTGTTGCCTTTAAGAGTAATTCAGGGCAAAAACATAGGTCTATGAATTTGTAGTTCTCCATAAAGTTTCATTGGCCAGTGTTCTGATCTAATATTTGCATTTAGTTGTTTAAGGGGAAAGACTGAGTTCTGCCAGCTAGTATGAATCGAGGGGAATGTGTTGAGGTACAAAGGTCATCTAAACGAGCCATGGTACCTTGAGAAAGGGCCAGCCAGTGTAGATTCTGCAATATGGTTGTCTTTCTACATGCAGCTATGCTAACTGAGGGTAAGGAATTTCTCAGACCAGGAGGTAATGTAATCCCATATTATCAGATTTTCCTTCAAAAATATATTTCCTTAAACAGTCCAGTATTTGTCCCTACGATTTGGACCCAGCTTCTCCATGAATAAAATAATAGTTTTCTTGATGAACTGTGAGAAATAATTTTATAACTATATTGCTGAACAAATATAGCTTATAGCATAATCTGGCCTAGACTTGGAATAATAATTTTAAGTATAAGGTTTTTTTTGCTTTATTTTCTAAAGAATCACAACTTGTATTTTAATTTTCTTTTAAAAGGTAGTTACTTCTGTTGATCTACATGCATGTAGATGCCCTGTTCCACAGATTTCTTTTTAACCTCTCCCTGTCTACCAGAATATGTCCTTTATTCGTGGGCAGGATAGATATTACCATGCACACCTGCAAGAACTACTCATTTGATATAAGTAATTTGTTATATGCCCATGTCAGAACTGTGACGTGGAAAATCCACAATAATCTTTCTATAGAAATTGTTTTATCTATTAATGAGATATATGTTCACATATTTTTACTCTTTAAGATTGAAAGGCATGACAACTGTGCCTATGACTATCTAGAAGTTAGAGATGGAGCCAATGAAAATAGCCCGTTGATAGGGCGTTTCTGCGGTTATGATAAACCAGAAGATATCAAATCTACCTCCAATACCTTGTGGATGAAGTTTGTATCTGATGGAACTGTGAACAAGGCAGGGTTCGCTGCCAATTTTTTTAAAGGTAACTTGGAATAATTTGAAATGTGAGATTGTCTTTGCCAGGGATAAATGTGGTATGTAGCCTTGACTTAGTAGATAATTAAAGTTTTATTGAAAGTTGAAGTATGCACTGTTCATAAAGGTATTTTGGTGGGTTTTGATGGAAAAGGTGATTGGTAAAATACTGGAATTTCGAACTTTGTAGCACAGGGTAGGAACTCCATTAGTATATTACAGCAACTTTTTAAAAATGAAATGGACAAAATGGCAAAATCCAGAAAGGGATACAGGGAGAAAATATTTGCAATATAGTCAACAAAGGATTCAAAACCAGAAAGGGATTTATTGACTCATAGTTGATCAGTTTATTCCAGGTGGCAACATTTCCAAATCTCCCGTTACAGAGTGGCTTCCACTATTCTGGAGACAATCTATGGCCTCCTTAGTGGAATACCTAACATGTCTTTTTCTGTAACAAAGAGTTATTATTGATCTGATGCATAAAATGTATTTTTGACACAGGGTTAGTACTGATAAGCCTTAATTTTGAATTACATAACTAAATTTTAGTTTATTTTTATGTGTCACATTTAGTGTATATTACTGAAGTAAAAACAAAACTGTTTTAGTGCAAATAGTAGCATTAAATATGCATTTAGAAAATTCATAGGCACTTAGATGTGTCAGTGTAGAATAAAATTATTTTATGGGAAGAGAAAAAAATTTCTCTAGACTGATTTTTATAGGATAAATGATGTATTCAGTTGTATATGTCAAAATTTAGTGTGATTAATATCTACCATTTTCATTATTTAAAGAACAGTCTAATGGGTTTTCCCTAAAAGTTAGGTATTCATCATGTGAATTGAAAAGCAGAGAACCTTGGTAATTTTACTATACATATTCAAAGTATTTATTAGAATTTACATTTACATGCTTTAAACCTCTGTTATATTTTACAGTATAAGAAACATGCTATCAAGAATCTCTCATGTGATGTTTTTATGCCTGGTTATCAAAAATGTGTAGTGTTTTGCTGATGCATAATTTCTCCAAAGAATATTGTTGCTAATTCCCTAACTCACAATAGGTTACACCTGAAGAATGAGATTCGGAGTAGCTTGTCATCTATGTTTTTAAACATAGTATATATATTTTCATATGTACATTATATACATTTCATGTTTCAATTATAATTAAAATAGTATATGCATTTAAAAATATGGAATTATTATATTTTCTGGGTTAACATGTCTATTTAACACACTGAATCCTTTAAATTTAAAGAGGTCCAGTAAGTTCTGAGTTTTTTCTCTTTAATATATTCACCACAATTTATTTCTTTGAAAACATTTTTCTAGGATATCAAGCAAACTATGCTATGAAATCAAGAGTTGAAACTTTTTTTTCTGTCAGTTTTCAGTTTCATTCTGAGAAATCTCTATACGGGTTTCACTAACCCTTTTGACCTTAAATTCAGAAAAAAATATTCTGTGTCTGAGGTAAGGTGAACTTCAGGGGACCCTGCTATAGGTTTCTAGTACTCCTCTTCCTCCGGGTTCTTACACGTTCTGAGGTTGCAGTGATGTGAACTTTTGTTTTTCATCTGTTAAGGGCTTGCAAATTGTTCCTGCCCCTTTGTTGACGCAACCACCTGTCTCAGTTTCATTCAGAGCCATTAAGCATATTGTGGTTCCCAAAAGTTTGCACCTTAATGTATAAAAACAAAGCACTCTCGTTGTTCCCTAACGCTTGCCGTCTTTGTAGAGGAAGATGAGTGTGCCAAACCCGATCGCGGAGGCTGTGAGCAGCGATGTCTGAACACGCTGGGCAGCTACCAGTGTGGGTGTGAGCCTGGCTATGAACTGGGGCCTGACAGGAGGAGCTGTGAAGGTGAGACTGGGTTTGTCCTCGGTGTGCCCGGCCCGAAGCCCGCTGCCCCGTTGCTTTCTCTCATTACAGTCTCATTCTCTTTCTTTCTGCCTCCCTCTTCCTTTCCTTTATAGAGACATCTTTCCTCAACAAGTAAGATTCAATTTATGGTCACGGCTGATGTGAAACTTTGTTGGGTTCTTGTTATAAAATCAGTCATTTTCTCCCTTGGTTACCAATGAGGCCGATTGTTTGTATGTCTATCTATCTATCATCTATCTATCTATCTATCTATCTATCTATCTATCTATCTATCTATCTATCTATATCACTTATCTATTTATCTGTCAATCTATCTATCTATCACCTATCTATTTATCTGTCATCTATCATCTATATCTATCTAGCTTATATATATGTGTGTGTGTGTATGTGTATATATATACATATATATGTGTGTATATATATATATATTTATCTCTATCTGGACCTAGATTTTTATGCACCCATCTATTCATCTATTATTTACTTTAATCTTTTCTTAACATAATTTATAGATCATCTCCCTTACTAAACTGTAGAATCTCGAATCTGAATTACCCTTGAATTTCTAGCATCTAGCACAGTCAGATGTAAAGCAGGACTAAATGCATTTTATTAAAGGTTCATAAACAAAGACATTTTGTCCTGTTTGCTACATTTCTCTGTAATTCTAAGATGAGGTATCTTGTGCAGTGTTTTGTTATTGAGTCCTGTTATCTCTCCCTTCAGAATTTAAAGTTAACTCTTTTCTATTTCCCCTGCGCCATTGTGTTATAGGACCCATACTAGAATTACACACAAAATAAATGGATTGATCTGATTTCCTCCATTCTATTCCTCATTTATTCCACTCTAAAAATTTCTGCCAAAATCATTTTAATAGAACTTGTAGTAATTTAACATTATTTATATTTATATATTTATTAAAGTTACTTTTGGTGTTTCTCGCAAAAAAGTAAGCTCCCTAAGCATGAGCATCTTGTTCGCTAGTGCATCTGTAATAGAGGACACTATAAGTAGCAAAAGTGGCAGAATTATTTGCTTAATGAATAAATGCCACACCCCAGTTGACCTGTTTCTTCTTAAAAGGTTAAACTCTTCAATTTGACAAAAGTCTCCATCTACCTATCAAACTACTAATCTGCTCTCTATCCTGAATAAAAGAGGCACAATTATGCAGAAACTGCAGTATTTTAAAAATAGGACATTGTATATCAGACACTATAAATACAGCTATTATTTCTGTGTAGCTTCTAGCAATAAAATATTTACCACATAATAATTTAACAAAAAGTGGCAAACGTGAAAGCACAGGTAATTTTTTTACTCTATATTTATAAATATAGTTACACACACACACACACACACTGTCAATTAAAGTAGAGACCAGTTACTTTAGGTAACTCAACTCTCTAGGAATTAAATATAAACCATACAATATATATTCTTTTCACTGAGCTTACTTTTGGATGCCCTGATTTTGCTAAAGGTAGAGAGATGACATATATAATACGGACCATCCAAAGGGGAAGGAAAACGAGTCGTTAAATGGAGTTTGTGGAATTATAACTGTCCTATTTGCTATAGATTATTTTGCTGTTAGCTCCTGCAACTCTTCCCAAGAGTTGCTTGTCTTGGGAAAAAAGAGTTTAAATAAATAAACATTGATTTTGGTCTTTCTACATGAGACCATAGTGTACTTTACATGTATCTTTTCATTAATTCTCACGATAATCATATGGTATAGACATTATACCCATTTAAAATATAAGAAAACTGACACCCAATTTTCTTTATATTGCTCATTTAACTTTAAGGTGATTTAAAATGTTGTGGTAGCCATAATTTGTTGGCCTCCAAAGCTACAAAATAACAGGTTATAATTGGGATTAGATGATTACAGTCGTTGTACTAAAGATTAAGGAACAGAGACTGCAGCTCTTTAGATTTTGAAAAATCCAGAAGATAGTTGAAATGCTGAGATGTTTGGATATCAAGGGGAAGGTGCTAACAAGGGGATGGCCTTGTTAAAGAGAAACCTTTTCTTTTTCTTTTCTTCTAGCGGCTTGTGGCGGGCTTCTGACCAAACTTAACGGTACCATAACCACCCCAGGCTGGCCCAAGGAGTACCCTCCTAATAAGAACTGTGTATGGCAAGTGGTTGCACCAACCCAGTACAGAATTTCTGTGAAGTTTGAGTTTTTTGAATTGGAGGGCAATGAAGTAAGTGAACAATAATTTTTTTTCTGTTCTGTTTTGGGAACCCCTGAAGACAAACTGGTAAACTAAAATAGAAAGAAAGAATGTATTTCAGTGGAATAATAATATAATGCCGTAGTCTTTCTTTGCTCTACTGCGCATTTCTGCAACTGCTTATAATTCCTGTTAGTACTGGACAATATTTTAGAGTATTTCTGGGAGGCTGAAAATTACTCTAAGGGAGTTTTTACCTAGTGTATTAATGCACAGCATTTTTTGATTTGTTAAAGAACTATAAAAAAAATTAGGGTCAGCTTTATGTCACATTGACTTTTCTAGAAAAAAACATAAACCCAAATCTACAGGTTGAGTCATAACAAAATTACTCATTTAGGGGAACCTGGTATATTTTGCTTGTGGAAATGGGTATATTTTCATTATATAAGTAGTTTTTTAAATTATGAATGTGCTTGTGGTTCACAAATAAAGAAAGATTGATACTTTAACCTCAATAAAAAATGCATTTAGTCGATACTATCTTCTTTTACAAAAGCTGACTGTAGTAAAGTTACAGTTTTCTGCCTGGTGACATTTAAACAAGTGAAATCTCTCTCTCTCTCTCTCTCTCTCTCTCTCTCTCTCTCTCTCTCTCTCTCTCTCTTTTGAAATATGCTCCTGTGTATTTTTAAATCTCTTACTAATGGCTTTGAGGTAGAAGTTTCTGACTTTCGTGTTTCCTTAAAGAAAATTGAGTCTGAAATATGATGAACTTATATATTTCAGAGAAATGTAGAATTTTAGAGCTCAGTGGACATTTCGAGATGTTCTTTACATCATGTTTTATGATGAGAAAGACTACAATTTATATTTCTAACATATTTTATCCACATGTAACAGCTGCCCTTTAATATTATCTGAAATTTAGGGAAACTGTGAAATGAAGAAAATATTTTTTATATCACTTTTTAAAAAGCTTTCAAAAAAGTGGCACTTCTTGAAAATGGGAATCTCCCTGCCAGTTCTGTAGTTTGATATGAATTTTGTGTTGAATGACTTCTGCTATCTTAGTTTTCCCTAAAGCTGTGAGCTGTGGCAGATATGACATTTGAATTCATTAATTGGTAGATGTTCCTTAGAAGTCTAGAAGTTTATATTCAAGAGGAAAGATGGTCGATGGTTTAAATAAATGGAGCGTTGCGTTCCAAAAGTGTTTTTCTTATGGTTGTGGTCTTTATTCATGGAAGAACCCTTGAGAAATACTATAACATACCTCAGAATTCTTAAACGTATCACGATGTTACTGTGTGGAAGGCCGTTACAAAATTCTGTGTATTTTCATAGCTTGATGTCTTAGCTATTTCAAATAAAGTCATGAGCAAAAACTTGACCTATAGAATATTGAATTAAGTTAAAGCTTTATTATTTTATTCATTACACTGATATCTAAAAGGAAAGTCAATGTCAGACAAATTTGGCCTTGGTAACATTTTCCCATCCTGTGTCAGAGCCCTCTCTAAACAAAAATTGCAGCTGTAACAAAGTGGATAGAAAACTTATTTCATTTACCCTAGCAATATTTTGCTAATTTATCACCTAATTAACATCAGAAGAAACAGTAATTTGAGTTGACACATTGCAAAGTACAGATCAGGCCCCAGGGTTCAATCATCTGCATTGTTAAACTTGCTAATTACACATTTATGCAGTACGGTCATTCATGCAAGATGTGTTCTTTAGAATGTGACCCTGCAGAACTTCAAAAGTATACTATGGAAACATCTGTTAGTGGCCATAAAATTGCTTAAGAATACCTGGCATTTGCTTCGCTTCTTCCATTTTGGTGGGGGTAGTGCATTGCATGTAAATCGGAATGGCCCTACTTCATTTGAGCATAAATTCCTGCCTCCGTCCCACTGTATAGAATTCCTATTTGCACTTCTGCATCAGTGCTACAGAATAACTTCACTGTAACTAGCAACTCAAAAATGAAGAAATATCAACTTGTTTAATAAGCTTGAAAGGCACAGGATCTTTTTTATCAAATACCAAGTATCTGTCTCACTTTGAAAATTCTTAATGGTGCTGTTCTGATTAGAATGAAGCATTTCTGGGAGGCAGATCTGGACCAAGCCAAACTCCATGCTACTAATCACCATGCTGCCACATATATGTATAATTTTGGAAAAGTTATATACAATTTCTGAACTTCACTTTTTTCATCTTTACAATAGAAAGGATCATTTCTATTGCTAATGTTTGCTTCATGGACTAACTGTACCAATTGCAGGATTAAATGAGATGGTACATGACAAATTCATTCACAGTTCTTAGTGAAAATTTAAAAACATTTAACAATTAACACACAAAAAAGCAGCAACTGCTGCTCTTTTTGTGACCATCAGTGCCATCATGTCAATGAACATTTATCTTAACTCTGTATTTCTGGGAAAAGATATATGCTGTAAACACATACAAAGAAGCAGACAATTGTATATATGTATCTCTTGGAGATATTCAGAACAAAATTCTTCTCAAATCTGTCTTTCATAGTTTCTGCCTCATGTTTGGACGTTTTTATTGATCTTTTCCCTTACCTTTTAATTCCAGTTTGACTGTCACAGGAATAGAGAGGGAAAAGCATGACACATTTTTCAAAAATAGATGTCAATCATCTGATACTTTCAAATCTGATGACTCCAATGACCATGTTTTTTCTAGGTTTGCAAATACGATTATGTGGAGATTTGGAGCGGTCTTTCCTCTGAGTCTAAATTGCATGGCAAATTCTGTGGTGCTGAAGTGCCTGAAGTGATCACGTCCCAGTTCAACAATATGAGAATTGAATTCAAATCTGACAATACTGTATCCAAGAAGGGCTTCAAAGCACATTTTTTCTCAGGTATCAGTATCCACATGCTGCATATGTATATTATGGATTTTTAAGGTGAATTGGCTTACATTATATTTCATCCATTTTTCATAGTTTTCTGTAAATGTAACTTCGAGGTGTACAGAATGCATGAGTATTTATCCTATGTTGAACAATTTTTCACGTAAAATTAGGATGTTAATAATAGGAACCCTGTTGAAATCTAGTCAAAACACTTAGATCGTGTATACACTAATCAAATATTATAAAGGCTAGTACAAGTAACACAAAATTATTATAATAATATTTTCATACAGTGACTTTGCTCTTTACCAATGGATAAGGATAATGATACCAAACTTCCAAAAATTGGCAGACTGTTTCAAAATAATTTATCTTTGGTCTTGGAATATGTGGTCTCATTTTAGCAGCATAATTTTTATTCCTACCATTTATCAACATATTTCTTATTTCTCTTATTACATTTTCATTCTTTTTATTAGCTGATATTAAAATCACACTTTGTCTCATCACTATAGAAATGACTGCAGGAAGAGACCTAGAACTATGGAAATTATCATTTTACTAAAAAGAATATATCAGATATTTTTAGCAGTTGTCATTTCTGTGTTTGGAATGTAATGTTTAATTTAATGAACACAGTAAAATTTCTTTCTTATAGAGCCGAAATTTGATAAAAGGTCCCTAAATTTAAAGAAAATATATAGAAATCAGTGAAATTCCCTCATTTTTCCAGCTTTATACCTTATAAAAATACTGTGTAACATTAAAAGTAGATAAAATTATAGTAAACCTTAGTATAGCAATCTATTCTGCCTTTCAAACCAGCAAGCAATTTAAAGCAACCGAATTCCAATTATGTTTTAATATTAGGTAATTTGGATTGAGTTAATTCAAAGTCCATTTATTTCAGTCCCCATGTGTTTAAAATTAATGAGATTTACAATGCCCAAGGTTTGTTTGGGGTTTTCAGTGTAATTGAAGTTAATGGTTCAGGAGCTCCATTGAGGAGTCCAAGTCATACACAAAGTAAGTTAGAAATACAATGGATCTTGGGTCCCTTCTTCTCATTCCCTTCTTCCCTCAGATTTAATTGCCTTTTAAAAGTTCTTCTCAGGCATCCATTTAAGAAATAGGATATTACAAAGTAGAATTGTAATATCCTATTTCAATGAAAGAAAGACTTCCGTAGACTTCACTATTTTATAAATATCATGTATTTTTTATCAATTCTAGATTTCCAGTGGTTAGAGATAAGGCTTCTTATGTTAGAGCCACCTAAATATTTATTTCTAAAATTGAAAGTATAAAGTAAATAAATTTCATCATAACATTCATAACATTCAGGATCCTTTTTACTTCAAATTAGTTATATATTTTATTTGATAATACTTAAAAAAAAAGATACATGCTAAATATACTGGTGAAAAGTATAATTAAATTCAAAGTTACCCAGAATATTGAAAATTCATTCTCTGATATTTTGATCAGACAAAACTTTCCAAATCATAAAGACAGTTATTTATATGTTTGTGCCTTCAGAACACTATTGAAATATAAGGCATGCTACTTTAATTCTTATAATATAGATATGAAGGCATGTACAATTATTTCAGAAATAACCACATGGAGATTTCAGTTATTTTTGCATATAGCCTTTAATTTTAAATAAGCACTTTGTAGACTTAAGAAATGAAATTGGCAGAATAATTCTAAGAACTTATTAGCAGAATAATTAATATCTATTTCTGTCACTTCTATGTTCATAGAAGTAAGAAACCATCACATATGAATCCTGATTTAATATCTTAAATGAGTCATGAAAAATGCTATAGCTTTAAAATTTAGAAGTTATTGCATTATACAACAGAAAATCTATAAGCTCCTCTACAAAAATCAAAGTGTCGTATATTGTACTGATTCTAAGATATATTTAAAAAGCAATATAATGAAGTAGTAATATCAAAGCTAATCAGGATATTGAGACTATCAAAGTAACGTTATTTGGACATGATATAGAATTACATGTCTATTCAATTTTTAGCTAATTCAGCATACAGTGAGTGGCATAGGCATTTTATAGAAGATATCTGGTCCAACAATATATTACTGTTATTTTCTTGGACTTAATGAGGTCTGTTTTTATAATTAACACTAATTACTTACTTTATATGATAGTAAAACCAAATTTAATTTTATATAATGTCGTATTTGAACCCAAGTATACAAATCCGCACAGGTATACTTATTCTAAATGGTTAAGCAAAGTTAACTGTATTCTGCTCAGAACAAAGTTACTTTTTTCTTTATATGAGTTAAACATAAAGGAAATATTAGTAAAATTTTATGTATGTCAAAACATAATCTTTGGGAAATTG
>JAQQSQ010001356.1:0-12708 GCA_028627145.1 Eidolon dupreanum
TCGGACGCCCTCTGCTCCATTTATTTTCCAGCATCTGCTTCATAAGCCGTTGGACGTCCATGTTAATTTTCCTCATTGCTGGTACCCTCGCCTTCCAATTATGCAAAATGTTCCAGCACAGCAGCTCCTTATTACACAGCCGCATCCTTGGCTGACATTTGGTGCTGTGTATTTTGGCCTTGACCGACAAAGGCAGCAATTTCTCACATTGGCCTCGTTTTCCCCAAAGTGCAAATGACTCTGTGACCAGATGGGCGTCTGAGGGACCCAGGAGCTCCAGTGTCTGCTGAGCAGGCAAAGAAACGCTTATTAAAAATGGAATAAGTCAGGGCTGATGAAAGTGTGTTTACTTGGTTTTTTCAAAAAAAAAAACGTGAAGACTGAAGGTACTAAAAAAAAAAAAAACAGATTTCATGAAACTCTGTGGTTTTGGCTTTTTCTTTTTATGGACACTTTGAAGTTCACGTGGCCCATTTCACTTGGCATTGGGGCTTCCATGACTGCTCTGTTTTGCCTGGTTTTCCAATTAATCCCTGAATCATTCATTCATTCATTTATTCATCACCTAGTTATCGAGCATCTGTAATATTCTGGGCTCGATGTATAGAGCAGAGGATCGATAAAGGTTCTGACTCTGTGGAGCTCACCTTCCGGTCAGGGACAGTCAATAAAAAGATAAAATGTGTCTAGAATGAATTAGGAGGTGATTGGCACTAAGAAGGTCATGCAAGGAGCAGGGGGCTGGGATTCCTTAGAGCATGTTGACGTGGAGCAGAGACCTGAAGGGGAGAGAGAGGGAGACAGTCCATGATCTGGGGAGAGAGTGTATTCCAGGCAGAGGGGACAGGAAGTGCAAAGGCCCTGAGGCAGGGACTTGTCTAGCATTTCTGAGTAACAGAGTGACCAGTGCGATCACAGCAGAATGAAGGAGGGAGACAGGTGTACCGAAAAGGTCAGAGAAGTGGGGAGTACAGACCACACAGGGCCTCACAGGCCATTGCGAGGATTTGGGTTTTATCTGAGTGAGGTGGGAGAACTTTGGAGAGTTTTGAGCTAAGATATGACATGATCTGACTTATTCTTAAAAGGACCACTCTGACCATTTTGTTAAGAATAGACTGGAGGAAAGGGAGAGAATAGTGGCAAGTGCAGATCCCAGGAGACTAGTGAGAATAGAGTTTCAACAGCAGCTTGGACTAAAGTGGTGGCAGTAAGGGTGGGAGAAGTAGTTGAAGCTGGATATATTTTTTAAAGGTAGAACCAAGAGTTTTTGTTAAATGGATTGGACGTGTTCTGTGTAAAAACAAAACAGCATGAGTCTCAAGATAACACTAGAGTTGTTGGTCTGAGCAACTTGAATTTTGAGCTGTGGGAGCTTGGTATGAGTTTACCTAGAAACACACAGATTTCTAAAGAATTAGTTTTGTGTTTGAGGAAGTAAAGGCAAATGCCTTCTTCTGCTTTATGGTTTCTTTAAAAAAAAATTGCAGTGCATTATTTATGCTAGATGGACACTTGTTTCCCCATGAAGTTTCCAAATAGCCATCTTTCATTTATAACAACAGGGAAGAGGAATATGAGATCTTTAGCATCATCAGGATTTTTTTTTTTTTTTAGTTAGTGATTCCTGCAAAAAACATGTAGTACAAGAGAATCAGCCATAATGATTTGCAAAAAAGGGACACATACAGGCCAGGAATTGGTTTGCCGAGCCGACTTCAACTTGAATTAGATGTTAGACACATGAATGGACTCAAGCTGTCATGCAGCAGAAAGAATTGCAGTGTCACATGGAGCAAAATAAAGGCACGAATGTTCAGCAGAGACATATGTTCTGCAGATATTCGCTGTTAGGTCTGCGTCTTTTTCTTGCTAATGTCCATGGCATGAAATCCAGTATTATAACAGGGAAAGGAAACAAGGCCGCTAACTGTCGGATGAAAAGCTATGTTGCGTTTCGTCAGATCCCCTTGGCAGCTGGACACACAGTCTGCACTGGAAGGCAATAGAAAGTGAAACCCCTCTTTCCCTCATGTGGTGAGTTTCGGAAGAGATGCCAACGTTGGCACAGTGGAGGCGACCATTCAATACGGGCAGGTCCTCAGCACGATATTCTGTGTCTTCTCAAAAACGAAAACGAAAATAAAAACATGAAGAAAACCAAAAACAAAACCACGACAACTGATAAAACCATGCTGAACTCTAGTGCCCCTCCCACAAGCAAGAGATGGCTCTGGTGGCCGATCGGTTCACACATGGAGCCACTCTGTCCTTGCTTCCTTGGGGAGTGATGTGTGGCAAGTCCATTCAGTAGAATCAGCACCACCGTCCTCCTGCTGTGTGTCACCAGTAATGCCAGGGGGGAAGGGGGACTACTTGATTTATGACCTTCTTGATGTCTTCTTAATATAGATGGTTTTGATCATAACAAATTAGGCTGGCATACTGTTCCTCAAGTACCTTATGGGCAAAAATCCAAAAGTTTAACAATGTTCCATGTTGATGGCACTTTGGGGAAACAAGCCTTCCCCAGCATGGATAGTGTGAGTGAAATGGTCTACCCCTTTAAAGGATGTTTACCAATATCTGCAAAACTGGCAAACGCATTTACTCTTTGAGTCATCAAATCCCACTCCTGGGAATTTATATTCCAGGTATTTGTGTAAAAGCACTTATGATCAAAGTTACACATCACAATATTCTTTTGTGAGAACCGAAGTTTTGCAATCACCCAACTGTACCTCAGGAGACTGGTTACAAACAAAAAAAACATAAACAAACAAATGAACAAAAACACAAACAAATGAACAAAAACTATGAAATCTCCACATACTGAAACATTGTGGAACGATTGAATCAAAGATATGGGATCATGGTGTGAATACTGTCAAATATATGCAAGATCTTGTTAGTGATAAAAAGCAAGACATATAGCAGTATTTATAGAACGGTGCTTTTGTGTATGAAAGGAGAGAATGTGAGTTAGCGTGTTTATATTGCTGTGTTTTCATGAAGAAGCACTGAAGGATACACTGGAAATTAAGAAGATGGTTACCTGTGGGAGGAGTGCTTGCTCAGAGTGGGAGTGAGCCCATTGAATGTATGTCCTTTTATTTCGCTGTTTAAGCTATCTGAAAATATTGCCTAGAAAGACCTTAAGTAGATGGTTTATAAATGAGCCGTTTCTATTTTGTAGTCAAGGGCAGTGTTAGGGCCAAAAATGTAGGGGAGGGCCGGACAGGCGACACCCCTGTGGGTCTGTAAATCAGGAAGCAAAGCATCACATGACCATCCCAACCCTCCCAGTGATGCCGACTACTGACCTGCAGCCCTGCAGTGCGGCCGGGTCCAGACAGCCCCGGGATGGCATGGGAATGACTTGCAACAGGCACCAAGGTTGACCCTCTGTGGACACAGTAACAATTCCCATCAGACGTCATTGAAGGCTTTGAGAAGGAAAGTCGCACCGATGATTCAATTTCAGAAGGAAAGTTGCGCAGCACAGGCTGGGCGACCCACCCACATCAAGAGCAGATTCAGATCTGACCTGGAGCGGACGCGATGGGGAGCGTGGAGGAGGAAACTGAGCCTTCTTTTTGTTCCATCTCATTCCATCTTCTTGACCCAAAGATCGGAGGTTTCCATCTCTAAGGCTCCTGAGCTGAAATTCTATTACTAGAGAGACAGAAAGTAGCTCACATATCAAACCACAGATACCTGTCATTTTTCTTTGAAGTGCTGGAATTTTCCAGTAAATGCTGGAGGGAAGGAGGAGGTCAAGCCAGCTGTTGTGCTCAGCAATTCGTCATTGTGAGGTTTTACTAAACAAAAGCAAACTCTGAAAATGTGATCACGATTCGCTGAGCAGGTGGGCTTCACCTGTGGTCCCCCTCAGCATCTTGTGCTGTGATTGTGGCTTTAGGTATTTATGTCTCTTACTAGACAGTGAGCGTCTTGAAGAAGGGACCCGGGTCTTATTCATTCCGGAATCTTTGACGCCCAGCACAGCACGAGGTACCTAGGACACTCAGTCCTTAGGGTGGGCATGTATCCTGGTCTGAGTGGGGACATCCCAATGTGGGCCTGTTTGCCTTCTTAATTATTAATAGCAAACTCTTTCACTCTGTAAAGTGACCCAGTTTGAACAGCAAATTATTTCACCCACCGGTAAGCAAAAGAAATTACTGCGAGGATCTATAGATGGCTTTCCCAAAAAGGGGATTTTTTGAGTCTTGAGCTCTAACCAGTAGCCAAGCATGCGTGCTGCGGATTGTCAGGACTAGTGGCCACCATCGACATCTTTCGGTTCCTCTGAGCTCATCTGTGCCACTCGCCTGCTGCACACTCTGCCATCAAAAGCCATCATTATGGTGAAGCTTGCAAAGGCCGGTGAAAATCAAGGTGATCCCAAGAAAATGGCTCCTCCTACCAAGGGGGTAGAAGACGATAGTGAAAATGAGGAAATGGTGAAGATGAAAGCAGCGGAGAAGAAAAAAGGCAAGAAGGCTACCATGACTCCGGCAAAGGACGCGATGGTTTCCCCCATCAAAAAAAGTGAAAGGAGGAGCAGGAGGATGGAGAGGAGGAAACGCCTGTCAAAGCAGCACCTGGAAAACGAAGGAAATGGCCGAACAGAAAGCGGCTCCTGAAGCCAGGAGACAGAAAGCAGAAGCCACAGAGCCGGCGTCATCTTTCAGTCTCTTTGTTGAAAACCCCAACTTCAACAAATCTGCTCCTGAATTAAAAACCGGTATTCGGGACATTTTTTGCTAAAAATGATCTTGCTGTTGTGGGTGTCAAAACTGGTGTGTCTAGGAAGCGTGGCTACGTGGATTTCGAATCTGCTGAAGACCTAGAAAAAGCCTTGGAACTCACTGGTTTAAAAGTCTTTGGCAACGAAATTAAACTAGGAAAAAAAAAAAAAAACAAGAGAAAAGACAGAAAAAGACTGAGATGCAAAAAACAATTTTGGCTAAAAATCTGCCTTATAAAGTTGCTCAGGACAAATTAAAAGAAGCGTTTGAAGATGCTACGGAGGTCAGATCAGTCAGCGAGGATGGAAAGACGTAAAGGGATTGCCTATATTGAATTTAAGGCAGAAGCTGATGCAGAGAAACGTTGGAAGAAAAGCAGGGAACAGAGCTAGATGAGTGATCCATGTCCTTGTACTGTACCAGAGAGAAAGGTCGGTCCAGACTATAACGGTGGAAGGAATAGCACTTGGCGTGGTGATTCGAAAACTCTGGTTTTGAGCAGCCTCTCCTACATGCAACAGAAGAAACTCTTCAGGAAGTATTTGAGAAGGCAACTTTCATCAAAACGGCCCAGAACCAAAATGGCAAATCTAACGGGTATGCATGTTAGAATTTCCTTCACTTGAAGACGTTGGAAAAGCTTTAAATTCCTGTACTAAAAGGGAAATTGAGAGTGAAGCAATCAGGCTGGAGGTGCAAAAAGCCAGCCATCTGAAACTCTGTGAAAGGTCTGTCTGAGGAGACTGCAGAAAAGACTTTAAGAAAATTGTTTGGTGTCTCTGTTCTGGCAAGGCTTGTCACCAATCAGGAGAACGGATCTTCTGAAGGGTTTTGTTATACAGACTTCAGCAGTGAAGAAGCTGCCGAAGCTGCTACAGAGGCCTTAGGAGAGGGTGAAATCAATGCACTGGACCAAGCCAAAGGGTTAAGGCGGCTTTGGGGGTCATGGCAGAGGCAGAGACAGCTTTGGAGGCCAAGTGGTGGCAGAGGCCAGGGAAGCTTTGGAGGCGAGGAGCTTCTGAGGAGGCAAAGGGGAAGGAGGGCATGAGCCACACGGGAAGAAGACAGAGTTCGAATAGTTTTGTCAATCCCTGTCTTTCCCTCTTCCATTTGAAAGAAAGGATTCTGGGGTTTTTATTTTGTTATCTGATCAATGACAGAGCCTTCTAAGGACATTCCAAGACACTATACAGTCCTGTGGTCTACTTGGAAATCTGTATAGATAACGTTTCAAGGGAGATGCCCTGTTGGTTTTGATTGGCTATTCATAGAAACTTTTTAAAGAGATGAGCAATAGAGCTAATCATCATCTGTAAGTTTTGAATTTGTGTTGTTTCTTCCCATGTACAAAACCATTTTTTCCTACAGATTGTGTGTGTGTGTGTGTGTGTGTGTGTGTGTGTGTTGGGGGGTTGTCACAGAAGGCGGAATGTTTTATCATGGTTTTGCTTCAGCAACTTTGGGATAAATTAAAAGTCCTAAACGCTGAATGATTAGGTTTTATAATTTAAGAAAGGAGTGAGGGCGGGAGGATTTCTTGTTGCATGTGACTGAGCAATCAGTCAAGAATTTTCCTAGAACAGACCTGACTTATGCCTGCTAATGGACCATTGTAAAAATTATTAATAGTGAGCTCATTTAGGGCCACAGATGTTTTGGATTGGACAGTAAGTTCCATACCATCTTACACAGGCATCAGATACAGCTGGATTCAGCTCACAAATAAAGTCATCTGGACATCTAGGTATCGTCTCACCCTTCCGGGCCGAGAGGGGCCCAGTGTCTGCATCCTCACATCCACTGAGATTCTGAAACACAGGGAGAGGGAGCTGTTTTCCAGTTGCTTCCATGAAACATCTGGTATTAATTCTGATTGTATCGCCTTGGGTTATGCCCACGGATGATCCAAAATGCATAATTGAGAGGAATGGTATCTCAGAGATGTTCAAATCAGAAAGATTTAGGTACAGAGCAGGAAGCTCACTCTTCAGAGAATATTCTGGATTATCTATAGAGTTTTCTAGGACTGAACAGGCTCCTGTGTGCCTTGACCTGACAAATTCTACAAGCTTTTGCCCTATTACATATGCAAATATCAACTGTAATTATTCTTAAATTTCCTTCCATCTCTTGATTTCCCAATTCTATGATGCCCCTTAACAAATGCATACAATCGAACGTTATCTGAAGTCTGATTTGTATCAATCTGAGAAAAATAACAGTGAAATCTCCAGGGTTTAGCACAGATGACAACATGCATCTCTGCAGGGGCAGCAAATCAAAAAATATATATGTATTCAAAAATTTAATGACTGGGAAATTGCTTCTTGTATGAGTTCTCTAGTTACCAATGTCATGAAAGGATTTGTTAGTATGATAAAATAAAAATGATACATTATAATTTGACATTTTCCATGAAAATGGAAAAGTAGCAGAAATATCTTTCAATTCAAAGAAGAGCCCACCTGGAAAGAGGAAAACTATAGACACTTTCACACCGAGAGGTGTTTTGTTATGAGTTGTTGAAAATAAGGATAAAATTTCTTGAGGTTTGCTTTAGATACAAGTTATAGAGACACCCCCCTCCCATCTTCCCCTCAAGCCCAATAACTTGGGTATATTTTTACTCATGCTAAATAAGTCTGGAAATAGGCAGTTCACAGGGGGTATGATGGCTCCATGATAACATCAGAAACTTAGGCTCTTTCTGGCTTTCTACTCCTCTATCTTTGTTGTGAGGCCTGTCCTCATGGTCTCAAGATGGCTGCCAGAGCACTAGCCTGCAAGACTAAATTTCAGAAGAAAAACAATGACACCTTTTAAAGAATTTTCCAGGAAGTACCATCCAATAGCTGATATTTAGTAACCATTGGCTAGATCTATGTACCACTCCAAGGTGAAAGGGAGCTTGATCAATGTTTTTAGGTGAGAATACAGCTTATTGAAATAAAAATAGGGGTTCAATTAAAAAGGAAGAAAGAAGACATATCGGATCAGCACCAGGAGTCTCTGGCACAATCCTAATCAATTGTGCCTCTACACACTGTGATTTCTCAGATTGAACAAAACTTTTGATTTCTCCCTCACTCTCTCTCTCTCTCTCTCTTTTTTTTTGTAATCTCCCATCTTCCATTAAAAGAAAACAAGCAGCAGAACACACCCCTGTCTTACTTCCCTTATTCTTTATTCTCTCCCTTGAATGTATAAAATGGAATTTGACTTACAGAGATCCATGATCTCATCCTCAAGACACACAGTGAAATAACCATAAACACTTCAGCTCTGATGCACTTGAAGCATCAGAGCTCTGCAATGGAAAACCCTGTATTACAAATCAAGACCTTTGTTTCTTATCAAAATTTTATTTTCCATAATTTTTGAAATGTAACTACTTTACATATATATTTAATTATATCAGTTAAGTATTTCAGTCACCTGAATTGAACCAAACACCCACATGAACTGTGCTAAGTGACTGGAATGCCAATCGTAGAATCAAAACTAAACATCAGACTTTATTTCCTTAAAAAATATCCCAAAGCCTCAGCATCCAGCTCATTAAAGAATTGAATATGTATATATTTTTTGAAGGATCGACTTTAACACAAGATCATTCAAATATTCTTGAAAGAGCTCTTGGTCCAGATATATTTCTGAGCCGAGAAGCCCAATTTAAACCAAATAAATCTTAAAATTTAAGCCACTATTAATTTGTAGTATTCCAAAAAAGAGAAGCCACATCTGATGAAATGCCTGAGATGTAACTACCACAATACTCTAAGTATTCAGCCTGCTTCTGTCCACATCTTGAGATGCGTAGACAACTTGACTGGTTTGGAAACCTGAGCCAGGTAATTTGATAGTGAATGAGCAGTGTCATGGTCAGTCCTTGGGCAGCAACAGGGCTCATCCAAACTCCCAACCAGTGGTCAAATGGTAATCAGGGGGTGGGGTTGCATTTTGGAGAACAGGGCATGAATCTTAAGATCTAGGCAGCAGAGACTAGCATAATAGACTAAATAATAGAGTCTGGACATAGTGCTTTCCAGTGGAATGTATATGGTAAAGCTTTTAAGAGGACCCATGGTATCCCATGAGTGATGGAGACTCTGATAGGGATAGAGGCATTACATCCTAGAAGTATTAGGTGTTATGTACAGATGCATAGATGATAGATGGATAACGGATAGATAGATGGATGGATGGATAAATAGATACACAGGTGAGTGCAACGTCTCTGTCTTGTTCTTTATTGGGAACAGGGGAGAGACTCAATAAATACTACTGAATAAATGAACAAAGGGATGGAAGAGAATGTGTCTTCTCTTTCCTATCCTATGAAAGTGGAACGGGGAAGATTCAGACTCTAGAATGAGATGGTCTGTGTTTAAATCCTGGATTTGTCATGATTTGCTGTGTGATCTGTGTGATCACTTGGATTACTGAATATCTCTGAGCCTCATAGTTCTTATCTGTGTAATTAGTGATGAGTACAACATTGTTATCATTATCATCATCACCATCAAGATGTGAGGATGCCTATGGGAATGCATAAAAGTTTCTTGGTAGAGTGCCAGGCACACACAATAAAATAACCTTTATTGAATGAAGGTTACTATTAGTTTGAACCATATGAATACTTATGATAATATCATGATTATTTCTAAGCTTCTTTAAGGTGAAGAAAATTCTATTACTACTACCACTTCTTTTCATAGTAATAGCAACACATATTGAGTGATAAATATATAATAGAAACTCATCTAAACATTTCTACTTGTTAACTTATTTAATCTTCACAATAACACCGTTAGGTAGGTGCTGTTATCATTCCCATCTTATGAATGAGGAAACTGAGGAATGGAAAGGTGAAGACACTTGCCCAGTCCAAATGGCCGGGAAGTAAGGAAGCTTCGATACCAACCTCAAAACTTTGGCTCCAGAGTCTGTGCTCTTAGCCATGTTGTATGACATGGGGGTGATGGACCCATTTTACAGATGAGGAACCTGAGGTTCAGAGAGGTGAAGCCACTTGCCCAGGATCTCACCGCATGGAAGAGGAGGAGCTGGGGTCAGACACTGGCAGGCTAATTCTAGTAGGTGCTTCCCCAACCCCTGTGTTGCAGAGGGCCTGGCCCTGAAGGATCTTGGCTGATAGTCGTCAATTGGATCAACTTCATTTAAATTTAAGATGTTCTGAGGGGTGGGAAGAGAGAATCAATAACGATACTAAGCCTTCCGATTTGTAGGCATGGCTCAGCTGTCTGGTTAATGTCCATGCATTAATTGTGTTAAGGAGAAAACAAAAGAACTGTGTGTTTCTGACCATGAATGTCTGAAAGGAATAGAAGCTCATTCCATT
Source organism: Eidolon dupreanum (assembly GCA_028627145.1). Taxonomy (NCBI): domain Eukaryota; kingdom Metazoa; phylum Chordata; class Mammalia; order Chiroptera; family Pteropodidae; genus Eidolon; species Eidolon dupreanum. The sequence goes on from JAQQSQ010001356.1 coordinate 10,117, forward strand.
TTGGAAGTCTCTGATTCAGTCATTCCTTTAATTCAGGGTGGCCTTGGCCCCAGGCTACATTTTCTGATGTTTGTTCATAGCTGGAAGCCAGTGCCCAAATACCACTTCAGAAGTAAGAAGAGGTTGAATTCTAGAATTTTTATCCTCACTTCTGTTGTCATCTGTCATTGATCTTTCACCAACTTTCTGCTCCACTTAGTCTTTACTTAGTCTTTGAGCTTCTTCTGAAAGAGAAATTAACAAGTGTGCAAGTGAGACCAGAAACCATGAGGCCTCCTGAGAGTCTCAGTCGGCACCCTCTGCATTGCAAATAACATGGAAACCCAATGCCACACCAAAGAGAAGTTATTGTTCTTGTCACCAAACAGTTCAGAGCCATGTGGGTGCAGTACACTTGGATTATTGTTTCTGGTTCTTTCCCCCTGCCATGTGGCCTCTGGGCATTTCTCTGGAGAGTGAGCAGCACGACATCCTCATCCCGAAGACTTTGGTCTTGGCCACGTGACTTGCTTGGGCAGTGGGATATTAGCATATGTGACATGAGAAGAGGCTTTAAATATGCTCATGTGGGATGCTTAGGCTGTTTCCCTTTTGATATGGAACTGAGAAAGGCAGGCTCTGAGCATCCTACGAGCCTGGGATGGAGACACGCGGAACTGACTCTGACCTGAAGTCTGATGCAAAGATGTACCAGTCGACCTGCAGAGCTACAAGTGGGAAAAATACAGATTAGTTTTTCATGATCCACCAGGATTCTGGGACTATTTATTACAGAGCTCTGTTGGGGTATATGTCCTTCTCTGAACCAATCACAGAGGCTGGGTGGAATGAAATAGAATTCTGAACAAAGCCCACAACAAGTCGTTCCTGGAGCTGAGGGTAGAATCAGTGCTTTCTAGTGTGGGCAGGGAATCAATCCCTAGGAAAAGGAAAGGGGGACATCTTTTTATTAAAAGTAATGTGAATGAGTGCATGCTGGGGAGCAAAAGCAATACTCACTGACTGCACTGAGCTCATGCTCAGAGCTTTAATGTTTTACGCTTATAAATTTGTAACCTTCTCATATCTATTCACAGCTTACGTATTATGGGAACACAAACAATCTGAGCTCCTTTGATTTCTGAGGCTGTGGTTAATGATCAATTGTCCGGTCTCTTGTGTAAGACATATTTTTTTTTCTTATCTTCTCTTTCCTATTTCTTAAAAGATTAAAATGAAAAATATGCATCACAATGTGTATGACAGCAATTATTTAGCTCAAATAACTCCCAAATGACACCAAGCACCCTCAGGTTCACTCCTCCTGTCACTTCATTTGAAATATAGACCTTGAAAGGTGTACACTTGGGTATTTTCAACTCTAGATCTCCATTGCCAGAACCATTAAAGTGCCTGTCCTCAAAGGCAGAGATTTTAAATGCTCCCTTCCCCTTCATTATGTGCAGTTTCCAGAAAATGATTTCCGTGCTCTGATCAGCTGCCATCTTGTCTGTAAAGATTCTGTGTTTTTGTTCAGAGGAACTTGAGAACACATTTTAATTTGAGGGTAAAATTATGAGAGTTTGTAAGCTTTTAATGTATTTATAAACAGTATTTGGGAGTTCAGGATGGTAGATTTACTAGTCAGGGTAGGCAAGGTTATGTCGCAATAACAAACAGCACCCAGATTTCCTTGGTTCAACACAACAAAACTCATTCTATACATTTAACAGAATTATAAGAGGGACTCTGGTCATTGTAATCTCTTAGAGATCTAGGTTGTCAGAGGCTGCACCATCTTTGTATGCCACCATACGAATATATGATCCCAGAATCACCACGGGATGGCAAGAGACCACAGAGAATCATACATCAGCTCTTTAATGATTCTACCTGAAAACAACATGTTACTTCCTCTCAGATTACATTGGTCAAACAAGGTCAAATGTCTGCACATAACTTCAAGGGGTGGGAAGGTGGGACCCTCCTGTGGAAAACTTGGAATGTTGGTGAGCACTGTTAATGTCTACCCTACAGGGGTATTAGTTGTGGAACAAATTGACTTAAAAACAATTTCACTTATGTGATGATTTCCTCTTGGACACTTTGGATCTCAGCAAATTATTGAGTTTCTGAGTGGATGGATTAAAGAGAAGTATTATTTGAGGTTGGGCATTTTTGGCGTGCAGTATCTCTATAATCTTATTTTTGTCTGCATGAAGGCATTAGCATACATTGTCTGGGCTCTGCGCCAAGATGAGTCATTTTGTCTGTTTTTTCATCTCCATGGTGCACTGGTCTTGGCCAGAACCAGCTATCCCAGTCAGGAACTGCTCCAGGAATCCCGAATCCCCCGCCAGGTGCCTGGTCACCCCTCCAGCTCCCTTGACGGAGCTCACTTTCAACAAGTGCCACCCGTTAGGGTGAGGTGCCAGAGACAATGCCACTTGGAATCTGATAAATAGCACTTGGTATCATGCCCAGATCAACTTTTCATCACCTTAGACATGAGAAGGACTTGTGACATTTCAATCTCCACTGCAACCCTCAGGGCTGCCTTTGTTATTACTGGGTGGGATTATCGTAATGCTCTGCTGGACGGAGCCCACCCCC
>JAQQSQ010001357.1:0-12707 GCA_028627145.1 Eidolon dupreanum
CTGACATTAGACTGGCAGGAGTTAGCAGTCAATTGGCATATTCTTCACCTAAGAAAAATATACACATGCATCATGGTAGGTGCAAGGACAAAACCAAAATTAGACAAAATGTTTGCCAACTTATCATCTATGCCATTTTTGTAGCTTGTAACACCTCTGATTAAGTCTCTTAGACCTGGCAATGCCCACTTGGCCCAGCAGCACCATTGTTCCTGTAAGTCAAGACTCTATATGCCCTCCACAGGGTCTGACTAATGGTACATCCATTCCAGTGAGCTGATGAACAGTAAGGAGTATCAAAGGATGATATTTCTCATGGACTTAGGTTAGATTTCACAGCCTGGATGCCCAGTACACTGGCATCTAAAGTCACCTTCTGAATCCTTCCTAGAAACAATAGAAGATAACATTATTATTCTACTTTAGGCATCATGTCAAGCACTTTACAAACATATTTCCACAAAACTCTTTGAATTAGGTAGCTCAGAGAAACTGAGACTTAAAGAATAAATAAAATGTCCATTGATCTCAATGTGTCTTCAGAGCTGACAGGAATTTCTGTCTGGAAAAACACCTGTTGTGATTCTAGCTTGTTCCAGCCCATTTCCTTACAAATTTCCTCACCCCCAGGTCAAACTTCTATTTAATTGAATAGGAATTCTCCTCACTAAATATTAGACATTCCTTTTTTAAAGTTGATGCTCATGATGATCTTTCTTCTACTTTCTTCTACTTAGTAACTTCTCTAACAAATAATTAGAAAACTTAATGGTCTAATCAATTTAACTCAAGGAAACATTCATGAGTGCCTATGCTGGACCTGAAATGCAAAAATCTTTGTCTTTGGAAATTAATGATTTTGTCTAGGAGTTCTTTTACATCATAAAATATAGGACTGGGTATCACAATTTTCCTACTGATTTTATTGTAGCTTAATAGCTGATAATCTCAGTTTACTGACTTCACTGAGTTAAACCATTTTCAATAGTCCTTTTACAGAAAGTGATAATAAAAATGAGCAGTTTTCTACAATATCAGAGATTTAGCTGTGAAGCATCCATTACCTTTAATCGAATTTATAAAACTCAATTTTACTGCCATTAAAAGGTCAAATCTAAAAGGTTTTATTAATGTAATTCTTTTCAAAAAAGTTGTTTCTATCAAAAATAATAAGTTATAAAATTTTAAAAATTATCATTAACTCCTCCTTTGATCTGTATTCATTATTTTTAGTCTCTAGACCTCTGTCCCACTAATGATTATATATATGCATTTATATAAAATCTTCCAATTTGGAAAAATTGTTGGTGAGGTTTGTTGTTTTTGATTCCTATAAAAAACCTTTAAACTGTAGAGACAGCCTAACAAATGAGGTAATTAAAGGCATAGGCTCCCTTTGAAGAAGGGATATTTTCCTATTTTCCACTTGATTTTCTTCTCTTCAATAGTTGGTAGTAAGTATCTCCTCTTTGAATAGCACAAGGTAACATCATAGAAGCTTTGTCACAGATCTTCTCAGTGACAGATGGTCTCCAATGGTGTTTTGTCAAGCAAACCGTGGCATAATGAGAGAAATAGAATAAGAGATGAAGTCTGAACATAGTTCAACATGCCATTTCTCTGTTAGGGAGGCATTTGTTAGCAATCCTTTATCAGTCATATTGACTCCTGATATCTGAAGCTGTAGGGTAGCTTCTTTGGTTAATTCAGATTCATGGTGGGTATCTCTATCCTTCTTTAAAAAATTTTATTATTATTATTATTTTTGAAATTACTTCTTATAAATAGGCCAGCATAATGAATAAGGAGAAACCAACCAACCAACCAACCTTCAGTTACAATTTGATCCTCACCCTCCAAACACCACAGCCATAGCCTTACTGTTACCGAAGACAGGCTGATCTTGATTATGCCTCATTAAGAAAAATGACCATGTGACACTAGTGGAAAAAATGATAAACATCCACAGTTTTACAAATAATAAACCAATATTTTTTTAAAAAAAAGAACTAGATTTTGCTCCTGTTGGAGGCACACTGAAAAACACTACCACAGCTGCAGGGTTACCAACCAAAGGCATCTAACTGTCAGAAAGTTGAAAGCACACCTCACTGTTTGCAGCCAAGAGGATTTCTCCTGAAAACTCATGGCTGTTTTAAGTGCAGACAGAATGGAGCTGCACAGCCAGCTTTCTCCATATGGGGTAAGGAAAGGGCTGCACAGAGGCAAATGTAAAATGTAAGTGCTTTAGGAAATGAGCTCTTCTTTGTGTATCGACATCTAATTTACATGTAAAATCAAACACCTACGAATAAATTAGATGCTCACAGAACAAAAACATTAGAGATGAATGAGCAACTCTGAAGTATTGTGAGTGGCAGCTTCTAAGTTTGTTATTTTGGGAAGGAAATAAATTTATATAATGCATGATAACTAAAGAAGAGAGTTTAAATGCAATAGGCCTATATTGCTGTGCAAAATTGAACCCCAAAATACAGCTATTATGTCTTTCTCACACGTTTATAGGTAGACTGGGGTATCTCTGCTTCTGGGTACAGTGTGTGGGTGGGTCCAGGCCAGGGGGGTAGAGTTATCTGAAGCATCTACTCCTGGCAGAGGCCAAAAACTCCTATATGAGTGAGTACAAATGAGAAATGCCCCGTGAAGCCTTGCAATCACTTCTTTCCACATTCCTTTGGCCAAAGCAAGTTTACTGGCGAAGCTTAGCTCCAGTGGGGTAGGGATATTTGCTTCTCCATGGAGATGAGGGAAAGTGAATGACTATTTGCTGAACAATAAGCTAATCTGACACATCTTTTTATTTTTCTCTCATAATTTAGAAATGTCAGTTATTAAGAAAGAAAAAATAAAAATCACTGAGATTAACCCATCATCTAGAGATCATCAGTGTTACTCCTTAGTGTATATCCTTCCTGCCTTTTATTTATGGGCACAGAATAGAATGAGTGACGGGAAGGCGTTAATAAAGGGCTCATGGGAAGGGGAGAAGGGCAAAGACCTATAGTGGGACATTAAATCAGGCTGCCTGTGTTTTTATGCCTATCTCTAAGTAGTCATAAATTAGCCTCTCTGAGCCTCAGTTTTACTCTTTAAAATGGAACCAACTCACATGGTAGGCACGGAGATTCAACGATTTATTGAATATAGATAGAACATAATTCACAACATGATAAATGCTCAGAAAAAATTAACCACTATCTGTAAACATAATGTGGCAGTATGTCATTTTTAAGTATTGGTGTATTTATCTTATATGCATTACCCATACTCTGTTCTCTCACTGGCAACCTAAGGGTGTCTTTTTCTGCCTGAAGCATAAATAAAAGATGCAGACGAAATACTGGCATAATGCAAGAGAAAGATTTGGATGAATGTTTGAGGAAGGGTAGAGCCTCCAGGGGCTCTTAGAGCCTAGGTTAGTGGTCATCTAGTACTTCTTAAAATAATTTTTGGAAACTTATGTGTCCTTTTACACATTTTAAACTTGAGATCTACGATTTTTCATAAAGAGTTTAAATAGAGATGATTTGGTAATATATGCTATTTTAAATACCAGTGAAATTTAAATATCATAATTCGAAACAACATCAACATTCAACAATTTCTTCCTTGACATTCAGGACTCTTATATCTTTTGTTTTTATTCCCTCTTGAAGTCATATTTCCATTCTATTTTTAACCCCCAAAATTTATTTTAATTTGATCTGTTTTTTATTCTTGAAAGACTTTTATTGGTAATCCTGCCATTATTTTTTGAGAAGAAAAAATACATTTAAAAAGTGGGAGAATTTTTTGACTAAAGTTATTATAAACATTAAATTTTTTTCTGGCTTGAGTCATTAGTATTATTACTATGCATCATAAATGTAGTATTAATATTGTTATGTAATCATTGAACATTAAAGGTTGGATTTCATTAAAAATACATTTCCCATTGTGAGTAGTGGTATTTTTTCAATGAGTTCTTATTTCTATGAATGCTTAAAAAATTGCTAGAATGGGCCACAGTTTTGCATAAATGGTGTTCTGCTTTGTTTTATTTTGTTTTGTGATCCCAGAGAAACTTTCTCACAGAAACAGTAGAGGGGAATGAAAGGAAGTTATATTCTTTTTCAAAGATGTGTCACTCAGTTCCCTTATTGCCAAAAATCACAGTGATCTATCATCAAAAATGATTTTTAATATAGACTGGTTGACATCTTTGAAAGACAAAATCACAGTGATATACCACCAAAAATTACTTTCAGCCTTTTTAAATTAAGGCCCACGTCAAATTGACAAGAGCAAAAAATTGAAAATGACCTGATTTGAAAAATGATTCGTTGCCCAGTCATTACAGTTCACACTATCTCAATGTCTGTGATCAAACCAAAAAATTTTTACCAACACCTACCAAAAAACTATAAATTATGCCTGTTACTCTTTTATTTAGAGGTATATTATTTAACCCAATATGCCCAAAAGAGGAGAAAAAAATCAAAATAGTATTTAATTATATTCTTTTTAATGTAATATTTTTGTATTAAATTCTTTCTATCTTATCATTTATTTTAAATATATATTTTTATCAACATTTTAGCATTGCAAAATTAACATTAAACTTACAAAGAATGCCTGCCTTAACTTAATCAGTAAAGTGTCCTCAAGCTAACCAGACTTTCATTCTGTCAGAAAAATTTTGCTTTCATATTTCAATTCAAACAAATGTATTAATACACTTTTCAAGTGTTACTATAAAATGCCTGAGGAAATAAATTATATATAAAGAGATGGCCATAAACAGTCATTAAGATTAAAATAATTTCAATCACAAATAATGTTATATAAATAATATAATAAATAATATATAATAATTTTATATATAATAATAATATAATAATATAATAATTTAATATAATAAGCTATTTCTTATAACAATTTGTAGCAATTAAGTGAAACGGTTAACTAAAACTCTAAGGTTTTCATGAAGCAAAAGGGATGTATAAGACTTGGCAATCTTTCGGTACCTGTGAGGGTTTATCAGTTAGCTATTGATAGAATATTATTACGAAACCACCAACCACATTACATCAGTATCCTAGGACAATAAACATTTGTTTCTCACATTTCCGTCTAGTGTCAGCAGATCTAAGCTGGCCTAGACAGGGTGGCTCTTTTATTCTTAGCTAGTCTCCTAAATTTGTCTGGGAAGCAGCTGATCTAGGCTGGGCTCAGAGGAGTGGCTCAGCTTTTTTGCATTTGTCTCTCATTTTTTTTTCTAAGATGAACAGGTTAACCTGGACGTGTCATTCACAAGATGATGGCAGAATCAAAAAGAGAACATGTGTTTCCAAACACTAAAGCCTCTTATGGCTTAGGCTAGAAATTGGCATATTGTTTGTCATTTTATTGGCCAAAGTAGGTCACAAGGCCAAATCTAGGAGTGGGAAATCAGGCTGGGTCACCACAGGGAGAGCACAGGGCACAGCTGCATAGCTAAGGACATGGATACAGGAAAGAATGGAGAATTAGGACAATAATTCAGTCAACCACTGTGTGGGTAATAAACTTCAGACTTCAGTTTTGTGGAAATAGTTAAATGTGAATCAAAATATAAATATCAAACATAATTCAATTGAATTCATTAACTACCATGATCAAACTTTTACTGTATGCTGAAAAAGGAGAAAGAGACAAGCACATACTGCTAAAATCAAATCTACCTGGCAATTGGCATGTAGTTTTAGATTTTGTTAGTAAGAGATAGAATATAAACATTTTATAATGTGAAATAAAGTTAGCATCACTAGTAGTTGGTATAAATAGCTCCTTTTACTTTACAAAATGGTTCTAAATATCTTATTAATGAGGTATATCAAATTTAAAATAAATTCTGTTAAAGTTTTACTTCTGAGTTTTAACCAACATACTTTGAAAAAGTTGAGTGACCTGAAAAAATATTTCAGTTACAGTTAAATATCACTCATTTATAGTACTTAGGCTATTTGAAAGTTATTTTCTTTAAAACTAAATAACATGTTTTAGGGATGAGATTTGAAAAGAGTTGAAAAAAATTGCTTATGTTTTTTAAGTAAGTGCTATTTTTTTTTTTTTAGGGGAGGTAACCCTTGGCTGTCCTCACATTGCAAGGATCTTATAAGCTTACAATTCATTATTTATTTTTATTTTTTACACCCACAGCACATGGTCTTCCTAGGTGGTCTCCCATCCAAGTACTGACCAGGCCAAACCTGTTCAGCTTCCGAGATCAGCCGGGATTGGGCTTGTGCAGGGTGGCATGGCCATAGACCAGTAAGTGCTATTTTTATACTTATTTCTTAGTTATGGCCATTTTGTTCCATAATAGCACTTTTTCTCAATAGTGATGCATCCTTTGATACTGGTGGAGAAGAAATAAGAAGCAAGTTCTTAAAAATAAATATCTTCACTGGACACACCCCAGTCAATCACATATCTGAATTCTGAGCATCCTAACGTGAGTCAAAATGCCATTTCTCACAGAAACACATGTCAGAAAGGGATAGACTGAATGTATTGTGCTTTTAAAATGCAGTTTTAAAATGATTGGGCAACCACTAGTCTATAGTCCATATCCATGAGTCTTTGTTTGTTTGTCCTGTTCATTTGTTGCTTCTAGGTTTACCATAGGGTAGAGGGTGCGGGAGGAGGGGAGAGGTAGATGGGATATAGGAGGATGGAGGGAGTGTGAAATGGGTAAAAGGAATCAAATATATGGTAGCTGAAGGAAACTAGACTTCTTTTTTTTAAATTAAATTTATTGGGGTAACATTGGTTCATACAATTAAATAATTTTCAGGTGTACATTATAATTTGACATCCATATGTTCTATTGTGTGTTTACCACTCAAAGTTGGAAACTCGGACACTGGACTTGGGTGATAAACACACAATAGAATATATAGATATCAAATTATAATATACACCTGAAAATTATATAATTATATGAACCAAAGTTACTCAATAAACTAATTTAAAAATAAATACATAAATAAATAAATAATACAAAATAAATAAATAAAATTGCTTTAAAAACAATAAATAAATAAATAGATAAATAGATAAATAAATAAATAAATAAATAAAAATGATCAGGCATGTCTCTACCCCTTCTATTTGTTTTATGCTTTACTCAAATAAATTTTGCATACTTTTTTGCTCCCAGATGAATTTTAGAATTATTTTGTCAAGTTCAAGCAATATCTTTTAAGACTTGGCTTGGAACATATAGATTAACTTGTAATGTGTGAGTTAATTTGAGGTAGCTATCACTGTTTTGCCATATTGTTTTTCTATACAGGATTATAACATCCACATATTTATTTATGAAAGTCATTAATATTCATAAGTTAAACCTTGCCTCCTTAAAATAAGCCCCTCACATTTCTTTCTTAGGTTACTATTTAATATTCCTATTTCTACTCTTAAGAATAAAAATTGTTTTTAATTATAATAACTGATTTTTTTTAACAGAAAAGAATCTCAGTATGCATATTTTCTGAATTGTTAGAATGTAAATGGATGGCCTCAGGAATTTTAGAAAATTTTAACTGTTTAAAAAAATAAATATTAATTTATACTTTTGAAATGCATGTAAAGTTTTATCTTTATTTAATAATTTAGGTACTTTTAAATGACATTCAAACTTTTAAAATTACCCACTGCTAAATTTGCACTATCTTTAGTTTGAAAGGTCTCTGCTTTCTACTTATTGTTGGTTATAATGACCCATTCAGAATTTCAAAAATTTAAGCCTATTCTCTAAATAAAGTATGCAGATACAATTAGATATTTGGCTGGTTGCTGTCTGGTTCAAGTAAAATTCCTTTGTCTATCCTTGTAAAGATATTTTTAGCAATTTGCAATAAGAAAAAAACTTTCTGAATAAGCTTTCATTAGAAATGTCTAAGGTATACAGAAAAAGATTATAGTTCTTTTCCTTTCAAGATTTCTCTTCTACAGCCACAATAAAATATGTGTCACAGGCATGTATTTTGATAAACCTAAAAAATAAAGTCATATTTATAACCTCTGGTTAGGATAGGGAAAATTTATATATTTGATGTAGCTCTAACTATGAGTATACAAGTGATTTAAGCTACTGTCATAGGGAGATACTAAACATGAAATTTTGCTTTAATTTTCTTGCTAAAAAAATATGTGTTGTTTTAAATTATTTTTAGTTCAAAAACTGATGAAATCAACAGTTGTTCAAAAAGTATTGCCAATCCCTCTCTGAAGTCAACCACAATAATAAAACAAAAAGAAGTATTACCCATTGCCAGTGTCATTAGCAGTCACCTTACTCAGTGCCTGCTGAAAATTGATGGCCAAAATAGAGAATGACTTCTTTAATTTGCTCTCATTCATCTTGAAAGTCAAAAGGACAAATGGACTATTTTCAAAACATGGGAATAAGCAATTTATCCATGTTCATACTGGATAAAATATCTCTACCCATCAGCCCCTATACAAAGAGTAAATAAAAATAAAGGGAAGTGTGGGAGATGAGAGAAAATGACAGTATTGGGGGAGGAAAGGGAAGAAAATGTAAGTTTTTATTAAGGAATGACAGAGTACTACAGACAGAATTTTGAAGAGGAGGAATCATGGTAAGACTGAGGAGGAAATTTAAAGGAAACAAAAGAATAATGGAATAAACAGACATGTTACAATGAACCAGAGACAGATATAATTATGGTAGAAAAGGAAACATGTGGAACTCAAAAAGAAAGAAAGAAAGAAAGAAAGAAAGAAAGAAAGAAAGAAAGAAAGAAAGAAAGAAAGAAAGAAAGAAAGAAAGGAGAAAGAAAGAAGGAAAGAAATAGGGTATTATTATAGTTTAAAATTCCAACTCTTAATGTTATTGGATTATAACTCACAGAATAAGTATCTATGAATCCACATTGATGTAAATTGAGTAAACAAAATAATAAAAAGAGACAGTTCTTCCTCATTAAAGAATTTTAATTAATAAATATTGAAGAATAAAGGGGGAAAATTACTGTTGGGCACACACCATAATATTAATAATAATTGTTGCAGCCATGATCTAGCAATGGATGCTAAAATTAATGGATAAAACTTTAAAGGAGAATTGCATTTGAGGAGGCTCAAATATTTTCCCCAAGATATTTATTAATTAGAAATGGGCAGAGAGTAACTTACAATGAAGAAATTCAGGACCCACAGGCAGAAACTTAGCCAAGTGATCAGTAGTAATATCAGTGAAAATACTTACTAACATGAGGTACTCCCTGACGTGCATTGAGAAGGGCACAAGATCACTTCTGTGGTCTTTCTAAGAATGTATAACCCCAGGAAAATAACATCAGACAAAACCAAATGAAAGATGTTCTATAAATTAACTGACCAATACTCTTCAAAAGTGTCGAGAGAATGTATTTATTTCTCTTATTTCTACACCTTATAACTATGACTTTTCTTCTTGAATAAATAAAACAACTACCAATTATTTTTTCCAAACTGTGTAAGAGCAGTTTTACTCATTATTTTGACTATTTCTAGAATGTATATTCAGTTATATATCTGATTATTAAAATTTTGGCTTTCTGAAATCTGCTTCGGTGAAACGTGGATCTGATCTGGTACCTCTAGGTACTGAAAGAGGAAGTCTTTAGGGTCTTCAAAAAAGACTAAAGAATATCACAGAGTAGAGGAGCCTAAGGAGACAGCACAAGTAAATGCAGTGTGGAACCTTAGACCAGACCTGGAACGTAAAAAGATCGTTTAGAAGAAAATTCAGTGAAATTTTAATGCGGTCTGTATTTTAATTATTAGTAGTGCAACTATGTTAATTTCCTGGTCTTGATCTTTTTATTGTGGTTATGTAAGATGTTAACATGGCGGGAGCTGGGTGAAGGGTAAACGGAACTACTATTTTGCAATTTTTCTGTAAATCTAAAGTTATTTAAAAATAAAAGTTAAACAATCTGGACCTCAAGCAAACAATTTAGACAAGATTTCTGTTGTTGGAATAAGGTACTGATACACTTACCTGTGTTTGATTTTCTTTCTTTCTTTTTTTTAATATATCAAATGTTTTTTTTTTTTCTTCTGTATCTGATTTTTTACAGGGAGTGACTATGCCCCCTTTCCTCAAAGGTGATTACAGGGCACTGGACTTCTCACTTCCAACTAGGATTTTGGATTGCGGACTTGGCAGTGAGACAAGAACAGAGAAGAGTAACAACTTCCTAGTGACTCTGTACTTGGGCAATTATCAGTAGCAATCATTACAGACTCATGTGAGGGCGTATGCCAATTCTTCTGCTACCAAATAGTTCTGAAGCAGGTAAGGAGAAAGGAATAACTCCAAAATTTACCTAAATTTCCATTAAATAGCTGGATAGAGGTTTGGATCAGATTTAATTTGATTTAAAGAAAATAATAGGATGTTTCTTGAATCTTCAAGATTGTGCATTAAGATTTATATTCACTACTCTTCCTAAATCTTCTGTTAATTATTAAATAAATAAAACTGTGATGAAGAAGCACCCGCTTCTTTTTTGGAAGAGCATGTAAAGCAGAAGTTCTCTGATTTGAAGTGATAATATCTCTAAATCCTTCTGCTCCTTACTTTGGAAAAATCCCTGCTATTGATTATTTGCCTGAAGTATTTATAAAATATGGGTTCTCCATCCACTTTTATTCCTCTTTTGAGATTTGGAAGAATTGGTAGTTTTCGTGGTGAGCTGCCATTTCTGGAACTTTGAGGTTAAGAGTGGCGTGCTTTGTGGCAGTGGATTCAGAGAAAGCACCTGACAGGCTCATCAAGTGGGGCATGAAACATTTCAGTAACCACTCTGTCTGCTTAGCAACCAGATGAATATCTCCCTCTTGTTTGGTTTAGACAAACAAGCAAACTGTTAATTTACATAGGACTTTGATTTTCACTTGATTCTACTAACAACGTTCAGAAAAGAAGTTTCCAGGGCTACACTTCATCATTACCAATTTCTTTTTCTTCACGGTGTGTGAGTGCATTTCGGTGAGGAAAGGAGAGTTTGATAGATGGCTTATCCAGAAAATAGATAACAAAGTTATTCGCCAACTGCTGCTGTCTTTTATGCCTGGGTAACCTGGATTTGCATTAGAATCCAGCCACAATTTAACAGCATAATTTTTGGTACTTCCAAAAGACCTGATTCTTCTTCTTCTTTTTTTTTTTTTTTAAATTCCCTGGACTGGTCATTCAAGTTCATTGTTATTGCCACATCAGCAATTTAGAGGTTTCTATTTTTTCCCTTTGAAATTGTCAGTTTAAGAATTTATAGTTGTACCCAAAGTAAACATTCTTTAATTCAACTCTAATAGTTTATAATGACATTATTCCTGACTCATGGCTTTCAATGGGCATTGGAATCAGATAAACTTTGATTCTCTGATTGGTACTTAGAAGCTGTATTAACTGGAAAATTAAGATTATATGTTTGTCCTACGAGCTTTAAAATATAATATCAACACTATGGATTAGATAGAACCAGGCTGTCAATGACTTAAAAGGAAAAGACTGGAGATTTGGCCACAGACTTTCTGATAAGTAAATTAAGGATGTTGACACATATAAGATAGTTTGTTAATCAGAATAAAAGCCCAGTTATCTTAGAGTAGTACCATTAAAAGTTTGATTCATCGTAACCTTCTTCCTCAGATTTCATGATCGCCAAGCACATCCATGGTCTACCTTCAGCTCTTTATTTGCTCATTCAAACTGGAAAGAGAGAATATATTGATTTTCCTGTATTTCTATACCTTATAACTAAGACTTTTCTTTGTGAATAAATAAAATGACTATCAATTATATTTTTCCGAACTGCTTAAAAGCAGGGAGTATTATTGTGAATATTTCCGGAATGCATATATAGTTCTATATCTGATTGTTTATTAAAAATTTGGCTTTCTGAAATCTGCTGCAGTGAAATGTGAATCTGATTTGGCTACCTCTGGGAATTGAAAGAGGAAGTCTTCGGGGTCTTCAAAGCAGTGATTGAGCCCCAGCCACCTTTTCATTAAATTATGATCCAGCATCACTTCTAAATCTATTCTTTTCCTGATTTGTATGGAATAACATCTCTGTGTTACTGTTTGTCCTAGACTTTTTGAAGCCATTTTTTTCTAATCCTAAATAAAACTAAATTTGTATCATGTAGAGCTGTTCTTTGGATTAATTATAATAGTTACAAAGTGTATGGCACATTTCTTTGGATAATAATAAATATTGAATAAGTGGTAGTAAATTTAAAATGTAATGTGTTTGATAAAATTACTGTTTTTACAACAAATCTATCATCTTTCACTGGCTGAGAGGTGAGGACAAATCTAAGGGCACAAGCTTAGAAAATCTGTGTCAGAAGATCAAGAATACATCTTATTTGTTTTATGGAAGTCACAGTCCTCAAACCTGAACACTGAAGGCAAGATCACCGGTTATCTGGCCCAAGCTCACCATACAGGAAGTCTTCCTAGTACCTTACCTAGATTCTTAAAAACCTTTTAATGATTGAGAACTGACCTCTTTAAAAGACCCATTCCTTACTTTAATAAGCTACTTATGAAGTTCAAATGTTTATTTTTGTGACATTCATCCTTTAATTCTGTTTGCCTCTAAGTAACGAATGATACAAATAATTCCTTTTTAAAAACTC
>JAQQSQ010000135.1:0-47293 GCA_028627145.1 Eidolon dupreanum
GGCGGCGGGATCCGTAGCATGGCGGGGGCCTCTGCTGCAGGCCTCCAGCAACGCGCCCGCTCTCCTTGTCCTTTGATGTCAGCTCCTCGGCGATGCCGATGCCGGGTGAGGGTTTGGGACCAGGAGCGCGGCCTCGGCCCCTGGGGCGACTCAGCCGGTAGCTGAGGCCGGGCCTCCGCGCCGGCGGTGCGCCCTGGGGTCTTGCGGCAGGGGCGGGCCCAGGCAGGTGGGCGGCCTGCAGGCCGCGGTAGGGAACGAGGATAGCGGGGCGGCCGGGCACGGCCTGGGCCCTGCGGAAGGGCGAGCAGCGCCGCAGCCGTTGGTCTGGGGAGAGGCTGGGCAGGCGGCGCCTCGGGCCCGGGGTCACGGTGAAGCCGTCGCCGCCGCCCTCGCCTTCGTCGACGTCGTCCTCGGCGCCCCTAGGACGGCTAGGTTGAGGCGCGCGGTGGCAGATGTAGAAGCTGCGGCGGACGCCGGAGCGGTTGGCGGCAAAGCGGCTGCCCTCCACTGGGGCGCCCGCTGGCCCGGTCACGTTAGCGGCCTCGGTGCCCCGCTCGCCCTGCACCACGTCGAACTCCACCGTCTCGCCGTCGCCCACGCTGCGTTGGTACTTGTGAGGGTTGTTCCGGGCGATGGCCGTGTGGTGCACGAATACGTCTTCCTCCGTATCGTGTCTGCGGATGAAACCGTATCCTTTCTTCACATTAAACCACTTCACGGAGCCACGCACCCCCTTGGCGACGACCTTCTTGGGCGCCTTTTTCCTGGCGCCCGCCGCCGCGGTGGCTTCAGAGATCGCGTCACCGCTGAGGTTGCTGGCCGCCAGGGCCCGGGGAGAATCTCCACTTCCCAAGGACAAGTGATCTTTCCGCGCGGCTTGAGCGGAGACTGAGGCGGCCGCCTTCCTGAGGATGACCTCTCCTGCCTCACTCATGAGGCCTTCCTTTCTCTTCTTTCTCAAAGAAATATGCGGGAACTCTGTCTCAGGGCGGGGGGGGGGGATTTTGGGCGGGGCGGGGATTTGAGGGAGGGGATAGGTCTGCAGGTGGGAGCCTAGCTCTGGGAGGGATGCGGGTCAGGGTTAAGGACTCTCAGGGCTTTGCCCTGAGACTCTTGAGAGAGGGCTCTGGCGTCTCCTGGGGCAACAGGGCTGCTGTGGTGACGTCTCAATGGGTGGGGGGGGGGAAGGGGAGGGTCCTGGACCGGGCTCTGACGGGGAACGAGGCAGGTGGGCTCTGCCACGTGCACCTGGCGCCACGTCACAGCACCTCTTGGTCCCCCATTGGAGAAGGGGCACACATGAAGCTCTAGGGAGTGGTTTTCTTGAAGACCCTGTTGCTTGCTTGAGTGGACGTAAAAGAGGACCCACCTTCCATCCCACTCCCTTGGATGGGGAGATTCAGAACCTCCTAAGGGCACTCTCTCACAAAACCCTGTTCCTCTTCCAACCCCTTGTGTGCCCTCTATATTAGTGAGGCATTTTGTGTAACTTGAGACAAAATAACAACCATGTGAAATTAAGACCCAATTAAAGAAGCCCGCCGTGTTTTATTTTTGTTTGTTTCTTTGTTTTGTTTTCCTGCAGAGGGACAGAGGAAACCTGCCAGGCCTAGAATGCTAGTACTGAGAGGACACTAAACTAGCGCAGGTTTATCTAGACTCGTGTCAGGCTTGTAAAGTAGCGAAGCTGAGTGAGAACACTTTGCAACTACAATGTTCTGAAAACCCTGTTGAACTCTGTGTTCTTGCCTACATAAAGCAAATGATCAGGAAGCATAAAACGGAGCTCAGGCAATTCGCCCTTGTGTTTACCTGTAGATCCATTTTTAAATAAAATTTTCACATAGCTCTAACCCTGTGATCTTCATCTGAAATTGGGGTTCTGATTTAATTGTATACAAACCGTGAGAATTCAGCCCTACTCCCCTGCTGATACTGTGCTAGGTACAGCTAGTTCTCTGAAGTATAGTCTTCCAGGAGTGATGATAGAACATGCTAAAGTAGTCAATTGTATCTGGTCAGAAAACTGGTTTTAATGTATTAATAATGAAAATAAGCTAAGTTGGCCTACCATTTTAGAGTTTACGGAAACCTTTCACGTGTTGTGCATTTGATCCTTGCAACAACCCACTTTATGAGGAAGTGGGTCAGGTGCTGTTTTTACTTCAGTTTGACAGATGAGGGGTCCTGAGCCCAGAGATAGGAGGTTGCTTCCTTATGTTCACATATTTAGTATGGGGTGAACCCTTAACTCTTATCTCAGATAAATTTCACTCCAGGTCCAGTTCTCTTTTCACCACACCTCACTGGCCTCTATGTAGAGTTCTGTCACTTGTTTCATCTGATGTCAGAGTCCAGCGACCTCTTTCAGAGAGGTCATGGTCTCATACAGCCCAGCAGAGAGTCCAAGAAACATTTCTCCATGGCTGATCTGTCTCTCCCTTGTCCAGGCTCCTAGGCCTGATACTCTCCAGGAGCAAAACTTGCCTTTGTATCAGTTAATCAGCACGCCACTAACCTTCTGCCTGCAGCCAACCAGAAAGCAAAACCTACTTATTGTAGACTTGGGAGCCATTTCTTCACCATGTTGCTGTAACACAAAATGGGAAAAGGGGTCTTAATTTTTATTTTACTCTTTAAAGAAACACTTCTCTGGGCATCATCTCTTATAGTTTTTACAACAGACATGGAAGAGCAGCAAGCTATGGTCAGTATCCTCGCATGACGGCGGGTAAGCAAGAGCAGTGAGTAAGGGCAGGAAGCAGCTAACTGACCTATCCAAGGCCACCCACGTAGTAAGTGCAGAGCCAGGATGATATCTCTGGGCGTTCAGGCACTCTGATTCCCGGTCCACCGTGCCCTCCATGTCTCCATGGGGCCACTTCTATGATTCCAGCAACAGTTCTTTCTTTCGTGTCCCAATTACTCTCCTTGCTGCTTCCTACATTTGCCATGCCCATTCCCATCTCTCTGCCTATGTTCACCGTTTTCTCATTCTCCTAGGAACAGTTTTTCTCCTCTCCTCTGTCTGTATAAATCTTACATGCCCTTCCAGTCCCAGTTTTGCAATCCCCTCCTACCTCCTTTCCAGGTGCGCCAGTCCACCTCGACCTCTGTCTTCTCAGAAACCAGTCGCACTTACAGCCTGACTACGAATGGCTACTCTACTTTTTTTCCTATGTGTGAGGTTTTCTGTCTCACTGTTATTCCCTACTGGATTTTAAGAGCACTAATGAGTGAACACTTTAAGTTTCTTCTCTCAGTTTCCTCTCTGGGTACCCTGGTGCCTGCAACAGTGCCGACTGTATAAAGGGCCACCACACATGCGTGCTTGTGGATTAAGTCTATGCCTCTTTTTTCCCCTCAAAGTGGCTACGTCCTGGAATTCCTTACAGTCACTAGCACAGTGCCAGGCACAAAGAAGATGCTAACAAGATTCATTGAGCTGGACTGAATATATCCTCTTGAATCTCCTATCGCTTCCATGATATACAGGAAAGTGCTTTGGATCCATCATGGAGATCTATTAAACTTTCCTAGTTTGTGTGTATTTTATGCAAGAAGACAGGCTTTAAAAAAAAAAATATGCCATGAATTATTAGTTCAAGCTTAAGGTTTAATTTTCTGAGGCCATTGTATTATTTTCATTGAACCCGTCAGCTTCTGTATATCTTTTTCTTTATTTTGCACTTCTCTCCATCCATCCCGGGAAGCATATTGTTTAATTCCTATTACTTAAGAGCTCTCAGCAAAATGGAGGTTAATTCGGGTTTAAGGTATACCGTCTGACCCATGAGATTATCATTTAAAAATAAAATCAGTCTGCTACTTTAGCCACAGAATGGGGCCGAACCCAAGACAGCAGAGTCCATCCAGGCCCATGATGGCAGGTAATAACATTATCTGAGCTGTGGCGTAAGCAACTGGGCAGCCTTATGAGGGGAGGAAAATATTCCAGGCCCTCTTCTCTTACTAATTCACTCGTGGTTCCTGTTTGAAAGGTCAATGGGCTGAATGGAAAGGAGAAACTTATCCATCTCGCTCCTTCTAGAACCACACCGTCAATTCCAGCACCTCCTGAGTGCCTCTTACTGTCCAAGGCAACAGAATGCTAATACAATACATGCAGAAATAATGAAAGGAGATATAGGAAATGGCACTGAGAATGCCTACCCTTGCCCCACACCATGCAAATGACACATCATAAAAGCCAGGGCGACTCCTGGAATACTATGGATGTCAATAAGTGGTTTAAAATATGGGCAGTGTTGCAATCTTCTGTGTACTGTCAGCTGAGGTTTGGGGAGCTAAAAATCATTCAAAAGAGCCAGGATTCTTAATTCAGAATGTCTGGTTTGACTCCTGAAATGGCCAAATTTTGGCCATTTAGCCTTGAGCAAATCACGTCGCTTTTCTGAGATGTAGTCTTCTCACAAGTAGAAAGGAAATACAAATGTTTTCCTTATCTAGTTCATAGGGTTCTGGTACCAATTACATAGAATGACAGTCTTCAGACTTGAACTTCAGCCTTGGCTCTCCCTCCAGTCTCCAGCCTGTGAGTGCATCCTGTAGATTTTGGACTTGCCAGTCTCCATAGTCGCATGAGCCAATTCCTCTGACTCGTGCAACCTTTTGTAACAGAGATGGTTCTAAAGAACAGAATCTTGGGGATGAGTTTTCTGAATGGGTGTGGATTTTTTGGATTTGGCTCTTTAATTTGATTATATTTAAAGGCACTAATGACTCTTTCCAGCAGTAAAGAGCACCCTGATAGACCATGGTGTGATGTGGCAATAGAGATACACAGAATCTCACCACTGGATACTCTTAATCAAATACTTGTAAGAGGAGAGGATCTGGGTGACCATGCATACGATACCTTCAAACATTTTTGTCAAACTAAAGGGCACAATGGGAATTTATGGTTGTTCCTAATGACAATCAGCAAAATGAGAAAAGAAAAGGATGGCTCAGAGATTTCAGTTCCCTGCTCAAGCACTGCATAAATGACCTGAAAGCTTCTATGTCTGCCTTGAAAGAGACCCTTCTCTCCTGTAGCCAGAGGGCTGAAGTTACTGAAAACAAAACACAGAATCTCATGCTGTGATTCTGGCTGAATTACAATGCAAATTGAATTCCCCACCTCACTGTGTATATCTACCCTTAAAGGGAAGGCACTGATTAAGAAGGATGGGATCCTGACTGTTGGAATGGGAACATGTGGGAAGACCTTGATGAGGCTGGGAACATTGAGCCCCTAAACACTTACAAGTCATCTACCAGTGGAAGCAGCCTCTCCAAATCAAGCAGAAGCAGCCTCTCCACCCCAGGCTGTGGAGATTAACCCTGCCTTGCCCAAGGAAGGTGTGATGGCCTCCCCTGAGGAAATGTCCCTGAAAGACGCTCCTCAGGACCCAGCCCCACCACCCCTCTCTGCCTCTAGGCCTACAACAAGACTCAAGTCTCAGCAGGCCCCTTAAGATTAAGTAAAAAGTGTAACCCATGAGAAAGGTGGGCTGCACTCCAAAATAGCTACTAGATTTTTCTACTTAATACAGACAGAAATAGAGAGGCGTGTGGGGATGGATCTCAAGGGTGTGGGGTAACAGTGGAAGGAACATAAAGTTGGATCAGGGCAAATGTATTGATGTGAGCCCACTAAGCAATAAATTGTGCATTTATTGCTGCAGCTTGGAGAGTTAGAAAGGGCTCTAGGATTTTGTTTGTTTGTTTGTTTGTTTGTTTGGCTAACACATGGCCCAAAATGTGGTCCACAGCAAGTGAACTATAGATCACAGACCTTCCCTTGGTTTACTGTAGCAGAAAGGGTTCGAAGGCTTAGGGAGATTTGAGTGTTAGAGTGCATTTGCTATTTAAGACCTTCTCACCCACCCCGGGAGGGTCTGCAAGTCATACCCTTGGCCCCTGCTGTGAGGAATAAATTTGTGAGGGGATCCCCAGCATCCCTGAAGATCTCCATGATCGCTCTTCTCTGTAGACCAGAACTTACAGTGGGAACTGCTGCCACTGAATCAGGGAACCTAAAGGCAGTGGGAGTGATATAGGGAAGAGGCATGAGAACTACACAAAGTAACTAAATAGCAAACCAGGTTGCATTCAGAGCCTGCTAAGTGCTGCTGGAAATGGAAACCTGGTTGATCAGCCATATGGCCAGACCAGGAGGGACCTACAAAACGAAGATTCCTGAGGAGATTACGAACAACTGTTTGCCCATCATACCGTTAATGTTTACCCATACTGTAAAAGGAAACGAAGCTGTACCTTATACAAAGATAAACCTAACCATTCATTCCATTCTTTACTCCCTATAATCAGTAATTTTTCATAGAAACTAAGAAGCAGGTATAAACCCAATTGCTCAAATACTCAAAGTCTCATTCTCTGACTCTGAGAGGAGACCATGTTCTGTCTATGGAGTGTTATTCCTTCTCCAATAAACTTTTCTTCATCTCTAACTCTGACTCACTCTTGAATTCTTTCCTGTGTGGAAGCCAAGGACCCTCTCTCTCTCTCGGCATAGGACTCGAGTCCCCAATTGGGGGATTGCCCTATCCTGTACCGGGGTAAATTGTACCCCCAGGTTGGCAGGGGCCAGCCAAGTGGCGTCACTCAAACTCCAAAGGTAAGGTGGGCATGGTTGCCATAATGGACAGCAAAGTCAAAGCAGCAAGCAGAATAGTCTGACTCCCAGAGACCTATGGAGTTGGCTAGTTGATCATGATGTTGTTCCTAGAAGAGAAATATATAGGAAGCCTACTAAATTCTTACTTGATCTACATAACCAGAAAAGTTCTAGGTCAAGTGAACAAAAGTCTAATTTGGGAAACAAGTAACCAAAATCACAGCCCCTGAATCAATTCCCAGACTTGAGTCAGTACGTAAACCCAAAACCTCTTGAACATAGGGGAGGCTGGGTCTCTTTGCGAAAGACCTTTTGAGGACTCAGTTACCGAGCCAGCTCGGTGGCAATACCTTGCAGGGCTGGGGCAAGGTTCTTCAGGAGGCTGTATATACTATGATTTGTCATGCCATATGTGGTGCTGTCTCTCCCATAGCTAGGGTTCACAGGTCCAGGAATCAAGGGGTGCAAATGAGTATGGGACCACTCACTGACCACTAGCACATGCTTCTCACGCCTGTGAATCAACAGGCAAAGAAGGGAGTTACTGCGCTGCCTGAGGTTTTTTATCCTGACCACCATGGGGAAATAGGACTGCCAGTCCACAATAGAGGTGTGTCAGAGTATTTCTGGAATACAGGAGATCCCTTAAGGCACCCCTTGGTAATAACATGCCTTGTGATTAAACTCAGTGGAAAAGTATAACAACCAAATTTAGTCCAGACCCTTCAGAAGTGAAGGACTGGGGCACCCTACCAGAGAAAGAACCGCAACCAGCTGAGGTGCCTCGCTGAGGGCAAAAGGAATGTGGAATGGGTAGTACAAGAAGGTAGCTATAAATACCAGCTGTGAAGGGGTGACCAGCTACAAAATGGATGATTTTAATTGTTATGAGTAGCTCTACCTTGTTTTGTTATGAATATGTTCCTATACCTATAACCTGCCTGTCTATCTAATAACTTTTCCTTCCCTCTGTTTCCCCCTATCTTATAACATTAGGTATATTGACTTGGCATCATATGATTTAAGTATTGTCAAACTTGCGTCAAATATTTAAGGTAGGGGGTATCAAGAGGAGAGTAAACATCACCCAAGGACTTTGCATCCTCTTGTGGTGAAAGGGTTAGGGTATTTTCATTGGTACGCAGGATAGTTGTGTCATCATAGGTGCAAGTATGCCTTTGTCATTGTCTTTATTTGGAGATTACGTACAGTTTAAGGAGAGACATATGAGTACCAAGATGACAAGGGGTGAACTTATGATAGTTAATCTTGTATGTCAACTTGGTCCCCAGATATGTGGTCAAACTTTATTCTGGATGTTTCTGAGAGGAAATTTTTGATGAGATTTAACACTTAAATAAGTGGAACTTGAGTACTGTAGATTGCACCCCTTAATGCTTGTGGGCATCATCCAATCAGTCGAAGGCCTGAACATACCTCCTCCTGATCAAGACGGACTCTGCAGCATCGGCTCTCCCCTGGTCTCCAGCCTGCCAGCCTACCCTACAGGTTTTGGACTTGCTGGTCTCCTGTTTAAAAACATGTACCCAGGACTTGTTTTAATTAGGTATGATAAGATGACAGAAAGAAGGACAACTGCCTTGGAAAGAAGAGTTGATTACTCACAGTTCCTCAGAGGATGGAAGGCACGGCACACTACCCACTGACATATGGGATCACTCGCAGGGAGAAGCAGAGAGAGAGGAACTTGGACAAAGCCTTTATTACTATGGTGGCAGGGAGTAGCTAAGTGGAGATGTCCCCTATTGGGCAGGAAGCCAAACACAAATGTTGAAGGCTTGTGGATGGAGGGTTTGTAATGAGGAAGGTTTTTCCACACCTGCAAAGACACTGGAATGGCAGAGGTGCGAACAGCCTTGAGCCATTAGCACGGCCATATGACCCCAAGATGCCAAAACATCAATTACAGAATATCGGAAGTAGTTATCACATCCTCATGATTGTGTGAGCCGACCATGTAAACCTCTCTGTCTTGCTTTCTCTCTCTAGACCTATCTCTATCTTTATCCCTATCTGTTTCTATCTGTGGCTCTCTCTGTGCCTCTGTCTTAAATATATATGACTTCATATATATAAGGAATGAAAGAAGAACAGTAGTAAGTGCTATGGCATAGAGTTTTAGATAAATATAAAGCCAGCTGGAGAAATGTGATTCCAGTATTAAATCATCTATCTATAGTAGGTTTAAATTACTTTATTTCACCTTACTGACTTTATATACGTGGTGGCTATTCAATTCTACCATTTTCCAGTAAGGGTGATCAAAGAATCATCCATAAGACTAATCCACTATTTTGCCAAATTCTAAAATGTTGCAAATAAGGTCAATGGAAAATTGTGCTCCCCCCCCCCTTTTTTTTCTTTTCTTTTTTTACAATTGGGAAGAAATTCTACAAGTTACTTTTGAAGCACACACAAAAGTTTGTGTTTATTTATGCAGCAGTGATATGCTAGAGCTGGCTCAAACCAGCTGATGATAGTCCGTCATTAAAATTTTAGAAAATTTTGTGAGCCAGTTGGTAAGCATGCCATTAGTAAATATAAATTATATGAAATTACAATAAAATAAATTACCTTAAAACTGTGTACTCTCTGAAAGAAGATACGTACTAAGAAGGGCTCCTGGTGGGTAACAGGGCTCAAATTTAAAAACAGCCTAGTAGCCATTTCAAAACAGAGGCCTCTCATGCAAACCATGCTTTAGGGAGAAGCCTGCACTAAACTGTCTGCCTCACACATTGAACTGCCCACCTGCACTGTGTTCCTGCGGTGGAAACCAATCCTTACAAAGGAGTTCTTGGAATTGTATTTCAACCAATAGGACTGAGGCTTTCCCTGTCCAGTCGGGCCTACACAGCTGTTCCGTCAGCATCTCCACTAATCAGAGCGGCTCCATTCTGACCAATCAGGACAGCATCTTTTGGACAAATCGAAACTGCAAGGATTTGGAGCCCTCATTTGCATGAGGACAGAGACCAGAGGCGGGGACCTCTGTCTACATAAATCAGCTCCCTTCCGGTTCAGAGGGTGCATTTTCCCTTTCAAACAAAGCCAGAAGCCGGTGTTTCCCCAGCTGGAGCTGTCACACCAAATAAGTCTCCCTGGACCAGAGCAGAGAAGACCAGAGCAGGTGGAGCCCACATGAGCAGAGCGAAGCTGCCTTTCTCCAGGGCAGCCTCGTTCCAGGACCACCTCTCCCCAGGGCCATCTCACAGCCTCACAGCTATGCTGTATCACAATTGAGCTGTTTGCACTGAATAAAGTTTTCTTCTTCACTGCACCCCAAGTTGGAGGCTACTGTTGGCGGTGAATTGGGCGCAAATGACCATTGGCTGATCAAACCAAAGTCAGTAAACACTCAAAACATGTTTTTCCTAGTTAATTTACTACATTTTACTATTAATCTGTGTTTTGGGGGCTATTTTCATCTACTGCATCTGTATGATGAAAAAAACAATAAGTGACGTTTTACTGCACATCTCTTCCAAAACTCTGCGTTCAGTGACAGCACATTTGCAGCTTGAAATCAGTCGTGGTGGGAGAAATTAGATCAGAGAAATTGGCAAGTATGTGCTGCAAATTTGCCCCGTCCTCCTACAGAGTTGGTTGTTAAACATTAACAGCATACCATGTTTGTATGTATGTATGTACATGTTTATGTATGTATGTAGACATACTTCTATTTGCGAGGGGGCAGAGGATTTAACTGAAGTCACAGAAAGAGAGCTAGCTCAAGAGATGAGAAAAGGAAGGTGGAATAATGAAAAGAGCACTCCTGTGGCAGTAAGGTGGCTCAAGTCTTAGTTGTCAGACCCGAGGCAAGTCCTTTCACTATTCTCCCTGTACACTGAGAAGTTCACAGTCGGTGATCATAGTACTCCATCCATCTCTAATACTGTATGAATCCCTGGTCTACAATATAACTCTGTAGTTATAGTTATTTAAATTATATATATATATATATATATATATATATATATATATATATATATATAATTTTCATGATTTTACATGTATTTTCTAAATGTTTTACACATATGGAAAGGTATATAAAACTTTTTGTTGTAATTTGTACGTTAATCAGGCAAAATGCGTGATCACTGCCTTCCATAAGGACTAGAATTTTGTGACTAACTGGGAGGCACTGTTGTTGTCCCACTTCATTGACCTTTCCTTTCACACACACACCCTCCAAGGGATAACTGCTAATGTGCTGTTTCGATGTGATAAATTTCCTTGTCTTGCTCCTTTGTAACCTTTGCCCCCTGTGACTCCTAAATCCCACCAGTCCCCAAGCGACCTCTGGTCTGCTTTCTGTCAATATATATTAGTTAGCATTTTATGGAATTTTACATAAATTGGATCGTAGAGTATATACTCATTTTGTCTGGCCTCTTACACTCCAAATACTGAGATAGTTTTAAAGTTGTAGCATTCCCGTCCATTAATTCTCATCCATTGCTAGGCGTATTCCATTATATGGAAATACCACATTTTTTTTTTTTTTAGTTTTAATTTTTCAATTACAGTTGACATTCAATACTATTTTATATCAGTTTCAGGTGAACAGCATAGTGGTTAGACATTATTTATCTTTTCGTATGTTGATGGACTTTAGGGGTGTTTCATTATTTGGCCATTACAAATAAAGCTTCTCTGAACATTCCAAATACAAGGTTCTGTCTGTACATATGCTTTCCATTCTCTCAGGCAAATTCCTAGGACTAGCATGTCTGGATCGTATGGTAGGTGTATGGGCAGTAGTTTAAGAAACTGCCTGCTATGGTCTGAATGTTCGTTTCCCTCCAGAATTCATATTTTGAAATCTTAATGTTCAATGTGATGGTATTAGGAGGTGGAGCCTTTCGGAGGGGATTAGGTCATGATGCAAAACCCTCACGAATGGCATTAATACCCTTGTAATAGAGGCTCCAGAGAGCTAGCTCGCCCCTTCCACGATGTGAGAACGTGGTGAGAATGTGCCTGGTACCAACCAGGAAGAGGGCCCTCACCAAACCGTGACCATGCTGACTACTTTATCTTAGACTTCCTGGTCCCCAGAACTGTAAGAAATACATTTCTGTTGTTTATCAGCCACCCAGTCTGAGCTATTTTGTTATAGCAGCCTCGATGGACTAAGACAGATTGCCAAACACTTTTACGATGTAGTCCTGCCATTTTACAGTCCCATCAGCAGTTTAAGTTTTAGCTCCTCCACATCCTTGCCAGGACTTGATAAAATCAACATTTTAAACTTTAGCCATTCCAATAGGTGTGTAGTGGTAGTGCGTGCGTGCGTGTGTGTGTGTGTGTGTGTGTGTGTACTTTAAAAATTTAACCATTAAAATATTATTTTTTTTCAAATTATCACACTGTAAAATGTATGTTTTTTTTGTTTGTTTTGCATAGTCGTATGAGCTTTAACAAAGTTATAGGTTAGTGTAACCATCACTGTAATCAGGATATGGAACTGTTCCATCACACCACTACCTTGGCCCCAAATCTTGGCAACCACCGATCTATTTTCCATCAGTATAATTTTGTCATTTTGAGAATGATATATAAATGAAATTATAGTGAACCTTGTAATCTATCCAAGTTGTTGCATGCATCAATAGTTCATTCAATTTAAATGTATGAATGTACCATGGTTTGTTTTATCCATTTATCTGTTGAAAGGCAGTGTTTGTGAAACATGCATAGACCTGTCATAAACATTTGCATATAGGTTTTTTTAGTAAAACTAAGTTTTTAATTTTTTAGGTTAGATACCCAGCAGTTTGATTGTTGGATCATGGGAAGTGTAGGTTTAGTTTGGAAGAAGGATTCCAGTCGAGGTGGCAGAGCAGGTAAATGCTGTGCTTGCCTCCGCTCACAGCCACATCAAAATTACAACCAAAACACGCAACAACCATCATTCAAAATCGCCTGACATCTAGCTGAGCAAAAGTCCTGCAACTAAGAACATATGGAAGAAGCCACTGGTAGGAAGGGCGGAGATGAGGAACAGGCTGGCCCCACACCCGCATGTGGTGGTTAAAAATCAGGAGGGATCTCTCAGCTGTGGAGTGAGGTGTCCCAGCCCCACAGCAGGCTCCCGAGCCCAGGGTACCAGTGTCTGGAAGAGAAGTCCCCACAAAATCTGGATGTGAAAACCAGTGGAGATTGTGTCTGAGTGAGAACCAGGGCTGCGGGAGTCCCAGGCATTTCTCTTAAAGGGCCAGTGCACAGATGTACCTGCTGAAGAACTCACTCTCTCTGAGCTCCAGTGCTGGGGCAGCAGCTCAAAAGGTGCCAGGGCCATACACAGAGGAACTGAATTGTCCAGCTTCAGGGCGAGGGCTGGAAGGGAAGCCTTCTTCCAGACAGAAGTACTGGAGGAGGCCACTGTTCTTTTGTTGAGCCCTCCCCCTCCACATCCAGTGATCAGGTCGCCTTGATATCTGAGTCTACATCAACCTGGCTAACGCTGGTCACCTGGCCCTGGTGAAATCCTGAGACCCCCCCACCCTATCCAACTTGCAGGCCCACCCAAGCCACTTCCAGTGGCTTTTTCACACAAACAGCCTGTCTTGGTTCATGCTGCGGACTTCCCTAAAAATCTCTCAAAGGTTCACAAAACCCAAACACACATCATCTGGCCTCGGCATGTGCCCTTAACCTCATGCTGTGCAGCCTCAAGTCCGGCACTAGCAGCAGCCAGCCTCCGTTCGAGGCTGACCCTCTAGAGGCCCCTCCCAAGCCCAGTGTGGGTGGGGGCCATCTGCAGATTTCTTGGTGGCTCATGCCAGGTAGCCCTGGGCAGGGCACAGGCTGCGACTGAACTTGGCCTGAGGCAGGGTCCGTCCCAGGAGGTCCCAGGGCCAGCACGCCCAGCGGCTGGCTTTGCACTAAGCACCAAGGGGCTGCATCCGAGGACGACACGCCCAAGGGGCAGACTGGGAAAGCACCAGAGCCCTGTTTAAAGCAAATCCTGCCCCGTAGGGTCAGCCCCTGCACAACAGCTCCTCGACTATAGTCAACAGCCAGTCCTCACAAACAATTAGCTTGAGGGTCAATCCTTTGACATGCAAACAGCAACCAAGGCACAACTACAACAAGAGGGCACACACAACCCGTACAAGGGACACACCTGGAGCACCTGGCTCAGGTGATCAGGGAGACTGTGCCACTAGGCCTCACAGGACACCTACTACATAAAGCCACTTTACTAAGACCGGGAGTCATAGCAGCCCTACCTAATTCATAGAAACGAATACAGAGAAGTGGCCAAAATGAGGAGACAAAGACACATGTCCAAACGAAACAACAAACAAAACTCCAGAAAAAGAAGCAAAATGAAGACAAGCAATCTACCAGATGCAGAGTTCAAAACACTGGTTATAAGGATGCTCAATTAACTTAGGGGAAGAAGAGATGAACTCACTGAGCACTTTAACAAAGAGATAGAAAACATAAAAAAGCCAGTCAAACGTGAAGAATACATTATTGGGAATCAACAGTAGATTAGATGAAGCAGAGGATCAAATCGGCGATTTAGAAGATAAAGTAGCAGAAAACACCCAATCAGAACAGCAATAACAACGACAAATTCAAAAAATTGAGGATAGTTTAAGGGGCCTCTGAGACAACGTCACACATACCAACACTCACATCATGAGGCTACCAGAAGGAGAAGAGAGAGAGAGCAAGGAATTGAAAACCCATTTGAAGAAATAATGACGAAAAATTTCCCTAAGCTGGAAAAGGAAATAGACATCCAAGCCCAGAAAGTACTGAGAGTCTCAAACAAGATAAATCCAAAATATATTCAAAAGACACGTGCATTCTTATGTCCATTGTAGCATTATTTACAATAGCCAAGATATGGAAGCAATCTAAGTGCCCATAAATAGATGAATGGTTAATGAAGTGGTACATATATACAATGGAATATTACTCAGCCATAAAAAAAAAAAAATGAAATCTTGCCATCTGCAACAACAATGATGGTCCTCTAGGATGTTAGGCTGTGTGAAATAAGTCAGACAGAGAAAGGCAAATGTCATGTGATTTCACCTACACGTAGAATCTAAAGAACAAATAAACAAACAAAACAGGAGCAAACTCATAGATACAGAGAACAATTTGTTGGTTGCCAGATGGGGGCAGGTGGGGATGGGTGAAAAAGGGGAAGGGATTAACAAGTACAAATTGGTAGTTACCAAATAGTCAAGAGGATGTAAAGTATAGCATAAGGAATATTGTGATAAATATGTATGCTGTCAGATGAGTACTAGATCTATCAGGGTGATCACTTCGGAAGTTATATAAATGTCTAATCACTATGTTTTACACCTGAAACTACACCTAATATAATATTTACACCTAATATAATATAATAAATATAATATAATATAATATAATATAATATAATATAATATAATATAATATGGTATGGTATCATATAATATTGTATGCCAAGTGTAAGTGGAAAATAAAAATATATATAACTTTTAAACAAACAAACAAACAAACAAACAAACAAATAAATTTGGAAGAAATTGCCAAACCACTGTCTTCCAAATTTATTTACTGCTAAAAGTGGCTCCAACTTTTAGCATTCACATCAATAATGTCTAAGAGTTCCAGTAGCTCCACATCATCCCCAGCACTTGGTAAGGTGTGTGTGTTGGAGGGGACGCGGTGTGTGCGTACGTGTGTGTATGTAATTTTAGCCATCTGAATAGGTGTGTGTTGGTATCTCAGATTTGTTTGAATTTTCCTAATAGCTAATGATGTTGAACACTGTTCATGTGCTTGTGTGCCATCCTTATATCATCTTGCTTGAAGTCGCAGTGTCTGTTGCTCACTTTACAGCGAGGTTGTTCATTCACTTATAGAGTTCGGAGAGTTGTTTTTTTCTGTTTCTCTTTCATTTGTCTTTTTTTTTTGAGATTTATTTTTTAAATAATTTTCTTCAATTACGGTCAGCATACCATGTTATATTAGTTTCAGGTGTACAACATAGTGATTAGACATTTACATAGCTTACGAAGTGATCACCCCAATAGCTCGAGTACCCATCCGACACTATGCATGGTTATTACAATATTATTGACTATATTCCTTACGCTATACTTCACATCCGCATGACTATTTTGTGACTACCAATTTGTACCGAGAGTTCTTTATATATTCTGAATACAAATCCTGTTTCAGATACTTGAGTTGCAAACATTTCCTAGGCCGCAGCTTATTCTTTCCTTCTTTAATAGTGTCTTTAGAAGAACAAAAGTTTTTAAACTTGAAGTCCAACTTATCCATTATCTTACTTATGGACATGATTTTGATGTCATATCTAATAAGTCCTTGCCAAATCTTAATTTATAAAGATATTCCCCTATGCTTTTTCTCAAAGTTCCATAATTTTACAGTTTACCTTTAGACCTTTGATCCACTTTGAGTAAGCTTTTACATAAGGGGTCAGGCTTATGTGGAGGTTCAGTGTTTTGCACACAATTGAACATTTCTAATGCATAGAAATAAGTTCGATTTTTGTGTGCTGACCTTGTATTCTGCCACCTTGTTAAACTCCCTTATTGGTTTTAGAGGGTTTTTTTTTTTTCTTTGCGTTTTCCTATGTAGACATTTATATTGACTGCGAATAAGAATTAATTTACTTTTTCCTTTCCAAGCTGCATATATGCTCATTTCTTTTCCTCGCCTTATTTCATCAGCTCAGACTTTCAGTGTGATGTTGGGATAGAACTTCATTACATAGTACCTGATCTCAGGGGAAATGCATTCAGTAATTCAACAGTAAATATAATGTTGGCTCTAGGTTTTTGTTTTTGTTTTCTTTTTGTAAATGTGTTTTACCTGTTTGAGACAGTACCAGTCTATTCCTACATTTATGGGAGTTTTAATCATGAGTGTATGTTGGACTTTGTCAGAATGCTTTCTTTGCATCGATTGTGATGGTCTTGTGGTTTTTCTTCTTTAATCTGTTAATATGGTGGATTACATTGTTTAATTTCCAAATGTTGAACCAGCTTGGCATTCCCATGATCTATTTCTCTTGGTCATGGTGCATTATTCTTTTTAATATGTTGCTGGACATGATCTGCTAATATTTTCTTCACAATTTTTTTCATCTATGTATTTTAGGGGTATTGGACTGTAGATAACTTTTTTAGTAATGTCTTAATCTGGTTTTAGTGTCAAGGTAATCTCAGCCTCATAACATGAGTTGTGGAATTCTGAAGTATCCCTTCCTCTTAAATTTTCTGCAAGAATATGTATACAGTGTAAACTATTCATTCTGTAACTGTTTGGAAGGATTTTCCAATGAAATCACAAGTACCTGGAGATTTTCTTTTTGGAATGTTTTTGACTACAAATTCAATTTATTTAACAGTTATAAGGATATTCACGTTGCCTATTTAATCTTAGGGGCATTATTTTTTTTAAAGAATTAGTCCACCTTTCCCTGAATTGTCCAGATTTCATCATAGAGTCATTTCTACTATTTCATTTTAACTAAACTTTTTTTTTTTCTTTAGGCGAGGCAACCCTCGGTTGACTTCACAGATTGCAAGGACCTTGTCAGCTTACAACCCCTTACTTTTTTATATTTTATGCCTACAGCACCTGGTCTTCCTAGGTGGTCTACCACTCAAGTACTAACCAGGCCCGACCCTGCTTAGCTTCCGAGATCAGACGGGATTGGGCTTGTTCAGGGTAGCATGGCCGTAGACTTAACTAAATAAACTCTTGATGAGCAAAATCAGAGCAATGGTGAAAAAAAAATCTAGATAATATGGATTAATGTCTTGTGGCTTCATGTTGTCTGTCCTTGGCCATTAAGGGTTCTGAAAGAGAGAGAGAAAAAAAAAAAAAACTTCTGACATCCAGGCTAGGACTTGCCATTCTCTCATTGGACATGTAAAAAATCTCACAGAATGCCAACTTCAGACAAGGTCATTCTGGGGCCACGATTAAGTGAGACAAAACAAAGGCACATCAAAATTTTTCTTCTAAGCGCAGACAAAAGCAAGACCACTGTATAAGCCACCACGCACCCCTTTCTTAGCTTCTATGAGTGACTGCTAGTTTTGTTTTTGCTTTCTTTGATTCATTGTTTTTAGCAGTTACATCTTTAAACTCTCTCTAATCTGTTCTCTCTATACAAGAGGGTTATTAAGATACTCAGTGACAGGCATGCTTGCTATTCCTGACAGCATCCAATCCAGATCAAAACTCTGCTTCCTTAAACACTCACCCAAATCACCTAACACAAGCCCAAATCCTTTAATATGCCTTTTCCATCACCCTCTTACTTATACTGCCCATCTTTTCCCATTGTGTGCATGTTCCCTCACAGCAACAAATGATAAATCCAACTTGTTCAGTACAAATGTGTTCCTGGTGGTCTTTAGCTAGAAGGCATTGACATACTATATCACGTTAAACTTGATGACAAACCAAAACGAAGAATCAAATATGATTACTACAATAACCCCATATGCTAACATTTATAATTTGCAGTTTACGAAGACATTTATTTTGCATGCTTTCAATCAACAATTCCAAGGCCTTGAGACTGAGAAGAGGGCCAACATAATGGTGGAGATATTAACAATAAAAAGAGTGAAAACCAAACATAAAATATATTGAAAATGGATTTCCATACTAGTGGAACAGGAGAAGAAAAGCAAAGTTGTGTTTTAGACAATGAGTTTGAGATGAGGACCTGACAACCAGGTGATGCCCTATGGGATACAGAAGGCAAGACTTGAATTCTTCAAGTTCCAGAGCATAGGGTTTCAAAACAAACCGTCCCTTTGGACCATTACCAAACTTTCCCAAGCCCAGTCCCTAGCCTCCACAACGTTTCAACAAGCACAATGAGACTAATGAGACCCTATAAATCTAAATGTGACCACTGTGTACTTCTATTTTTCTGACTCCTCCCCACCCCAACAGACAGCACCAACCCACTTAGAGGTTATCCAGACAACCACCTACATATTCAGAAGTAGAAAGAAAGATAAAATTCACTCGAGGCAACTGATTACAGAACAGCACTATCTAACAAACAGCACTGCCTAATAGAACTCTCTGCACTGATAGAAATGCTCTGTATTTGCACTGTAAACAGTACAATAGCTGCTATTTGCATGCGGCTCTTGAGCACTTCAAATGTAGCTAGTGAGACTGAGAGATTGAATTTTCAATTTTACTTATTTTTAATCTATTTAAATAGTTGCATATGACTAGTGGCTACCATATTAGAGAATGCAGCTCTAGCAGAAGCCTCCTCTCCTACTGGTAGACCAGACTCAATCACTTGTCTTCACCCCCAAACGTGACTGCTTGGAAAATTTTAATTCACTTAGAGCCACAGTTATTCATAATATCCCACATACTTCAAACATGCTAATCGAAAACAATAGTTGCTCTTAACTTCTTATTTTTACCATTGCCTTCTTTTATTTTTAATAATTGATGGGTATTGCCGGTGTATTGCATTGTGTCTATGTGATGAATACTTTTCAGAGAATTAAGGATCTTTTGAGTATTCAAATCTTAGCATGAATTTGTCCAAGTTGTTTTCATCCTTTCCACTGTGTCATGTTACCCTGATCTTAGGCCTTAAGCCGAATTCGATAGTTGAATTTTGCTACAATATGGAGTGAATTCATCCTGTGGTGTCTAACCTGGGGATATAATCACAGCAATTGATGTGGAAAATGCTTTCACGGTCAAAACCAAACTTTCCCCTGCACCGTTAAATCAAATCATTCCTAAAGACTGTTCCTATATCAATTAGCTATTTATTTTCTAAATATGAAGTGAATTTCAGTTCTCTTGCCTACTGGAAAAAAATGCTGCTTGCCTTCAGAACAGCATGAACAAATATTCCCCCACCCCTGATATATTTCTACACCCTATAAGGCATTAGATGATCAGAAAACATATAGAGGCAAATTTTATTTTTGAAACACAAACACTTGAGGAAATATAGCTTTCTGCAAACATCTCGGTTATTATCCCTTTATCACCATCAATGTCTTTCTACTCATTTATTCAAATGAAGAAGGAAGCTACACATATTAAAATTTGTTGCCTGGAACATAAATTCTATTTTGTCCCTTTGTAGATTGTGGCCCCGTTGAGATTTCCAGGTTGTGGAGCAGACTGTTGGATATAGGTCTGGGGTCAAAAGAGAGGACTGTGCATGGGATATGAATTTCAGAGTCTATGACATTTAGATGGTAACTGCAATTAAGCAAGTAAACCTTGGGATATGGGGCAGATTACACACCCCCTTCAAATGATTCACTGTGAATAAAGGGAAGGGCATGAAGGCCCACGTAACTGAGTGGATAAGAAAAGGGTGGACTCTCATGTGGGCTCATAGAATGCAAATGTCTTAGGAGTCATGTCCCTAGCTGAATAGGTGATGACATCGAAACTTTGGGTTTTGTTTCAATGTGTTTTTTAAAGACCCCAATTTAGTTTTTGTCATGCCCTTATAGAATAGGTACATCTTACTATTTTAACCCTCATAAGGCATCTTTATTTCCAAATTCTGTGGTTGAGACATGCTGAGCACCTTCCCGGAGACCTTATGGATGAACACTTCCCCATCTTTTTCTTTTCCTCTTAAAAAGATGCTTTTCTTTTTCCAGCACATTGATTGATGTTTCATCAAAATTCCAGTGTCATCTTTACGTTGTTTATATATAGACCCTTTCCGCAATAGCATACTTTACACTTGTCTGCTGTATGTGTCTACCACACCTATATCCTTGGGACACCTATTTCTCCTTCATAGGCCATTGTTTATTTAGGTCTCATATCTTTGAAAGTGCAGCCTAAGACAGTTAACCTCTCTTTTCTTATAGACTACTAAATCTGTCTCAGGGTCACGAATGAAAGGGAACATAACAGAAGTGTTTTGTGTACTACATCGTAATCGCATTTCACTCTTGCCTCCTTAAGACGGGCAAAGGATAGAGACAGAATAGCAAAAGATCTAATAGAGCCAGAAGCAGAAACAGTAGGAGACAGGACAGCCTGACAGACAGACAGCTGGTTGGACAGACAGAGAAAGGCCAAAAGATGGACAAAGCCAGATATAAGCCCCCTCCCTCCCACCACACACACAGAAAAGACAGGTAGACAGGGATACACAGAAAGAGAAGGCAGACCTATAGATAGATGATAGATAGATAGATAGATAGATAGATAGATAGATAGATAGATACAGACAGCCAGACAGACAGACAGACAGACGGAGACAGAGATACAGTGAGACAGAGAGAGACAGAGAGAGGGACACGTACAAACTAGGACAGACAAGGGCAGTTACCAATAGAGACAGGGAGACAGGCAGAGGCTGACAGACACAAGTAGGGAGGCAGAGACAGTGAAAGACAAACAGAAAGAGAGAGACACACAGAAAGAGAGTGGTAGAGGTAGTGACATAGGGAGAGAGAGAGTGTGTGTGTGTCAGAGACAGACTGAGACAGATACAGATTGAAACAGAAAGAGAAAGACAGAGACAGACAAAAAGAGAAAGAGGGACAGAGCCACAGAGAGATACAGGTAAAAACAGGCATAGACAGAAGCGATAGAGAGACAGAGACAGAAAGATAGAGACCCAGACAGACAGACAGACAGACAGACATAGATCGACAGAGATAGAAACAGAAAGAGATGATAAGACGAAGACACAGAGTGACAAAGATAGCCTGAGAAAGAGACAGAGGTAGACAAAGACAGAGGTGGACGGAGATAGACAAGGATGCAGGCAGAGACAATAGAGGCAGAGATCGGGAATGACAGAGAGACTGTGATGGATCTACGAAGAGAGAAAGACAGAGACAGAGATAAATCCTCATCATTGTCAAAGACTGCATGGCATCTTATAAAGGTACCCCTCCTTTGGTGTGCCATTTAGTTTGTAGTCAGTTTGATTGTTTCCTGTAGCATTTCCATGACCATACATCTTGTTCTGCCTTCCCCTCTCCCCATTCCTTTACTGGGAGGCTGTAAAACAAAGCGAGTGTTAATGTGGGAAGCTGTGCTGCTCAGCCTTAGCAGTCTTAAGGTAAAGAATGAAAAGTGAAATGAAAAATTAAAGACTGTTACTAGAATAAGACCTCAAGCTGGCAAATGGCAACAGCTAGGGTTTGTGAGAGTTCAAATGCTTAAATGACCGTGTTTCTTCTTTATTTGTAAATTATCAAACACCCTTCTATTGTAAACAGCAAAGAGCAATTTAAAGATTTAAAACTAGTTGGGTATGAAAATAAAAGCAGAACTCTCAGTTAAGCTGCACTTCTAGCTTAGTGGTCTCTGAATTTCCTGTGAGGATACCTGTTTTTGATGAAATGGCATCTTGACATTCAGCTCAAAAAAAAAAAGTAATTTGAAACTACTTAGATAGTTTATATAAAAGAAGTGAAATTTTTAAAGAAAAATAAACACTATTACCCTTCTACTGAATAATGATTTATTCTTTCTTAAGCTTTAGTTATTAAAAAAAAAAGACAGACAGATAGACAGGAGGCCTGTTGTTTGTAGTTAGTTCAGTAAACAGAGTACAAGGGAACTTAGAGTAGAAAAATGCATAAATTAAGGGCACATATCAAAGGGAGCAACAGCAGCTTCCTACTTGAGCTAGTCCGTATAACTGTTATGTAATTATTACTCTAACACTAGTTTGTGTGTTGGGGAGAATGAAATCTTTCACATCTCCTGAAAGAATAAATGAATAAATAAATAAATAGTCAAAAGTAATTAGCTCACTGAATGATAAAGGATAAAATCTAATTAGGAAGAGAAATATACACCAGTAAGAAAAATTCTAGTTTTGACTAAATAAACTATTAAATCTGTTTAATTTTTAAATTTATGTTCACTTTCTATTATTTTTTATACTCTTGAAGTATGTATTTATTTGTATGGGTTCTTAAACAGAGTTTTCAATGTGTCGACCTTCTTTAACTGCAACAATCACTCAAAGAAGTGGAAACAAGTAGGACATTTTGGAGGGAATGGGATGGTGACTGTTTTTTCTTTCTTTCTTTCTTTCTTTCTTTCTTTCTTTCTTTCTTTCTTTCTTTCTTTTTTTTTTCATAAAAACACATTCTACCTCACACTTTTGATTACTTGCTTGGGCATCCCATCTTTTGACCCCATTTCCAGATGCCAAGTAATCCCCATTATAATTCAAAGGTATTCCATTCCAGATGTTACCAATCCTGCTCTTAAGCAAGACACAGTCTTTCCAAGTACAATTCGAACATCAAATATTTCTGAAGAGCAAAGGCCGTCAACTTGCTCAAAGAGTAGTTTCTGATGCATAAATAATTTATGGCTGTATGCCACAGAAACAACTATGGCTCGTAAAGGAATATCCTCATATAATCAAACTTCTCCCTTCCATTCCACCCCCGATATAGGACGTACAAAGTTTGAAATGTCTTTCTGAGGTTAAAAATGCTACAAAATTAGAATAAAGGCTAACTAACATCAAAGTACTCTTAAGAACAACCAACAAGATTATCAGTGTAGTCTGGGCGTGTACACACAGTGAAAGACCATGAAAACCAAGTACTACATTCAGTGGCAGGAAATGGGGAAGAGGGAGCAATCAGAATGGAACCAGGGTGTGTAGGGGAAGATTATGAGTGGGGAAGGACTGCTCTAAACACACCAAATGAAAGAGAAGTCAAAATATTCATTTAATATTCATTTAATCAAACTGAAGGAAAATAATTTCACTAAGAGTAGTAGAGTAGGTAAATTCAGTTTCTCTGTACTAAACTAGTCTTTGTCTTCCAAGAAATAATGTCTGTGTGTGTGTGTGGGGGGGTGATGTATGTAAACCAGAAGGATGGATTTCCACATTAACAGTATGAATGAGTTCTGGTGGTGTTTGGAGGCTTTAAAATTTTAGTGTCCTCTTCATATGTGTGGGTAAACAGTCTCAACTGTTATGAGATACAGTTCAACAAGGCCCCTGACAGAGTTGGTCACCAGAGATGGGCATGGCCAGCTGACTCCACAGAGGGATCTGGCATCTTGAGAAAGCTAGCCACGCCTGTGCCCAGGGAAGTGCTGCTCAGCTATCTGAGCTTTTGCATGGGTCCTCACTCTGGGCAGTGCCCCTCTCTGAGGAGGTACAGGAAGTTACAGGCCACGTATATCGGGAAGACCACATCTTGGTTCTCCAGGTTCACTACCTCTAGCTCTTGATGCTTTTTCAGGGAAATCACCTGGTATTCTGTGTCCTTCCTGAAAACGGCTCTTCCAGCCCTGTTCAAGGAAGCCAGGCGCAGGCGGAACATGATCTTTCTCCGCCAGAGTAAACTGACCCCGAGGCCGCAGGGCTTGTTTAACATCTTGCGTCGGAAAATGATGCGCCGGTTGGTGTAGCACACAACCAGATCCCAGCCAAAGTTGAAGCCGGCCCACCGCCAGCTGCACTTCTCATCCCTGCGGAGCTGGCCCCCGCACCGCATGCTGTGCTCTTGGAGGTTGGACACGTTGACGTCAATGGGCCCGAGATTCCTGGTTTGCTCAGCCCGGAGGAGGGCAAGCCACTGCTCTTTGTACACTGGGGCCAGCCATGTGGCTGGGATCAGTGCATCCTGGTCAATGGTGCGTGCTGAATGCAGGTCACTAATTATGTAGGCCAGCCGCAGCTGCTGGAACACTGGCACGAAGGCTCTGCCCTCCTGGGTCTCCAGGAAAGGGGTGTCCTCTGACTCTCTCTTGGACCTGGCAAACCACAAGTTGGCATCAGACAATAAAGCTCTGTGAGGGCCACTCCATGTTGGCTGCAACTGTAGAAACAACCACTTCTTCAGCTTGGTGTACACGTCCATCTCCACCTCCACCACCAAGAGCTCTGAAGAGGCAATGAGCTCTTTCATGAGATCCAGGTTGACTTCTCGCAATAGCTGCTCACTACGCTGGGTCATCAGGTTGTCCAGCAGCCACTGGAAGCATATGATACTGATGTTTTGAAGGCCATAGCTCTCAGCAGAATAGTAGTAGCTGCACACGGTCTTGGCACTAACAGTCTCCTTCATGACCTCCCCGCACTGCTGAATCAGCTTATCCAGTTGTAGCATGCTGGCTGCGGCCAGGATGCAGATGACTCGATTGGGTGAGATGAACACGGAATCTTGGTACAGGGAGCCTAAAGCCTTGTGCAGTGCCTCACAATCAATGTTCTTGTCAGGCATCTGCAACTCTATAGTATTCATAGTTGTTTCTCTCCAAGCACCACTGAACATGCTAGCGAAGTAACCTGGCTGGCACAAGTAGTCCGTGTGTAAGTTCCATGCCTCCCCCAGTGCACGGATCTGTACATCGCTACCTTCCCCCCTCATGAAGAGTGCCTCGTAAATGGACCCTGAACTGTCTTTGGCGCGCTTCCGGTGGGGCTCTTTTTCGTGAGCCCCCCCTGAACATGTCTTCCGCTTGAGGCTACCCTGGTTTGTGGTGGGTCCGGCCTCATCGCTCTCCTCCACCTCACTGACCGCTGCCATGGCTACCTCTACCTCCTCTTCCTCAATCCCAACGGCACGCCTCCCCCAGAGCCACAGCATGCGACTGCTTAGTGCTCCCATGGCCTGTATGTACCTCGAGGGCACAACGGGCACCTTCCCTCACAACGTGCAGCTTTTTCAGGCACTAGCTCGGCCCAGAGTGCCTACAGGTACGGCTGACGTCTGCTCTGACGTCACGTAGAAACCAAGCTAAGCCACACCTCATCCGGTCCCGCTCCTGCGAGAGAAGGGTTGCGGGACGTGAGGGCCATTCTATGCACCTTCCGTTCCAGGGGTGATGGATTTACGTTGTTTTACTATTCGAATGAGCAGCACAGCTTCCCACATTAACACTCGCTTTGTTTTACAGCCTCCCAGTAAAGGAATGGGGAGAGGGGAAGGCAGAACAAGATGTATGGTCATGGAAATGCTACAGGAAACAATCAAACTGACTACAAACTAAATGGCACACCAAAGGAGGGGTACCTTTATAAGATGCCATGCAGTCTTTGACAATGATGAGGATTTATCTCTGTCTCTGTCTTTCTCTCTTCGTAGATCCATCACAGTCTCTCTGTCATTCCCGATCTCTGCCTCTATTGTCTCTGCCTGCATCCTTGTCTATCTCCGTCCACCTCTGTCTTTGTCTACCTCTGTCTCTTTCTCAGGCTATCTTTGTCACTCTGTGTCTTCGTCTTATCATCTCTTTCTGTTTCTATCTCTGTCGATCTATGTCTGTCTGTCTGTCTGTCTGTCTGGGTCTCTATCTTTCTGTCTCTGTCTCTCTATCGCTTCTGTCTATGCCTGTTTTTACCTGTATCTCTCTGTGGCTCTGTCCCTCTTTCTCTTTTTGTCTGTCTCTGTCTTTCTCTTTCTGTTTCAATCTGTATCTGTCTCAGTCTGTCTCTGACACACACACACTCTCTCTCTCCCTATGTCACTACCTCTACCACTCTCTTTCTGTGTGTCTCTCTCTTTCTGTTTGTCTTTCACTGTCTCTGCCTCCCTACTTGTGTCTGTCAGCCTCTGCCTGTCTCCCTGTCTCTATTGGTAACTGCCCTTGTCTGTCCTAGTTTGTACGTGTCCCTCTCTCTGTCTCTCTCTGTCTCACTGTATCTCTGTCTCCGTCTGTCTGTCTGTCTGTCTGGCTGTCTGTATCTATCTATCTATCTATCTATCTATCTATCTATCTATCTATCATCTATCTATAGGTCTGCCTTCTCTTTCTGTGTATCCCTGTCTACCTGTCTTTTCTGTGTGTGTGGTGGGAGGGAGGGGGCTTATATCTGGCTTTGTCCATCTTTTGGCCTTTCTCTGTCTGTCCAACCAGCTGTCTGTCTGTCAGGCTGTCCTGTCTCCTACTGTTTCTGCTTCTGGCTCTATTAGATCTTTTGCTATTCTGTCTCTATCCTTTGCCCGTCTTAAGGAGGCAAGAGTGAAATGCGATTACGATGTAGTACACAAAACACTTCTGTTATGTTCCCTTTCATTCGTGACCCTGAGACAGATTTAGTAGTCTATAAGAAAAGAGAGGTTAACTGTCTTAGGCTGCACTTTCAAAGATATGAGACCTAAATAAACAATGGCCTATGAAGGAGAAATAGGTGTCCCAAGGATATAGGTGTGGTAGACACATACAGCAGACAAGTGTAAAGTATGCTATTGCGGAAAGGGTCTATATATAAACAACGTAAAGATGACACTGGAATTTTGATGAAACATCAATCAATGTGCTGGAAAAAGAAAAGCATCTTTTTAAGAGGAAAAGAAAAAGATGGGGAAGTGTTCATCCATAAGGTCTCCGGGAAGGTGCTCAGCATGTCTCAACCACAGAATTTGGAAATAAAGATGCCTTATGAGGGTTAAAATAGTAAGATGTACCTATTCTATAAGGGCATGACAAAAACTAAATTGGGGTCTTTAAAAAACACATTGAAACAAAACCCAAAGTTTCGATGTCATCACCTATTCAGCTAGGGACATGACTCCTAAGACATTTGCATTCTATGAGCCCACATGAGAGTCCACCCTTTTCTTATCCACTCAGTTACGTGGGCCTTCATGCCCTTCCCTTTATTCACAGTGAATCATTTGAAGGGGGTGTGTAATCTGCCCCATATCCCAAGGTTTACTTGCTTAATTGCAGTTACCATCTAAATGTCATAGACTCTGAAATTCATATCCCATGCACAGTCCTCTCTTTTGACCCCAGACCTATATCCAACAGTCTGCTCCACAACCTGGAAATCTCAACGGGGCCACAATCTACAAAGGGACAAAATAGAATTTATGTTCCAGGCAACAAATTTTAATATGTGTAGCTTCCTTCTTCATTTGAATAAATGAGTAGAAAGACATTGATGGTGATAAAGGGATAATAACCGAGATGTTTGCAGAAAGCTATATTTCCTCAAGTGTTTGTGTTTCAAAAATAAAATTTGCCTCTATATGTTTTCTGATCATCTAATGCCTTATAGGGTGTAGAAATATATCAGGGGTGGGGGAATATTTGTTCATGCTGTTCTGAAGGCAAGCAGCATTTTTTTCCAGTAGGCAAGAGAACTGAAATTCACTTCATATTTAGAAAATAAATAGCTAATTGATATAGGAACAGTCTTTAGGAATGATTTGATTTAACGGTGCAGGGGAAAGTTTGGTTTTGACCGTGAAAGCATTTTCCACATCAATTGCTGTGATTATATCCCCAGGTTAGACACCACAGGATGAATTCACTCCATATTGTAGCAAAATTCAACTATCGAATTCGGCTTAAGGCCTAAGATCAGGGTAACATGACACAGTGGAAAGGATGAAAACAACTTGGACAAATTCATGCTAAGATTTGAATACTCAAAAGATCCTTAATTCTCTGAAAAGTATTCATCACATAGACACAATGCAATACACCGGCAATACCCATCAATTATTAAAAATAAAAGAAGGCAATGGTAAAAATAAGAAGTTAAGAGCAACTATTGTTTTCGATTAGCATGTTTGAAGTATGTGGGATATTATGAATAACTGTGGCTCTAAGTGAATTAAAATTTTCCAAGCAGTCACGTTTGGGGGTGAAGACAAGTGATTGAGTCTGGTCTACCAGTAGGAGAGGAGGCTTCTGCTAGAGCTGCATTCTCTAATATGGTAGCCACTAGTCATATGCAACTATTTAAATAGATTAAAAATAAGTAAAATTGAAAATTCAATCTCTCAGTCTCACTAGCTACATTTGAAGTGCTCAAGAGCCGCATGCAAATAGCAGCTATTGTACTGTTTACAGTGCAAATACAGAGCATTTCTATCAGTGCAGAGAGTTCTATTAGGCAGTGCTGTTTGTTAGATAGTGCTGTTCTGTAATCAGTTGCCTCGAGTGAATTTTATCTTTCTTTCTACTTCTGAATATGTAGGTGGTTGTCTGGATAACCTCTAAGTGGGTTGGTGCTGTCTGTTGGGGTGGGGAGGAGTCAGAAAAATAGAAGTACACAGTGGTCACATTTAGATTTATAGGGTCTCATTAGTCTCATTGTGCTTGTTGAAACGTTGTGGAGGCTAGGGACTGGGCTTGGGAAAGTTTGGTAATGGTCCAAAGGGACGGTTTGTTTTGAAACCCTATGCTCTGGAACTTGAAGAATTCAAGTCTTGCCTTCTGTATCCCATA
The DNA here is from genome assembly GCA_028627145.1 of Eidolon dupreanum. Lineage (NCBI taxonomy): Eukaryota > Metazoa > Chordata > Mammalia > Chiroptera > Pteropodidae > Eidolon > Eidolon dupreanum. Next base: position 28,874 of record JAQQSQ010000135.1, read on the forward strand.
GGGCATCACCTGGTTGTCAGGTCCTCATCTCAAACTCATTGTCTAAAACACAACTTTGCTTTTCTTCTCCTGTTCCACTAGTATGGAAATCCATTTTCAATATATTTTATGTTTGGTTTTCACTCTTTTTATTGTTAATATCTCCACCATTATGTTGGCCCTCTTCTCAGTCTCAAGGCCTTGGAATTGTTGATTGAAAGCATGCAAAATAAATGTCTTCGTAAACTGCAAATTATAAATGTTAGCATATGGGGTTATTGTAGTAATCATATTTGATTCTTCGTTTTGGTTTGTCATCAAGTTTAACGTGATATAGTATGTCAATGCCTTCTAGCTAAAGACCACCAGGAACACATTTGTACTGAACAAGTTGGATTTATCATTTGTTGCTGTGAGGGAACATGCACACAATGGGAAAAGATGGGCAGTATAAGTAAGAGGGTGATGGAAAAGGCATATTAAAGGATTTGGGCTTGTGTTAGGTGATTTGGGTGAGTGTTTAAGGAAGCAGAGTTTTGATCTGGATTGGATGCTGTCAGGAATAGCAAGCATGCCTGTCACTGAGTATCTTAATAACCCTCTTGTATAGAGAGAACAGATTAGAGAGAGTTTAAAGATGTAACTGCTAAAAACAATGAATCAAAGAAAGCAAAAACAAAACTAGCAGTCACTCATAGAAGCTAAGAAAGGGGTGCGTGGTGGCTTATACAGTGGTCTTGCTTTTGTCTGCGCTTAGAAGAAAAATTTTGATGTGCCTTTGTTTTGTCTCACTTAATCGTGGCCCCAGAATGACCTTGTCTGAAGTTGGCATTCTGTGAGATTTTTTACATGTCCAATGAGAGAATGGCAAGTCCTAGCCTGGATGTCAGAAGTTTTTTTTTTTTTTCTCTCTCTCTTTCAGAACCCTTAATGGCCAAGGACAGACAACATGAAGCCACAAGACATTAATCCATATTATCTAGATTTTTTTTTCACCATTGCTCTGATTTTGCTCATCAAGAGTTTATTTAGTTAAGTCTACGGCCATGCTACCCTGAACAAGCCCAATCCCGTCTGATCTCGGAAGCTAAGCAGGGTCGGGCCTGGTTAGTACTTGAGTGGTAGACCACCTAGGAAGACCAGGTGCTGTAGGCATAAAATATAAAAAAGTAAGGGGTTGTAAGCTGACAAGGTCCTTGCAATCTGTGAAGTCAACCGAGGGTTGCCTCGCCTAAAGAAAAAAAAAAAGTTTAGTTAAAATGAAATAGTAGAAATGACTCTATGATGAAATCTGGACAATTCAGGGAAAGGTGGACTAATTCTTTAAAAAAAATAATGCCCCTAAGATTAAATAGGCAACGTGAATATCCTTATAACTGTTAAATAAATTGAATTTGTAGTCAAAAACATTCCAAAAAGAAAATCTCCAGGTACTTGTGATTTCATTGGAAAATCCTTCCAAACAGTTACAGAATGAATAGTTTACACTGTATACATATTCTTGCAGAAAATTTAAGAGGAAGGGATACTTCAGAATTCCACAACTCATGTTATGAGGCTGAGATTACCTTGACACTAAAACCAGATTAAGACATTACTAAAAAAGTTATCTACAGTCCAATACCCCTAAAATACATAGATGAAAAAAATTGTGAAGAAAATATTAGCAGATCATGTCCAGCAACATATTAAAAAGAATAATGCACCATGACCAAGAGAAATAGATCATGGGAATGCCAAGCTGGTTCAACATTTGGAAATTAAACAATGTAATCCACCATATTAACAGATTAAAGAAGAAAAACCACAAGACCATCACAATCGATGCAAAGAAAGCATTCTGACAAAGTCCAACATACACTCATGATTAAAACTCCCATAAATGTAGGAATAGACTGGTACTGTCTCAAACAGGTAAAACACATTTACAAAAAGAAAACAAAAACAAAAACCTAGAGCCAACATTATATTTACTGTTGAATTACTGAATGCATTTCCCCTGAGATCAGGTACTATGTAATGAAGTTCTATCCCAACATCACACTGAAAGTCTGAGCTGATGAAATAAGGCGAGGAAAAGAAATGAGCATATATGCAGCTTGGAAAGGAAAAAGTAAATTAATTCTTATTCGCAGTCAATATAAATGTCTACATAGGAAAACGCAAAGAAAAAAAAAAAACCCTCTAAAACCAATAAGGGAGTTTAACAAGGTGGCAGAATACAAGGTCAGCACACAAAAATCGAACTTATTTCTATGCATTAGAAATGTTCAATTGTGTGCAAAACACTGAACCTCCACATAAGCCTGACCCCTTATGTAAAAGCTTACTCAAAGTGGATCAAAGGTCTAAAGGTAAACTGTAAAATTATGGAACTTTGAGAAAAAGCATAGGGGAATATCTTTATAAATTAAGATTTGGCAAGGACTTATTAGATATGACATCAAAATCATGTCCATAAGTAAGATAATGGATAAGTTGGACTTCAAGTTTAAAAACTTTTGTTCTTCTAAAGACACTATTAAAGAAGGAAAGAATAAGCTGCGGCCTAGGAAATGTTTGCAACTCAAGTATCTGAAACAGGATTTGTATTCAGAATATATAAAGAACTCTCGGTACAAATTGGTAGTCACAAAATAGTCATGCGGATGTGAAGTATAGCGTAAGGAATATAGTCAATAATATTGTAATAACCATGCATAGTGTCGGATGGGTACTCGAGCTATTGGGGTGATCACTTCGTAAGCTATGTAAATGTCTAATCACTATGTTGTACACCTGAAACTAATATAACATGGTATGCTGACCGTAATTGAAGAAAATTATTTAAAAAATAAATCTCAAAAAAAAAAGACAAATGAAAGAGAAACAGAAAAAAACAACTCTCCGAACTCTATAAGTGAATGAACAACCTCGCTGTAAAGTGAGCAACAGACACTGCGACTTCAAGCAAGATGATATAAGGATGGCACACAAGCACATGAACAGTGTTCAACATCATTAGCTATTAGGAAAATTCAAACAAATCTGAGATACCAACACACACCTATTCAGATGGCTAAAATTACATACACACACGTACGCACACACCGCGTCCCCTCCAACACACACACCTTACCAAGTGCTGGGGATGATGTGGAGCTACTGGAACTCTTAGACATTATTGATGTGAATGCTAAAAGTTGGAGCCACTTTTAGCAGTAAATAAATTTGGAAGACAGTGGTTTGGCAATTTCTTCCAAATTTATTTGTTTGTTTGTTTGTTTGTTTGTTTGTTTAAAAGTTATATATATTTTTATTTTCCACTTACACTTGGCATACAATATTATATGATACCATACCATATTATATTATATTATATTATATTATATTATATTATATTATATTATATTTATTATATTATATTAGGTGTAAATATTATATTAGGTGTAGTTTCAGGTGTAAAACATAGTGATTAGACATTTATATAACTTCCGAAGTGATCACCCTGATAGATCTAGTACTCATCTGACAGCATACATATTTATCACAATATTCCTTATGCTATACTTTACATCCTCTTGACTATTTGGTAACTACCAATTTGTACTTGTTAATCCCTTCCCCTTTTTCACCCATCCCCACCTGCCCCCATCTGGCAACCAACAAATTGTTCTCTGTATCTATGAGTTTGCTCCTGTTTTGTTTGTTTATTTGTTCTTTAGATTCTACGTGTAGGTGAAATCACATGACATTTGCCTTTCTCTGTCTGACTTATTTCACACAGCCTAACATCCTAGAGGACCATCATTGTTGTTGCAGATGGCAAGATTTCATTTTTTTTTTTTTTATGGCTGAGTAATATTCCATTGTATATATGTACCACTTCATTAACCATTCATCTATTTATGGGCACTTAGATTGCTTCCATATCTTGGCTATTGTAAATAATGCTACAATGGACATAAGAATGCACGTGTCTTTTGAATATATTTTGGATTTATCTTGTTTGAGACTCTCAGTACTTTCTGGGCTTGGATGTCTATTTCCTTTTCCAGCTTAGGGAAATTTTTCGTCATTATTTCTTCAAATGGGTTTTCAATTCCTTGCTCTCTCTCTCTTCTCCTTCTGGTAGCCTCATGATGTGAGTGTTGGTATGTGTGACGTTGTCTCAGAGGCCCCTTAAACTATCCTCAATTTTTTGAATTTGTCGTTGTTATTGCTGTTCTGATTGGGTGTTTTCTGCTACTTTATCTTCTAAATCGCCGATTTGATCCTCTGCTTCATCTAATCTACTGTTGATTCCCAATAATGTATTCTTCACGTTTGACTGGCTTTTTTATGTTTTCTATCTCTTTGTTAAAGTGCTCAGTGAGTTCATCTCTTCTTCCCCTAAGTTAATTGAGCATCCTTATAACCAGTGTTTTGAACTCTGCATCTGGTAGATTGCTTGTCTTCATTTTGCTTCTTTTTCTGGAGTTTTGTTTGTTGTTTCGTTTGGACATGTGTCTTTGTCTCCTCATTTTGGCCACTTCTCTGTATTCGTTTCTATGAATTAGGTAGGGCTGCTATGACTCCCGGTCTTAGTAAAGTGGCTTTATGTAGTAGGTGTCCTGTGAGGCCTAGTGGCACAGTCTCCCTGATCACCTGAGCCAGGTGCTCCAGGTGTGTCCCTTGTACGGGTTGTGTGTGCCCTCTTGTTGTAGTTGTGCCTTGGTTGCTGTTTGCATGTCAAAGGATTGACCCTCAAGCTAATTGTTTGTGAGGACTGGCTGTTGACTATAGTCGAGGAGCTGTTGTGCAGGGGCTGACCCTACGGGGCAGGATTTGCTTTAAACAGGGCTCTGGTGCTTTCCCAGTCTGCCCCTTGGGCGTGTCGTCCTCGGATGCAGCCCCTTGGTGCTTAGTGCAAAGCCAGCCGCTGGGCGTGCTGGCCCTGGGACCTCCTGGGACGGACCCTGCCTCAGGCCAAGTTCAGTCGCAGCCTGTGCCCTGCCCAGGGCTACCTGGCATGAGCCACCAAGAAATCTGCAGATGGCCCCCACCCACACTGGGCTTGGGAGGGGCCTCTAGAGGGTCAGCCTCGAACGGAGGCTGGCTGCTGCTAGTGCCGGACTTGAGGCTGCACAGCATGAGGTTAAGGGCACATGCCGAGGCCAGATGATGTGTGTTTGGGTTTTGTGAACCTTTGAGAGATTTTTAGGGAAGTCCGCAGCATGAACCAAGACAGGCTGTTTGTGTGAAAAAGCCACTGGAAGTGGCTTGGGTGGGCCTGCAAGTTGGATAGGGTGGGGGGGTCTCAGGATTTCACCAGGGCCAGGTGACCAGCGTTAGCCAGGTTGATGTAGACTCAGATATCAAGGCGACCTGATCACTGGATGTGGAGGGGGAGGGCTCAACAAAAGAACAGTGGCCTCCTCCAGTACTTCTGTCTGGAAGAAGGCTTCCCTTCCAGCCCTCGCCCTGAAGCTGGACAATTCAGTTCCTCTGTGTATGGCCCTGGCACCTTTTGAGCTGCTGCCCCAGCACTGGAGCTCAGAGAGAGTGAGTTCTTCAGCAGGTACATCTGTGCACTGGCCCTTTAAGAGAAATGCCTGGGACTCCCGCAGCCCTGGTTCTCACTCAGACACAATCTCCACTGGTTTTCACATCCAGATTTTGTGGGGACTTCTCTTCCAGACACTGGTACCCTGGGCTCGGGAGCCTGCTGTGGGGCTGGGACACCTCACTCCACAGCTGAGAGATCCCTCCTGATTTTTAACCACCACATGCGGGTGTGGGGCCAGCCTGTTCCTCATCTCCGCCCTTCCTACCAGTGGCTTCTTCCATATGTTCTTAGTTGCAGGACTTTTGCTCAGCTAGATGTCAGGCGATTTTGAATGATGGTTGTTGCGTGTTTTGGTTGTAATTTTGATGTGGCTGTGAGCGGAGGCAAGCACAGCATTTACCTGCTCTGCCACCTCGACTGGAATCCTTCTTCCAAACTAAACCTACACTTCCCATGATCCAACAATCAAACTGCTGGGTATCTAACCTAAAAAATTAAAAACTTAGTTTTACTAAAAAAACCTATATGCAAATGTTTATGACAGGTCTATGCATGTTTCACAAACACTGCCTTTCAACAGATAAATGGATAAAACAAACCATGGTACATTCATACATTTAAATTGAATGAACTATTGATGCATGCAACAACTTGGATAGATTACAAGGTTCACTATAATTTCATTTATATATCATTCTCAAAATGACAAAATTATACTGATGGAAAATAGATCGGTGGTTGCCAAGATTTGGGGCCAAGGTAGTGGTGTGATGGAACAGTTCCATATCCTGATTACAGTGATGGTTACACTAACCTATAACTTTGTTAAAGCTCATACGACTATGCAAAACAAACAAAAAAAACATACATTTTACAGTGTGATAATTTGAAAAAAAATAATATTTTAATGGTTAAATTTTTAAAGTACACACACACACACACACACACACACGCACGCACGCACTACCACTACACACCTATTGGAATGGCTAAAGTTTAAAATGTTGATTTTATCAAGTCCTGGCAAGGATGTGGAGGAGCTAAAACTTAAACTGCTGATGGGACTGTAAAATGGCAGGACTACATCGTAAAAGTGTTTGGCAATCTGTCTTAGTCCATCGAGGCTGCTATAACAAAATAGCTCAGACTGGGTGGCTGATAAACAACAGAAATGTATTTCTTACAGTTCTGGGGACCAGGAAGTCTAAGATAAAGTAGTCAGCATGGTCACGGTTTGGTGAGGGCCCTCTTCCTGGTTGGTACCAGGCACATTCTCACCACGTTCTCACATCGTGGAAGGGGCGAGCTAGCTCTCTGGAGCCTCTATTACAAGGGTATTAATGCCATTCGTGAGGGTTTTGCATCATGACCTAATCCCCTCCGAAAGGCTCCACCTCCTAATACCATCACATTGAACATTAAGATTTCAAAATATGAATTCTGGAGGGAAACGAACATTCAGACCATAGCAGGCAGTTTCTTAAACTACTGCCCATACACCTACCATACGATCCAGACATGCTAGTCCTAGGAATTTGCCTGAGAGAATGGAAAGCATATGTACAGACAGAACCTTGTATTTGGAATGTTCAGAGAAGCTTTATTTGTAATGGCCAAATAATGAAACACCCCTAAAGTCCATCAACATACGAAAAGATAAATAATGTCTAACCACTATGCTGTTCACCTGAAACTGATATAAAATAGTATTGAATGTCAACTGTAATTGAAAAATTAAAACTAAAAAAAAAAAAAATGTGGTATTTCCATATAATGGAATACGCCTAGCAATGGATGAGAATTAATGGACGGGAATGCTACAACTTTAAAACTATCTCAGTATTTGGAGTGTAAGAGGCCAGACAAAATGAGTATATACTCTACGATCCAATTTATGTAAAATTCCATAAAATGCTAACTAATATATATTGACAGAAAGCAGACCAGAGGTCGCTTGGGGACTGGTGGGATTTAGGAGTCACAGGGGGCAAAGGTTACAAAGGAGCAAGACAAGGAAATTTATCACATCGAAACAGCACATTAGCAGTTATCCCTTGGAGGGTGTGTGTGTGAAAGGAAAGGTCAATGAAGTGGGACAACAACAGTGCCTCCCAGTTAGTCACAAAATTCTAGTCCTTATGGAAGGCAGTGATCACGCATTTTGCCTGATTAACGTACAAATTACAACAAAAAGTTTTATATACCTTTCCATATGTGTAAAACATTTAGAAAATACATGTAAAATCATGAAAATTATATATATATATATATATATATATATATATATATATATATATATATAATTTAAATAACTATAACTACAGAGTTATATTGTAGACCAGGGATTCATACAGTATTAGAGATGGATGGAGTACTATGATCACCGACTGTGAACTTCTCAGTGTACAGGGAGAATAGTGAAAGGACTTGCCTCGGGTCTGACAACTAAGACTTGAGCCACCTTACTGCCACAGGAGTGCTCTTTTCATTATTCCACCTTCCTTTTCTCATCTCTTGAGCTAGCTCTCTTTCTGTGACTTCAGTTAAATCCTCTGCCCCCTCGCAAATAGAAGTATGTCTACATACATACATAAACATGTACATACATACATACAAACATGGTATGCTGTTAATGTTTAACAACCAACTCTGTAGGAGGACGGGGCAAATTTGCAGCACATACTTGCCAATTTCTCTGATCTAATTTCTCCCACCACGACTGATTTCAAGCTGCAAATGTGCTGTCACTGAACGCAGAGTTTTGGAAGAGATGTGCAGTAAAACGTCACTTATTGTTTTTTTCATCATACAGATGCAGTAGATGAAAATAGCCCCCAAAACACAGATTAATAGTAAAATGTAGTAAATTAACTAGGAAAAACATGTTTTGAGTGTTTACTGACTTTGGTTTGATCAGCCAATGGTCATTTGCGCCCAATTCACCGCCAACAGTAGCCTCCAACTTGGGGTGCAGTGAAGAAGAAAACTTTATTCAGTGCAAACAGCTCAATTGTGATACAGCATAGCTGTGAGGCTGTGAGATGGCCCTGGGGAGAGGTGGTCCTGGAACGAGGCTGCCCTGGAGAAAGGCAGCTTCGCTCTGCTCATGTGGGCTCCACCTGCTCTGGTCTTCTCTGCTCTGGTCCAGGGAGACTTATTTGGTGTGACAGCTCCAGCTGGGGAAACACCGGCTTCTGGCTTTGTTTGAAAGGGAAAATGCACCCTCTGAACCGGAAGGGAGCTGATTTATGTAGACAGAGGTCCCCGCCTCTGGTCTCTGTCCTCATGCAAATGAGGGCTCCAAATCCTTGCAGTTTCGATTTGTCCAAAAGATGCTGTCCTGATTGGTCAGAATGGAGCCGCTCTGATTAGTGGAGATGCTGACGGAACAGCTGTGTAGGCCCGACTGGACAGGGAAAGCCTCAGTCCTATTGGTTGAAATACAATTCCAAGAACTCCTTTGTAAGGATTGGTTTCCACCGCAGGAACACAGTGCAGGTGGGCAGTTCAATGTGTGAGGCAGACAGTTTAGTGCAGGCTTCTCCCTAAAGCATGGTTTGCATGAGAGGCCTCTGTTTTGAAATGGCTACTAGGCTGTTTTTAAATTTGAGCCCTGTTACCCACCAGGAGCCCTTCTTAGTACGTATCTTCTTTCAGAGAGTACACAGTTTTAAGGTAATTTATTTTATTGTAATTTCATATAATTTATATTTACTAATGGCATGCTTACCAACTGGCTCACAAAATTTTCTAAAATTTTAATGACGGACTATCATCAGCTGGTTTGAGCCAGCTCTAGCATATCACTGCTGCATAAATAAACACAAACTTTTGTGTGTGCTTCAAAAGTAACTTGTAGAATTTCTTCCCAATTGTAAAAAAAGAAAAGAAAAAAAAGGGGGGGGGGAGCACAATTTTCCATTGACCTTATTTGCAACATTTTAGAATTTGGCAAAATAGTGGATTAGTCTTATGGATGATTCTTTGATCACCCTTACTGGAAAATGGTAGAATTGAATAGCCACCACGTATATAAAGTCAGTAAGGTGAAATAAAGTAATTTAAACCTACTATAGATAGATGATTTAATACTGGAATCACATTTCTCCAGCTGGCTTTATATTTATCTAAAACTCTATGCCATAGCACTTACTACTGTTCTTCTTTCATTCCTTATATATATGAAGTCATATATATTTAAGACAGAGGCACAGAGAGAGCCACAGATAGAAACAGATAGGGATAAAGATAGAGATAGGTCTAGAGAGAGAAAGCAAGACAGAGAGGTTTACATGGTCGGCTCACACAATCATGAGGATGTGATAACTACTTCCGATATTCTGTAATTGATGTTTTGGCATCTTGGGGTCATATGGCCGTGCTAATGGCTCAAGGCTGTTCGCACCTCTGCCATTCCAGTGTCTTTGCAGGTGTGGAAAAACCTTCCTCATTACAAACCCTCCATCCACAAGCCTTCAACATTTGTGTTTGGCTTCCTGCCCAATAGGGGACATCTCCACTTAGCTACTCCCTGCCACCATAGTAATAAAGGCTTTGTCCAAGTTCCTCTCTCTCTGCTTCTCCCTGCGAGTGATCCCATATGTCAGTGGGTAGTGTGCCGTGCCTTCCATCCTCTGAGGAACTGTGAGTAATCAACTCTTCTTTCCAAGGCAGTTGTCCTTCTTTCTGTCATCTTATCATACCTAATTAAAACAAGTCCTGGGTACATGTTTTTAAACAGGAGACCAGCAAGTCCAAAACCTGTAGGGTAGGCTGGCAGGCTGGAGACCAGGGGAGAGCCGATGCTGCAGAGTCCGTCTTGATCAGGAGGAGGTATGTTCAGGCCTTCGACTGATTGGATGATGCCCACAAGCATTAAGGGGTGCAATCTACAGTACTCAAGTTCCACTTATTTAAGTGTTAAATCTCATCAAAAATTTCCTCTCAGAAACATCCAGAATAAAGTTTGACCACATATCTGGGGACCAAGTTGACATACAAGATTAACTATCATAAGTTCACCCCTTGTCATCTTGGTACTCATATGTCTCTCCTTAAACTGTACGTAATCTCCAAATAAAGACAATGACAAAGGCATACTTGCACCTATGATGACACAACTATCCTGCGTACCAATGAAAATACCCTAACCCTTTCACCACAAGAGGATGCAAAGTCCTTGGGTGATGTTTACTCTCCTCTTGATACCCCCTACCTTAAATATTTGACGCAAGTTTGACAATACTTAAATCATATGATGCCAAGTCAATATACCTAATGTTATAAGATAGGGGGAAACAGAGGGAAGGAAAAGTTATTAGATAGACAGGCAGGTTATAGGTATAGGAACATATTCATAACAAAACAAGGTAGAGCTACTCATAACAATTAAAATCATCCATTTTGTAGCTGGTCACCCCTTCACAGCTGGTATTTATAGCTACCTTCTTGTACTACCCATTCCACATTCCTTTTGCCCTCAGCGAGGCACCTCAGCTGGTTGCGGTTCTTTCTCTGGTAGGGTGCCCCAGTCCTTCACTTCTGAAGGGTCTGGACTAAATTTGGTTGTTATACTTTTCCACTGAGTTTAATCACAAGGCATGTTATTACCAAGGGGTGCCTTAAGGGATCTCCTGTATTCCAGAAATACTCTGACACACCTCTATTGTGGACTGGCAGTCCTATTTCCCCATGGTGGTCAGGATAAAAAACCTCAGGCAGCGCAGTAACTCCCTTCTTTGCCTGTTGATTCACAGGCGTGAGAAGCATGTGCTAGTGGTCAGTGAGTGGTCCCATACTCATTTGCACCCCTTGATTCCTGGACCTGTGAACCCTAGCTATGGGAGAGACAGCACCACATATGGCATGACAAATCATAGTATATACAGCCTCCTGAAGAACCTTGCCCCAGCCCTGCAAGGTATTGCCACCGAGCTGGCTCGGTAACTGAGTCCTCAAAAGGTCTTTCGCAAAGAGACCCAGCCTCCCCTATGTTCAAGAGGTTTTGGGTTTACGTACTGACTCAAGTCTGGGAATTGATTCAGGGGCTGTGATTTTGGTTACTTGTTTCCCAAATTAGACTTTTGTTCACTTGACCTAGAACTTTTCTGGTTATGTAGATCAAGTAAGAATTTAGTAGGCTTCCTATATATTTCTCTTCTAGGAACAACATCATGATCAACTAGCCAACTCCATAGGTCTCTGGGAGTCAGACTATTCTGCTTGCTGCTTTGACTTTGCTGTCCATTATGGCAACCATGCCCACCTTACCTTTGGAGTTTGAGTGACGCCACTTGGCTGGCCCCTGCCAACCTGGGGGTACAATTTACCCCGGTACAGGATAGGGCAATCCCCCAATTGGGGACTCGAGTCCTATGCCGAGAGAGAGAGAGGGTCCTTGGCTTCCACACAGGAAAGAATTCAAGAGTGAGTCAGAGTTAGAGATGAAGAAAAGTTTATTGGAGAAGGAATAACACTCCATAGACAGAACATGGTCTCCTCTCAGAGTCAGAGAATGAGACTTTGAGTATTTGAGCAATTGGGTTTATACCTGCTTCTTAGTTTCTATGAAAAATTACTGATTATAGGGAGTAAAGAATGGAATGAATGGTTAGGTTTATCTTTGTATAAGGTACAGCTTCGTTTCCTTTTACAGTATGGGTAAACATTAACGGTATGATGGGCAAACAGTTGTTCGTAATCTCCTCAGGAATCTTCGTTTTGTAGGTCCCTCCTGGTCTGGCCATATGGCTGATCAACCAGGTTTCCATTTCCAGCAGCACTTAGCAGGCTCTGAATGCAACCTGGTTTGCTATTTAGTTACTTTGTGTAGTTCTCATGCCTCTTCCCTATATCACTCCCACTGCCTTTAGGTTCCCTGATTCAGTGGCAGCAGTTCCCACTGTAAGTTCTGGTCTACAGAGAAGAGCGATCATGGAGATCTTCAGGGATGCTGGGGATCCCCTCACAAATTTATTCCTCACAGCAGGGGCCAAGGGTATGACTTGCAGACCCTCCCGGGGTGGGTGAGAAGGTCTTAAATAGCAAATGCACTCTAACACTCAAATCTCCCTAAGCCTTCGAACCCTTTCTGCTACAGTAAACCAAGGGAAGGTCTGTGATCTATAGTTCACTTGCTGTGGACCACATTTTGGGCCATGTGTTAGCCAAACAAACAAACAAACAAACAAACAAAATCCTAGAGCCCTTTCTAACTCTCCAAGCTGCAGCAATAAATGCACAATTTATTGCTTAGTGGGCTCACATCAATACATTTGCCCTGATCCAACTTTATGTTCCTTCCACTGTTACCCCACACCCTTGAGATCCATCCCCACACGCCTCTCTATTTCTGTCTGTATTAAGTAGAAAAATCTAGTAGCTATTTTGGAGTGCAGCCCACCTTTCTCATGGGTTACACTTTTTACTTAATCTTAAGGGGCCTGCTGAGACTTGAGTCTTGTTGTAGGCCTAGAGGCAGAGAGGGGTGGTGGGGCTGGGTCCTGAGGAGCGTCTTTCAGGGACATTTCCTCAGGGGAGGCCATCACACCTTCCTTGGGCAAGGCAGGGTTAATCTCCACAGCCTGGGGTGGAGAGGCTGCTTCTGCTTGATTTGGAGAGGCTGCTTCCACTGGTAGATGACTTGTAAGTGTTTAGGGGCTCAATGTTCCCAGCCTCATCAAGGTCTTCCCACATGTTCCCATTCCAACAGTCAGGATCCCATCCTTCTTAATCAGTGCCTTCCCTTTAAGGGTAGATATACACAGTGAGGTGGGGAATTCAATTTGCATTGTAATTCAGCCAGAATCACAGCATGAGATTCTGTGTTTTGTTTTCAGTAACTTCAGCCCTCTGGCTACAGGAGAGAAGGGTCTCTTTCAAGGCAGACATAGAAGCTTTCAGGTCATTTATGCAGTGCTTGAGCAGGGAACTGAAATCTCTGAGCCATCCTTTTCTTTTCTCATTTTGCTGATTGTCATTAGGAACAACCATAAATTCCCATTGTGCCCTTTAGTTTGACAAAAATGTTTGAAGGTATCGTATGCATGGTCACCCAGATCCTCTCCTCTTACAAGTATTTGATTAAGAGTATCCAGTGGTGAGATTCTGTGTATCTCTATTGCCACATCACACCATGGTCTATCAGGGTGCTCTTTACTGCTGGAAAGAGTCATTAGTGCCTTTAAATATAATCAAATTAAAGAGCCAAATCCAAAAAATCCACACCCATTCAGAAAACTCATCCCCAAGATTCTGTTCTTTAGAACCATCTCTGTTACAAAAGGTTGCACGAGTCAGAGGAATTGGCTCATGCGACTATGGAGACTGGCAAGTCCAAAATCTACAGGATGCACTCACAGGCTGGAGACTGGAGGGAGAGCCAAGGCTGAAGTTCAAGTCTGAAGACTGTCATTCTATGTAATTGGTACCAGAACCCTATGAACTAGATAAGGAAAACATTTGTATTTCCTTTCTACTTGTGAGAAGACTACATCTCAGAAAAGCGACGTGATTTGCTCAAGGCTAAATGGCCAAAATTTGGCCATTTCAGGAGTCAAACCAGACATTCTGAATTAAGAATCCTGGCTCTTTTGAATGATTTTTAGCTCCCCAAACCTCAGCTGACAGTACACAGAAGATTGCAACACTGCCCATATTTTAAACCACTTATTGACATCCATAGTATTCCAGGAGTCGCCCTGGCTTTTATGATGTGTCATTTGCATGGTGTGGGGCAAGGGTAGGCATTCTCAGTGCCATTTCCTATATCTCCTTTCATTATTTCTGCATGTATTGTATTAGCATTCTGTTGCCTTGGACAGTAAGAGGCACTCAGGAGGTGCTGGAATTGACGGTGTGGTTCTAGAAGGAGCGAGATGGATAAGTTTCTCCTTTCCATTCAGCCCATTGACCTTTCAAACAGGAACCACGAGTGAATTAGTAAGAGAAGAGGGCCTGGAATATTTTCCTCCCCTCATAAGGCTGCCCAGTTGCTTACGCCACAGCTCAGATAATGTTATTACCTGCCATCATGGGCCTGGATGGACTCTGCTGTCTTGGGTTCGGCCCCATTCTGTGGCTAAAGTAGCAGACTGATTTTATTTTTAAATGATAATCTCATGGGTCAGACGGTATACCTTAAACCCGAATTAACCTCCATTTTGCTGAGAGCTCTTAAGTAATAGGAATTAAACAATATGCTTCCCGGGATGGATGGAGAGAAGTGCAAAATAAAGAAAAAGATATACAGAAGCTGACGGGTTCAATGAAAATAATACAATGGCCTCAGAAAATTAAACCTTAAGCTTGAACTAATAATTCATGGCATATTTTTTTTTTTAAAGCCTGTCTTCTTGCATAAAATACACACAAACTAGGAAAGTTTAATAGATCTCCATGATGGATCCAAAGCACTTTCCTGTATATCATGGAAGCGATAGGAGATTCAAGAGGATATATTCAGTCCAGCTCAATGAATCTTGTTAGCATCTTCTTTGTGCCTGGCACTGTGCTAGTGACTGTAAGGAATTCCAGGACGTAGCCACTTTGAGGGGAAAAAAGAGGCATAGACTTAATCCACAAGCACGCATGTGTGGTGGCCCTTTATACAGTCGGCACTGTTGCAGGCACCAGGGTACCCAGAGAGGAAACTGAGAGAAGAAACTTAAAGTGTTCACTCATTAGTGCTCTTAAAATCCAGTAGGGAATAACAGTGAGACAGAAAACCTCACACATAGGAAAAAAAGTAGAGTAGCCATTCGTAGTCAGGCTGTAAGTGCGACTGGTTTCTGAGAAGACAGAGGTCGAGGTGGACTGGCGCACCTGGAAAGGAGGTAGGAGGGGATTGCAAAACTGGGACTGGAAGGGCATGTAAGATTTATACAGACAGAGGAGAGGAGAAAAACTGTTCCTAGGAGAATGAGAAAACGGTGAACATAGGCAGAGAGATGGGAATGGGCATGGCAAATGTAGGAAGCAGCAAGGAGAGTAATTGGGACACGAAAGAAAGAACTGTTGCTGGAATCATAGAAGTGGCCCCATGGAGACATGGAGGGCACGGTGGACCGGGAATCAGAGTGCCTGAACGCCCAGAGATATCATCCTGGCTCTGCACTTACTACGTGGGTGGCCTTGGATAGGTCAGTTAGCTGCTTCCTGCCCTTACTCACTGCTCTTGCTTACCCGCCGTCATGCGAGGATACTGACCATAGCTTGCTGCTCTTCCATGTCTGTTGTAAAAACTATAAGAGATGATGCCCAGAGAAGTGTTTCTTTAAAGAGTAAAATAAAAATTAAGACCCCTTTTCCCATTTTGTGTTACAGCAACATGGTGAAGAAATGGCTCCCAAGTCTACAATAAGTAGGTTTTGCTTTCTGGTTGGCTGCAGGCAGAAGGTTAGTGGCGTGCTGATTAACTGATACAAAGGCAAGTTTTGCTCCTGGAGAGTATCAGGCCTAGGAGCCTGGACAAGGGAGAGACAGATCAGCCATGGAGAAATGTTTCTTGGACTCTCTGCTGGGCTGTATGAGACCATGACCTCTCTGAAAGAGGTCGCTGGACTCTGACATCAGATGAAACAAGTGACAGAACTCTACATAGAGGCCAGTGAGGTGTGGTGAAAAGAGAACTGGACCTGGAGTGAAATTTATCTGAGATAAGAGTTAAGGGTTCACCCCATACTAAATATGTGAACATAAGGAAGCAACCTCCTATCTCTGGGCTCAGGACCCCTCATCTGTCAAACTGAAGTAAAAACAGCACCTGACCCACTTCCTCATAAAGTGGGTTGTTGCAAGGATCAAATGCACAACACGTGAAAGGTTTCCGTAAACTCTAAAATGGTAGGCCAACTTAGCTTATTTTCATTATTAATACATTAAAACCAGTTTTCTGACCAGATACAATTGACTACTTTAGCATGTTCTATCATCACTCCTGGAAGACTATACTTCAGAGAACTAGCTGTACCTAGCACAGTATCAGCAGGGGAGTAGGGCTGAATTCTCACGGTTTGTATACAATTAAATCAGAACCCCAATTTCAGATGAAGATCACAGGGTTAGAGCTATGTGAAAATTTTATTTAAAAATGGATCTACAGGTAAACACAAGGGCGAATTGCCTGAGCTCCGTTTTATGCTTCCTGATCATTTGCTTTATGTAGGCAAGAACACAGAGTTCAACAGGGTTTTCAGAACATTGTAGTTGCAAAGTGTTCTCACTCAGCTTCGCTACTTTACAAGCCTGACACGAGTCTAGATAAACCTGCGCTAGTTTAGTGTCCTCTCAGTACTAGCATTCTAGGCCTGGCAGGTTTCCTCTGTCCCTCTGCAGGAAAACAAAACAAAGAAACAAACAAAAATAAAACACGGCGGGCTTCTTTAATTGGGTCTTAATTTCACATGGTTGTTATTTTGTCTCAAGTTACACAAAATGCCTCACTAATATAGAGGGCACACAAGGGGTTGGAAGAGGAACAGGGTTTTGTGAGAGAGTGCCCTTAGGAGGTTCTGAATCTCCCCATCCAAGGGAGTGGGATGGAAGGTGGGTCCTCTTTTACGTCCACTCAAGCAAGCAACAGGGTCTTCAAGAAAACCACTCCCTAGAGCTTCATGTGTGCCCCTTCTCCAATGGGGGACCAAGAGGTGCTGTGACGTGGCGCCAGGTGCACGTGGCAGAGCCCACCTGCCTCGTTCCCCGTCAGAGCCCGGTCCAGGACCCTCCCCTTCCCCCCCCCCACCCATTGAGACGTCACCACAGCAGCCCTGTTGCCCCAGGAGACGCCAGAGCCCTCTCTCAAGAGTCTCAGGGCAAAGCCCTGAGAGTCCTTAACCCTGACCCGCATCCCTCCCAGAGCTAGGCTCCCACCTGCAGACCTATCCCCTCCCTCAAATCCCCGCCCCGCCCAAAATCCCCCCCCCCCCGCCCTGAGACAGAGTTCCCGCATATTTCTTTGAGAAAGAAGAGAAAGGAAGGCCTCATGAGTGAGGCAGGAGAGGTCATCCTCAGGAAGGCGGCCGCCTCAGTCTCCGCTCAAGCCGCGCGGAAAGATCACTTGTCCTTGGGAAGTGGAGATTCTCCCCGGGCCCTGGCGGCCAGCAACCTCAGCGGTGACGCGATCTCTGAAGCCACCGCGGCGGCGGGCGCCAGGAAAAAGGCGCCCAAGAAGGTCGTCGCCAAGGGGGTGCGTGGCTCCGTGAAGTGGTTTAATGTGAAGAAAGGATACGGTTTCATCCGCAGACACGATACGGAGGAAGACGTATTCGTGCACCACACGGCCATCGCCCGGAACAACCCTCACAAGTACCAACGCAGCGTGGGCGACGGCGAGACGGTGGAGTTCGACGTGGTGCAGGGCGAGCGGGGCACCGAGGCCGCTAACGTGACCGGGCCAGCGGGCGCCCCAGTGGAGGGCAGCCGCTTTGCCGCCAACCGCTCCGGCGTCCGCCGCAGCTTCTACATCTGCCACCGCGCGCCTCAACCTAGCCGTCCTAGGGGCGCCGAGGACGACGTCGACGAAGGCGAGGGCGGCGGCGACGGCTTCACCGTGACCCCGGGCCCGAGGCGCCGCCTGCCCAGCCTCTCCCCAGACCAACGGCTGCGGCGCTGCTCGCCCTTCCGCAGGGCCCAGGCCGTGCCCGGCCGCCCCGCTATCCTCGTTCCCGACCGCGGCCTGCAGGCCGCCCACCTGCCTGGGCCCGCCCCTGCCGCAAGACCCCAGGGCGCACCGCCGGCGCGGAGGCCCGGCCTCAGCTACCGGCTGAGTCGCCCCAGGGGCCGAGGCCGCGCTCCTGGTCCCAAACCCTCACCCGGCATCGGCATCGCCGAGGAGCTGACATCAAAGGACAAGGAGAGCGGGCGCGTTGCTGGAGGCCTGCAGCAGAGGCCCCCGCCATGCTACGGATCCCGCCGCC
>JAQQSQ010001358.1:0-12705 GCA_028627145.1 Eidolon dupreanum
TATCATATAAAAAGATCTAGTTACCCTGCTAGAAAGACGATATGGACAGAGAGAAATGTCCAAAAGGCCCCTCTATACTCCAGCTATCCAGTTGAATCATCAGACATGTGTGTGACATCATTTTGGAGTTTGAAGTGAATATAACCTTTTGAGTAACCCCAGCTGATATCAAGTGAAGGCAAGCCATTTCTACCCACTCTGCCCAAATGGCAGAACTGTGAACAAGTAAATGATTATGGTTTTAAGACACTAAATTTGGAATGGATTTTTATGCAGTGAAATCTGATACATAATGCTCTCCAGGTGCCCAGGATGTCCACTCTTGGCCCATCATAGACTTCCCTAGTCAGATAACATTTATTTACCCTAATGCCTTCTTGCCCACATCAAGACACCTGCCCCAAGAAAATTTCAGACATTGTAGTAGGTGGCTGAGGTTGAAACCAGGAGCACTATGGGTTAAAGATGTATAACATTATGCCTTTAACATAAGTGTCTTGTCAAGTTACAAGACTCTATTGATGAAAGAAGATGTGGTAAGGAGAAATATTTTTATTCTAAAGCATAGTATCAAATTAAACTTACTATTATCTTACTGTGAAGGGCTGCAAAGACTCATCATGATCATGAAGTTATTTAGTTCATTCTTGATCCAGTGAAAGTCTTTTATCTCTTTGATCTTCCTGCAGAGGGCACCACCCTATACCATTTCATGTAATCTTTCATTTTTTAGCAATCTAAAACATGTTCCAATGCAAGATCTAAAACATGTTTGACTACAGAACTTGCATTGGAACATCATTCATGTTTCTTAAGATGCAGACTTAGATTATGTGTTATATATTAGGAAGAAAATGGGTGACCTTTTCCCAGATAGGAAAAACTACAGACGTGAATCATTTTCTGCAACTGAAATTTTTGAACCATCATACTGGAAGCTATAGTTGAAGTGGCCACTTGGGTAAGATTACAATTGAACATTCCTTAGCACTTACAGATGACCTGTTCTAATGAAGTCTATGTCAAAACTCTTTTAAAATTTATCCTGCTACTCGCTGTAAGGAAGAAAAACTTTACTTGTCATCCTTCTCCCATTCTCTTTGCATGGTTGAGTCTGATCTCAGGACATAGATCATAGGCCCCATCTCAGCTATGTTATAGTTGGGTCAATTGTTTGAGCAACTGCTTTACAGATTTTTGAAATAAAACCCACTTTTAAAATTGTTTAATTTCCTTAAAACAATTCAATGATAAACAAGAATGTCCTACTTATATTCCAGGGTTGGTTGGTTGGTTGTTGTTACATCTCTGAAAAGTGTGGACCACATCTTAAAAAAGGATAACCTCAAAAGGAACACCTTGTGTCAATTTGTTCCATTAAGTAGGGATAGACTGAGGCACTTTCCATCACAATATCCTGCAACACTTATTTTAAAAGAAAATAAAAAGTCATCTCCTTTGACAAATGACTTTGCAATTCATCAGTTTCCTGACTGCTCTGTAAATGTTAAACAACCCCACTGTACATGCTCATACACATTTGTAGAAATAACTAGTATAACATATTCCCAGTGGAAAGAGGGAAAGAGAGTTAATTAACACTCACTGTATAATTTTAATGGAAATTAAATATAGGAGTTCACAAGATAAACACATCATAGAGACCTTTTAATTCAAGGAGCCAAGAGGACAGAGACTGTCAATGTGGTACCCAGAATGATATATACATTTAGTGCTTTTTTTCCTCTTCTTAGACATAAGTGGAAATGTTTAACCACATGACTTTTTTTTTTTACATGCCTAGTTTAAATCACATTTAGACAAGTTTTATGCTACTTTCAGAAATGTTTCTTGATCTTGATTATTAATGTTTAAACGTTCTTTGGAGAGTATTTTATAACACGCTTAGCAATTTGGGTATTGACGTCACTTTGCCATTTTCTGATTAAAGCAGTAGATTTCCTTAGATGAAAAGATTTTCCAAATTCTAATCTCTGATTAGATGCCAATCAGAGCTTTTTGAGGGCATGTACTGTGTCTTCTTGTTTTATAGCTGAACGGGTTAGACACATAGCTAATAATGGAGATAACTGTAAACTATCTTTCCTTCTGTTTGCACATTTAAATAGTTTGAGAAATCTTTCTAATTGAAATAGCACATTGTATGAAATCACAGGAAGAGATTTTAGCATGTAGGCCACAGTAAGGCAGAAAGCACATAGGCTTTGTGTTAAGACAGATACAAGCTCTGCTAAGTAGGGCCCATAATTCCTGAATCCTATAAGTTCCAGCATAGAAAATCTAATTCTAAACCAATTATCTAGTTACATATTTATCTGTAGAATATACATCCTTTCAAGTTTCTGCCTCTGGAAATCAAGTTAAAACTCTTAACATGGATCATCAGCTGCTTCCTATAAAATGATATAAAATTACTGCTTTTTTCTCAAAATTTATTTTTATTCTGTAAAACTTATTAGTTTGCCTCCAAATTCAGTGTGGTTTTTTTTGTATAAATAGAGCATCTCGATTAAATTAAAATGTGAATTATTCCAGCACATCAAATCTACATTAGTAAAAATTGGTAAATCATGTTTTTAGTATTTTTTCTACTCCTGCATAATGATGCTCAATATCTCGATTGTCCCATATCTGCGTGTAGTCCCTTGGTAGAGATATGCTAAGGTGTGGGCAGCATCCTGTATTCTGGACTAATTTTTTTCTCAATTAAACCATCAATACATTTGTTCTTTGTGACAGTTTTTATTTCACGTCTGCTTTTTGACAGGAAAAATAATGGTTTTATTGATAGAGACTCACCATCACAGTAAGAAAACATGGAAATGTAATGTTTTCCTTTAGTTTATAAGAGTGTACTATTATTAACATTATTTTGACCACTCTCATCATCAGCCATCTTTGATGACCAGACTTTATTCTTTGGCAACACATTTCCTATTCCCACCAAGAAATCCCCTCTGGGAGGCATTCATTCAGCTACTGAGTAGCTTTCTCTCTCCTTGCACAAACAGTGACTTTGCAGAGCCTGCATGAGGCCTATTGTGGACATTAGCTCTTAATGTAAGTAATAACGATAATGTCCACTTGAATATAATATACATATTTTTAATGGCTTGCCTTTTCAAATAGATAATGAATAGAAAGCAAAAAGTTCAGTCATGACAAGACTATAAATATGTGTATCTCACAATGAAGGCATCTTCTTTCATTAACAGTCACATGTGGTTTGAGTTCATTCCTTCTAGGCTAGTGACATTGACTGTACAGGCCACTTTACACACTGTCATGACTTCTGCCTTTCGCATGATGGATTAAAATAACAAAGGAATCAGTTAAAAAAGGAAAGAGAGAAAAGAGAAAGAGAGAGAAATTGAGAGAGAGAGAGGAGAGGAGAGGAGAAAGTGGGGAGAGAGAGAAGGAGAAGGAAAGAAAGAAAACAAAGAGGAGTAGGGGAGTGAACCTGGCGAGGGGCAAACTCATGAGACATTGCAGTGCTTTTCCTGTAGGCTGTGGCTCCAGGGGCAAGCCTCATCCTGGTGGCCTCTCACTGACATGTGGCCTGGCTGGCAAATCCCTTTCTCTGCCTGCATGGCTCATGAAGAGCCTGTGTGTGCCATGCTAGTGATCCAGGTCATGTGTTTCATATGCCTCCCATGGGATGGGAAAAATTATGTGAAGTATTCTAGAGGAGCCTGAAATGACTGATGATATTGTCATGTGGTATCACTTGGGCTTGCGTATTAAATGTCACATTTCTCTCTACTGTGTCTCCTACTCATCCTGGAAAAGAATGTGAAGTCAAGCAGGGCAGTCATTAAGTAGAAGTTAGAAATGTATAGATAATAGGTTAACTTCAATTTTCTCTCTGGAGAAAATAAGAACATGAAAATGGGGCCTCACCACCCAGACTCTCCTTAATAGGACTTATTTTGAGGCACTTGTAGAGTTTGAAAATGACTGTCTTATGTTTTGGGCTTGTAGTATGTTTTCAATATTACAATATTACTTAATGTATTATGACTGTACGATATTTATTATGTTCCATGAATTAACTTATTATTCAAAAACAATATCAATTAGTTTTGCCTAGTTTACAAGTAAAATGGACTTTTAGGGAAAAGACTAGAGTAACAAATTTACTTGAAAATAAAAAGTTAGGATGATGTCAAACTCAGAATGGGTCTAACTATGCTCTGAGCACTGGACATTTTCTGAGGATTGATGACCAGCTAGAAGGAGTTGATGGTCCTTGGCTGAAACTCGGGCCATTAACTCCAACCAGTCATTAATTGCCTCGAAATGTCCTGGGCTGAGGTCATTATTGCTATTATAAACTGAATTAATGCTTTGTGCCTTAGCCAATAAGATTATTTGAATTATCTTTATTCTTCATTCAATTTGTAATTATAAAAATGTACCAAAGGCAATCAGAGCAAATGATAGATTAATCACATACAAAATTACATTTTAAATGAATTGTTTTTGATTCATACAGCCACCCAAAGCATTTGGAGAAGTTGATTTCTCAGTGTTGGCATTTATTGAAGTTGATTTGCTATGCTGCACCCCTGATCCCTTAATCCTACTTCTCATCACTGGTTCAAATTCAAATAAATAAGTAAACTGAATGGGATCTTTGATTCACAATGTGTAGATGTAATTTTCAAGAAGCTGTAATATTTTGATCTTCTTTTTTGGCACAGGAAATTAGCATTGATGGGCATGGAGATAGAAGAGGGAGTAGGTGTGGTGATAATGTAAATTTATGAAAAAAGCTATATAAAACCTAAAGCATATACACAGTCACAACCATTTAACTTTGTGTAGTGCTTTGCCATTTTACAATTCTTTTCACATTCATTACTTAATTTTGCTCTTTGAGTAACACTTGCAGTTAAGCATGGCAGACATTATTATTCCATTTTATATGAGAATATGGAGGTCTAAAAGTTAAGTGGCTTGCCTTATGTGTCACTGTTATGGATTGCCAGTGCTGCCTTCAACCCAAGGTTATTTCTCCAGTTATTTTTAGTACCAAGTGTTATTATTTTATTCTGGGATGGAATTATTGCTTGGATGGTGTATATACAAAAGTAAATTAGTGATTCTTCTGAATAATTCTCCACAGTAGCCTACGTGGCTTCATTTTCTAAGTTCCTGGGCATGTGTTGAAAAGAGATCCGTTTCCCAAAGTGTTGCTTATTTGTGATAAACATGCAAAAGGATTGTTTTTATATAATAAAATGGTGTCCTACAGGGCACACACTATGTGATAGTGTAGGTCATTTAATGTGACAGGTGTAGTGCCTATCTGGCAACAGGAAGATTCCCTGGAGTTGAGTAACTCCTATAAAGCAGTTGAAGACTCTGAGAGGAAAAAGTGAGCTATGCAGAAGAAATAGTCCTAAGGTATATTCTTAACTCTTTTGCATTCCTGATCTCTATAGACATTTTGGTAATGATTTTTACAGAAGTAGTTTGTTCTTCCAGGGTCAGAGTCCATTTTATTTTTCTTGTGCCTAGAACTTGGGGCTAATAATGTGGGGATTTATTGGGTGCCAGAAAGGGCCAATGGAAGGAAAATGACTCTCTGACTAATACAGGGTGATAACTATAAGAATTTCATCCAGAGGATCAAGCAGTTCTGGAAAGTGAGGTATAGTCATTCTATTAATAACCCTAAGACCTTGAACTCTTATCTAAGGCAGGTTAGGTGTCAATCAGGAGATAGGGCAAGACATATTACATCCTATTTCTATTGGTGTTCATTCTACAGGCCTTAATCCTTACTTTGGTTCTGGTTTCAAAAGGTATTGTATAAGCTTAGGTAAAGGGTTGGTTAGGTCAGTTTGAATTTCATGGGTTCAGTTTCAAAAATCCTGCCAATATTGATTACATTTTTGGACCATGAGGAGTCCAGTACCTTGCAGAGATCTTCAAGGTATGTGTCTGCTTAAACATATGCTTCCCTATAAGACTGTCCAAATTCACTATAATTCAATTATGAAAAGGGAAATCCTCTAGAATTTCAAGGAATAAGCTTTATAAGAAGCATTTAAATTGGCAGTTCCATTTTACATAAACAGAGTAAATCTCTTCATATTCTCCAGAAATGAAGACATACCAAAGACATTTTGTTAACAGCTGATTTATTTTAACAGAAGTACTAAAATATGTTTTCAAGTAGAGGAAAATGATTCAAAAAGGAAACTCAGAGATTCAGTAAGAAATGTAAAGCAACAAAGAGTAAATGTGAGTAAAACTAAATGATTACTGAGTTAATAAAACAGTGATAGCAATGCATACTGTACATCTTGATGCTGTAATCTGCAAAAGTTTATCACCAAATACCACATTAATTTGATAGGATATTTTTAATTTTATTTACCATTATGGGAAAATTCTATATAGGAAATTTATTCCTTTCCTTCATAACAAATTTAACTACCACTTTATACAACAAATTGTCAGAACTGGTTACCCAAGAAGAATTTAGTATGAATTTTTAAAATATAGTATCATTTGCCAGATTTTAGATAAAAGTTAAAAAATAATGAGTCTGTTGAAATTAAAAATATGTATCTTCTTCCATCTCATTGACATATTTGTGACTGGTTTTTCCATTGTATTTTTATACTAATAAAACATGGTTTCGATTGTACTGTATACTTGAAACCAATAATAAAATAAAAATATTTAAAAATGTTTAAAAGATTTTGACATATATCATTTCTTTTAAGTACCATTACTGTCAGTTCAACCTATACAAATTAACAAGCAAATTCAATTGTCACACTATGATTTTTAAATATTGATGTAGTGCTGCTCATTAAAAGTATTCATTTAGGTGTTTAATATGAGGAACCACATTTCAATTATAATTTTTTCTTTAGTTTTAATTGCACAATGATGTTAAGTTAGGTATCTAGTAGCATTTCTTTAAGTTGTCTAAATGCATGGTTTTAATGAGCAACTTGTATAATCATTATAATTTTATTTTTCTCTGTTATACTTGCTCCAATTATATTTTTAAATGTAATTTATGTCCACATAAGCTAATGATAAAAACGCAGCCTTGAGTTTAGTCTTTTTTAAAATCCATTTCATTTATTCTGTTAACTTTTATTGTGTTTTATAAAAGTATTGTTTTGTGAAGGATTGAAAATTAAGACAAAAATTGGTTCTCTATCACAGATAGGAAAGCATCATTCTAGATCACAATTATAGAACTTCAAAATTTAGTATTGTACACCATTTACACTCTTATTATTCAATTTGTTCAATCACTCTCTTGCTATTAAGCAATAAATTTTAATGTCTTCCTGTTTGCAAGCTTTGTTTTTAATAACAGCAATTCAATAAAAGCTTCAATAACTGAAGTGTTTTGGCACTTCATTTATTGACTACTTTGATTCAAGATTTTAAAACGATTTTGAACAAATGCTGCTGAAATTTAGAGGACTCATTTTTAAATGTTTAATACCATTTTATGACAATTTCAAAAGGGTTCTCAGATACTCACATGCAGTAAAATACAATTGATAGTGGTCAGAAAAGAAAAATAGACATAATTCCATGATGAAGTATTTATTTTATATTCAAGATCAGCCTACTGACAAAAGTTGTATGCATCAATTTTTCCTATTTTTAAAAATATTTTTCAACCGGAGTTGATATTCAATATTATTTTATATTAGTTTCAGGTGTACAGCATTGTGGTTAGACATTTATATAATTTATGAAGTGATCCCCCCAATTAGTCTAGTACCCACCTAGCACTATGCATAATTATTACAGTATTATTAACTATATTTTCTATGCTATACACCCATCTCTAGATTTCCGTGGATTATCTGTTCCATGTGTCTTTTTTTTTTTTTTTTTTTTATGTGAAAGAAAGCCGTGTAAAAAGAGTCCACCAGTATGGAAAAAAAATACTAAAGAAATAGACCAATATAAGTCATAAAAATATTTACTTAACATTTTCACAAAAAAAAAATGCTAATGAAAATTCAGAAAAAATAAATAAATTTTATTCACTGTCGATGTCTGTGCTGTAATCTAAAGCAATCAACTTCTTTTTAATTGGCACAAAGTCACTACCTTCTTCACTCCAAATATTTGGAAGTACTACTTTAGTTTCATTATCTGTTTATGTTTGTGGATGATTTTTTTCCAACCCTATCTTTTGCTAAGTTTCCATAAATTCTTTGATATGTAATACTTTATGTGGCGTTAATTCCAGATTTTCAATTTTCTTGAAAAATTGATTTTTTTTATCTCTACAGGTAGTTACTTACACTTAGTTACCACACATTGTCTTTAAATGCTAATGATGTAATCACAAAGTAATATGCACATAGTTTCGAGTATTCTTAATTGAATTATGACACAATGGTGTATCGTGTCAATTCCTACACTTATCAGTTGTTAATTTAACATTTTGTTAAATTAGTTTCAACTATTACCAACCACAGCACAACAATCAATTTTCAAATGTCCCAGTGATAATTGCATTTTTAAGTATTAGTTCTTTGCACGTTGCTGAGTTAAACTATTGTCTTTAGAAAGAGTTATCGCCAATAACGGAAATGAAAAAAAAAAAAACCTTATAAAATGAGACTGTAAATGGAAACTGCATTAAAAAAAAAAAAGTCTGTGTAAATAGGGGGAATGTTTACCGCATATAAAAAAATTTGTATAAAAATACCATGTAAATCAAGGGGCGGGTGTATTTCACATTCCTGTGACTACTTTGTAACTACCAATTTGTACTTCTTAATGCCTTTACCTTTTACACCCAGCTGCCAAGCCCCCTCACATCTGGCAATCATCAGTTTCTTCACTGTACCTATGAGTCTGTTTTTGTTTTATTTCTGTTCTTCTTTAATGTACTGGGGGGGACATTGGTTGATAAAATTATATAGTTTTCAAGTCTACAATTTAATAATACATCAACTGTATAGTGCATTGTGTGTTCACCACCCAAAGTCAAATCTTTTGTCACCATACATTTGACCCCTTTTACCCTTATCTATCTTCCCCCCACCCCCCTTTTCTTCTTGTAACCACTAAACTGTTGTCTGTGTCTATGAAGTTTTGTTTGCCTTATTTGTTTGTTGCTTTCAGTTTTATATCCCACATAAGAGTGAAATCATATAGTTCTCAACTTTTTCCACCTGATTTATTTTGCTTAGCATGATAATTGTGAGATCTATCCATGTTATGACAAATGGCAGTATTTCATTTTTTTTATGGCTGAATAATATTCTATTGTGTGTGTGTGTGTGTGTGTGTGTACACACATACATACATACATACATATATATGATCTCTTCTTTATCCAATCATCTATTATGACACTTTGGTTGCTTCCATGTCCCAGCTACCATGAATAATGCTGCTATGAAAATCAGGGTACACATATCTTGGCAAATAAATGTTTTCAAGTTTTTTGAGTAAATACCCACAAGAGGGATTGCTGGGTCATATGGTAATTCTACCCTTAGTTTTTTGAGGACTCTCTACATTGTTTTCCATAGTGACTGTACCAATTTAAATCCCCATCAGCAGTGTCTGAGGGTTCCTTGTTCCCTACAACCTCTTCAACTTATTACTTGTCCTGTTGAAAATAGCCATTTTAACAGATGTGAGGTGGTATCATTGTGGTTTTGATTTGCATTTCCCTAATAGCTAGTGAAGTTGAGCATCTTTTCATATGTCTGATGGCCATTTTTATGTCTTCTTGGGATAAGTGGCAATTCAGGTACTCTGCCCATTTTTTAATTGGATTGTTTATTTTTTGTTATGGAGTTGTATGAGTTCTTTATATATTTTAGATATAAGGCCCTTATCAGAGGCATTGTTTGCAAATACCTTCTCTTATTCAGTTGATTGACTCTTTGTCTTGTTGATGGTTTCTTTTGCAGTGCAGAAGGTTTTAGTTTGATATAGTCCCATTCATTGATTTTTTATTTTACTTCTCTTGCCTTTGAGGTCAAATTAATAAAATCCTCTCTAAATCCAAAGTCCACAAGTTTGGTTCCTATTATTTCTATGCAATTTATTGTTTCAGGTCTTATATTCATGTCTTTGATCCATTTTGAGTTAATTTTGGTGTGTGGGGACAAACAGCAGTCTAGTTTGATTGTTTTGCATGTGGTTTTCCAGTTTTCCCAACACCATTTATAGAAGAGGCTTTCCTTTCTCTATTGTACGTTTTTGGCTCCTTTGTCAAAAATAATTTGTCCATGTATATGAGGGTTTATTTCTAGACTCTCAATTCTGTTCAGTTGGTTTGTGTGTCTCTTTTTATAACAATAACACGCTGTTCTGATTATTGTTGCTTTGTAGTATAATTTGAAGTCAGGCAGAGTGATACCTCAGGCCTTGTTCTTTTTTCTCAAGATTGCTTTGGCTATTCATGGTCTTTTGTGCTTCCATACAAATCTGATAATTTTTTATTCTATTTCTTTAAAAAGTGCCATTGGGATTTTGGTGGGATTGCATTAAAACTGTATGTTGATTTGGGTAATAAAGTCATTTTAACTACAATGGTTTTTTCAATCCATGAATTTGAAATATCTTTCCATTTCTTTGTGTCTTCTTCAATTTATTTTAATAAAGTCTTGTAGTTTTCAATGTATAGGTCCTTCATATGCTTTAAGTTTATTTTTAGGTATTCTTTTTGTTGCAGTTGCCAAAGGAATTATTCTTTTTATTTCTTTCTCTGAAAATTATTGTTAGTGTATAGGAACACAATGGTCTTTTGTACATTGATTTTTGTATCCTGCAACTCTACTGTATTTATTATTTCTAATAGGTTTTTTTTTTTTTTTTTGTGGAGTCTTTAGGGTTTTCTTGTTATCTGCAAAAAGTGACAATTAGACTTCTTCATTCCCAATTTGGATGCTTTTTCTTTTTTTCTCTTGTCTGATTGCTCTAGCTAGGACTTCCTACACTGTACTGAATACTAGTGGTGATAGCAAACAGCCTTGTCTTGTTCTTGATCTTTGAAGGAAGGTTTTTAGTTTTTCACAATTAAATATGTTAGCTGAGGGTTTAACATATGTTAAAGAAACTTTATTAGTTGAGGTATTTTAACCCATTTCATGAAGTGTTTTAATCATAAATGGATGCTGTATCTTGTCAAATGCTTTTTCTGCATCTATTAATATGATCATATAAATTTTTAACCTTTATGTGGTGTCTCACATTAATTGATTTATGTGTGTTGAACCATCCTTGTGCCCCTGGAATGAAGCCAACTTGATTATGATGTATAATCTTTTTAATGTGTTGTTGTATTATATTTGCTAGTATTCTGTTTAGGATTTTTGCATCTGTATTCATAGGAGACATTAGTCTATAGTTTTCTTTTTTGTGTTGTCTTTGCCATGCTTTGGTATCAGTAATTTTGGCCTCATAAAATGAGTTATGAAGTATTGCCTCTTCAATTTTTTGGATGAGTTTGAGAAGGATCAGTATTAAATTATCTTTGAATATTTGGTAGAACTCACTAATGAAACCATCTGGTGTTAGACTTTTACTTTTTGAGAGATTTTTGATAATTGATTCAATTTCCTTACTGTCTATTGGTCTATTTAGATTTTTCCAGTTCTTCATGATTTGGTCTAGAAAGATTGTATATGTCTAAAACTTGTCTATTTCTTCTAGGTTATTAAATTTGGTGGCATACTTTTTATAGTATTCTTTTATGATGCTTTGTATTTTGGTTGTATCTGTCATAACTTCTCTTTCATTTCTGATTTTATTTGTATTCTTCCTCTTTTTTCCTTAGTCTAACCAGAGGTTTTTCAATTTCATTAATCCTTTTCAAAAAACCAGCTCTTTGTTGCATTACAGTTTTCTATTGTCTTTTCATTCTCAATTTTATTTAATTTTACTATAATTATTATTATTTCCTTTCTTCTGTTGACTTTGGACTTCACTTATTTTTGTAGTTTTTTAAAATGTAATGTTGTTTATTTGGGTTATTTCTTGTTTCTTGAGATAGTCCTATACCCTATAATGATATGAACTTTCCTCTTATTACCACTTTTGTTCTATCTCAAAAGATTTGATACGTTTTATTGTCATTCTTTTTTGTTTCTATGTATCTCTTGATCTTCATTTTATTTCTTCTATCACCCAGTCGTTCTTTAGTAGCATGTTTTTAAATCACTATATACTTGTAGTTTTCCCCCTTTCTTTTTGCAGATGATCTCTAGTTTCAAAGCCTTATGGTCGAAGAATATGCTTGGTTATGATTTCCATCTTCTTAAATTTGTTCAGGCTGATTTCATGTTCCAACATATGGTCTATCCTTGAGAATGTTCTCTGCACACTAGAGAAGAATGTATAATATGGTGTTTTGGGATGAAAGGCCCTGTAAATGTTGATTATGTCCAGTTGGTTTTATGTGTCATTTTAAGGTTGATATTTCCTTATTGATTTTTTATTTGGAGGATGATCTATTTATAGCTGGTAGTGGGGTATTTAGGTTCCCTATTATAATTGTGTGTTTTTTTTGTCAGTTTTCCCCTTTAATTCTGTTAGTAGTTGTTTTATATATTTTGATGCTCCCTGATTGGGAGCATACATATTGATAAGTGTTACTACTTCTGATGTATTGTTCCCTTTATAATTAAGTGTGTTCATCATTGTCTCTCATTACCTTTTTTT